>JAPQVY010000122.1:52677854-53277854 GCA_028535165.1 Quercus tomentella
GTGAAAATTATGATCGGTTTACTTCTGGAAGTAGAATCATTATAACCACAAGAGACAAACACTTGCTTGATACTCTTACAAAAAATATTCCTGTAATGTACTACGAGGTGAAGGAGTTAAATAAACATGAAGCTCATAAACTCTTTTGTCAAGAGGCCTTTGGAAGAAACAATTTTAAGGAAGATTATTCAGAACTGGTCAACCAATTTGTAGATTATGCCAATGGTCTTCCATTAGTTCTAAAAATAATTGGCGTAGATTTGTATGGAAGAACTAAACATGAATGGAAAAGTGCGTTAGAAAAATACAAAAGAATTCCCAAGGGAGACATTCAAAAGATACTCAAAATAAGCTATGATGGATTGGACCAAACTCAACAGGAAATTTTTCTTGATATTGCTTATTTTCTTAAAGGATTCTGCAAAGATAAAGTTGTAGATATACTAAGAAGCATCAATAACAATGATCCATATTATGATGTTGAAAGACTTATTGATAAGTGTCTTATAATTGTTACTGAAGATAACAAATTATCCATGCATGACTTGATTCAACAAATGGGTTGGGAAATTGTTCGACAAGAATCACTAGAAGTGATCGAGAAGCGTAGTAGGCTATTGTGTTATGAGGATGCTCCTGAAAAACTAATTGAAAATACGGTATGAGTTGTTTTGATTTACTTTTTTCTATTTTTTTACTAGGGGATTTAGTCATTTTTATTCCTTTTATTTTTTTAATGTTTAAGAAAATATAATTTTATGATCGTGGCTTTTGTTTAAAGTTTAACAATCTATAATTTTTTGGTGAATTTTTTTCTACATTGTGGTTTACTTAATGTTTTGTTCAATTAGGGGTCATATGAAATTCGAGGCATAACACTGTGCTTGCCTAAACCAAAAAACATGAAGTTGAATCTTGAAAAGATGAGGAATCTCAAATATTTGAAAGTTTGCAATGTAATTTGTGAAGACCTTGAATCTCTTCCCAATGGGTTGAGGTTACTTGATTGGAATGAATTTCCTTTATCTTCCTTACCATCAGCCTTTGAGCCTAAAAACCTCGTTGTACTCAATATGCGACAAAGCCACATAAAATTGGATGAGCATTTCGAGGTATGATCATTAACATTTATAAATTCTTATTAGGCTTTTGTTAATGAGTGCTCTTAGGGAACATGTTAAGGTGCATTTTTTTTTTTTGGTGGTTAAAACTAAACCATGCATTTAATACTAAATTAAATAATATTTTTATACATTTTCAATGAACAAAATCAATTTGTGCACTTAAAAAAAGAGTAAAGTTACATGCACTACAAGTTTTACTATATTGAGTGTACAAATTGATCAAATTGATGTGTTACCAAGTATAAAGAGACAATTCAAATATTTATTTATGAGTTAGTTGAAGCCCAACATTTACATTCACTGTTACATTAGTTTGTAAATTTTGTATTGTAATACTTGTAGTATCTTTAGCATTTTCTTTTTTAAAACATGTTTACAATAATTCGCAATTGAACATGTATTTCTTAATCTATCCTCTTAGCCTATCATATTAACTTTTTTTCTTTTTACTAATAAATTTCAAAAAAATATTTCTTCTTTCTACAGAGGTGTCGATTCAAAACATTGATACATATGGATTTGTCATATTGTAAAAATATTACAAAAGTACCCGACTTATCACTGATTGCCCCAAACAAAAAGGAATTGAACCTTCGTGCATGCAAAAATTTAGTTGAGGTTCATCAGTCCGTTGGACTTCTTGAAGAGCTTAAACTCTGGAGTCTCTCCGGATGCCAAAATCTTAGAATTATACCAAGAAACCTCAAGTTGAAATCTCTAAAAGATTTTTCTCTTTGGGGCTGTGAAAGTCTTGAGCAAGGAACGGAAGCTTTTTCATCAATAGGATATCTCATTGGCCTTTATAGGTCAAGTATAAATTTTAAAAACGTGAAAGAGGTTCCAAGTAGCATCTCTAATTTAAAAAATCTTAGCATACTCTGTATGGATTATTGTGACAATTTTCCAAAAGTTGTGGATACTCCAGATTGTTTCCCCAAATTAGAATTTTTAGGTATCCGTTACAGCAACATTACTACCCTCCCTGAAATCAATATCAGATTTCAGAAATTAAAAGTGCTTTACTTTCATCACTGCTGGAACCTTCGGGAAATTCCAATGATTCCACCACATCTAGAAGGTTTTCATACAAACGGGTGCGGTTCCTTGGATTCACAATCAAGAAGAAGATTGTTGAGTCAGGTCTCTCCCTTTCTCATAGAAAGAAACAATTTTGTTTAACTTTTACAAATATAATATATGACTAAATTTGCTAAACTGAAGTTTCTTTTATTTGCATCAGTTTGGAGAAATGTTTGGGCTTCCACAAAATATGGTATGTTCAAGGCATCAGGACTCTGTTTCTGAAAAGTGCTGCGATACATCTAAAATGTGTTCTACATCTGACCTTGTTAATGATGGAAGTGGATTTTAGTTTGACCTTGTCCTTCCAGGAACTAAGATTCCAAAGTGGTTCAACCATCAAAGTGTTGGAAGCTCCGTATCATTCTCGGTTGGTCGGGAATCCCTAACATTTGCTTTCTGTGTTGCTTTAAAAGTAGAACAGAATGATATTGTGGCAAATCGATATGAAGATTTTCGTTGTTTTGTCTACATTCTCTTCAATGGATATAAAAAAAGGTTCCTTTTAGGTGATTTTTTTTTAGATTCATCACTTATTACGTGGTTTTACTATAGAAGCAATAGCTCATTCGATGGCATAGTTTTAGAGGATTGCAACAACATTGAGCTACTATTTGAAGTTTCAGATTATGATCCAAAAATGGCAAAAATTACAATAGAAAGGTGTGGGGCCCATGTAGCATGCATCTGTCCTTCTCGGAATCCTGCTGTAGATAAGATGGCCTGCATAAGAATTCATGAAAGTTTAAGAGTGTCCTTTGATGAAAGCTTAAAAATGTTTTTACGTAGAGTCGCTACTCAAAACCTCATAAGATTCTCAAAAACCCATTGCCCTCTCTGTGAAATAGCAGAAGATTCCCTTTTACATGTATTTCAATATTGTCCCTATGCCAAAGGAGTGTGGTATGGTGGCAGACGGGGTTTTCGTGTCGAAATGATCCAAGCTCAAACTATAATGGAATTTATTGAACGTATAATTGACCCCCCAAGTGAGTTACTCATAGAAAGAATCACCAAAGATGAGTTCACGCTATTTGCAGCAGTGGCAATGAAAATCCTTTCAATGGCACGAGAGGAAGCTTTGGTTTCAAACACTAAACCCACCATAAACCATTTAGTCCATCGTCTAAACAAACAGTATGACTTTTACTTGAGATCACTCACCAAAGAGCAAAACAGGGGAAGTGCTTGGACCAAACCACTTGATCAATTGGTAAAGCTTAATTTTGATGCATCGTGTGATCAAAACAATGTAGGCTTGGCTGTGGTTCTCAAAGACCAAGATGGGAATGGGAGAGCTATCGGACGTGGCATAAACATCAACAGCAAGAAGGGAATGCCATTGGCCAAAGAGGAGCACAAATTGTGATAGAGGGTACAAAGGTAAGCATTCCATGTATTTGATAAAATGTTTCTATGGGCTAAATGAATGAACTCACCTCTTTCTTTTCTAGAGAGGAGTTTCAGTGTCTATATATATATATATAATGGTAAAATATGGTAAAGATTAAACAATTGGATTGCTATTTCTCTTTATTTTTTGTAGCTAGATGAATCTCCTCTAGAGATACTCTTTATTTTGTTAGCTTGTTGTTGAGTATTTATCTTTTAGATTGTTTTGAATTGCAGAAAACTTCATGGTTTTTCATTTGGCTTGCAAGCCAAATTCTACTTTGGCTTTGGCTTCTTCTTCATTTGGAAATCTGGTTAGATCAAGAACATTTGATGCTTTTTCTTCAACGTGCAAGGATGTAATGTCTTTTTATCATTTCTTTTCATATTCTTAGAATTTCTGTACAGTATAGACTTCTAAATTTTTGTACCTTGTAACATTTCATTCTTTGTTTTCCCTTACAAAGTTATTGGTTTAAAATGAGGTGAGAGAAATCTCAAATCCTGGGAGTCACCTTGTCTCTCCATGGTTAGTCCCGTTGTTAAAACTTGTTGAGCCACTTTCCTGGCCTAGTAAGGTTGGCAGTTTTACATCATGCTCTGCTTCTAGAGCCCAAAATCTTATTGTTGGGCTATAATACCAACCATGTCAATGAATTCGTAATGTTTTTTCACACACTGAGGTCAAAAGTTCAATGAAGTTACATTGTCTTTAACTAGTCTTTGCAATTTAGTTTGGTAGCAAGGACATGGAGGTGAGAAAAGGACGATATAGAACTTGCTACTGTTTGGGTTTGGAAAAGTTATTATAAGAGTTCAAATTTTGTTCAATATCTTGTGTTCTAGGCTTTGAGATGGAGCATAAATTTCACAAAACCTGTGCATGAGGATTAATGCTCCTTTGTCCTCCAAAAATAGGTTTTGTTCAAGGTAGTGCTAGTGTTGTATGTTGCGTAGTTATATATTTTCTTCTGTTGAGAGTAACAGGTAGGTACTTGAGAATTCCCATACATAAAAAAAATGGGGATATTAAAATTTATGACACTAACACTTGCAAAGATGCCATTCTAATTGTTGTCTACTTTCCCTAATCACTATAAAAATAACTCTTTTTTCTCCATGAAGATCCCTGGCTCTTGGCAGAACCTTACTCTTTCTTTCCATTAGCACTATCAGAAGCTTTCTTTTCACTGTTTACTATTATACATCATGTTCCATCTAGGTGATTGAAGCATTAGATGCAAGCATACTTTGTCTATATTGAATCATTAGTAGAGCCTCTCACATGTACTGGGCTCACATATTTGTAGATCCATTTGCTGAGTATAAATATTTTGTATAAGATAATTTCCTCTGTGTTGAATGGATTAAGAACAAATGTTGTGTATATTAAACTAAATTAATAATATTTTATCAAATTGAGCATTCAAGTAGATGAGGTGGAAGCAGTAGCTACTGCTTGAGCCTTGGAGTTTTCCCTGGAAGTTGGTATTAACCAAGGTATTTTGCAAGGTGATTCTGAGGTGGTCATGAAATCTCTTGCAGATGAGGCGCAACCATTGGCTTCCTTTGTACTTTTATTAATGGCTTATTTGGATTGAGGGGCAGGGAGGGGGAGTGTATATATATATATATATATATATAGACATACTTGCATTCGGTCTATTCTTCCTTTTGTTCTGCATAGCTAAGCATAGTTGTTGAACATAAAACAAATAAACTATAAAGGTTGGTCATATGTAGGGTTCTGGGTGGGCCCTTTAATGTGTTGTTTTTGATGCCTCAAATTTCTCTACCTGTTGATTCTACAATGAGTAAAAGCTCCAATTCTGCAATAATAAAGAGTTTCAAGATAACTATGAAAGCAAAACGCCACACCAAGTTTGAGTGGAATCACTAGATTTCCAATGGGTAAAACCTAGGTAGAGTTCCTCAAATGTTGTACCTTTAGGTATCTTAGTCAAATTCAACCGTATGATTGTATCGGCCAATAAATCACATGGTTGAATTGAATTGTCATTGGAAAAGATAACATTGTTTGTACTACATTGATCAATCTTCAATACAACATGTAATTGATTTCATCTTTTTTTTTTTTGGTTAATCCTATTGTTGAAGCTTGTTGGGCCACATCCCTAGGCCTGACAAGATGGCAATTTTACACCATGTCCTGCTTTTGGAGCCTAAAGTCTTATAGTAGGGCTACAATACCTTACATGCCAATGAACTCCTAATGTTTCTTCTCACACTGAGGGAAATTTTTTTGATTAAACTAATCTTTGCAGCTTAGTTTAGTAGCAAGGACAGGAAGGGGGAAAAGGACAATATACAATCTGCTACTACTTGGGTTATGAAAAGTTGTTATATGAGTTCAAGTTTTGTTTCAATAACTTGTGTACCAGGCTTTGAGATGGAGCATAAATTTCAAAATCCTGTGAATAAGGAATGATGTACCTCTGTCCTCCAAAAAATGCCTTGTACAAGCAGTACTATTGCTGTATTTTGTGTATCTATATGTTTTGTTCTGTTAAAAGTAACTGTTAGGTCCTCAAGAACTTCATAGATCAAAGCATGGGGACACTAAATGAATCACACACTAATAACACTTGAAAATATGCTATTTGTATTGTTGTCTACTTGGCCAAATTGCTATTCAAATGGATAACTTGGCAAATAACTACCTGTAGAGACTTCTTCATTAAGTTTCCTGCACTAGCAGAACCCTATTCTTTCTATCAGCACTAGCAGAAAGGATTCTTTTCACTGCTTACTATTATAACATGGACTGCGATCATGTTTGGAAATTATTTCATCCTTACAATTATTTGTTTTCTCACTATCTTATAGATTTTATCTCATGTATCGGGTTGAGATTTGAGTGAGACTAGTGATACTTTTTGGTTTTTAGCAAGTACAATTTTTCTTCTGGATCAAAATGGTAGATTCTATGTTGATGTGCCAAAATTGTGATAAATTTAGTAGTTATATTTATAAGAAAAGAGAACATTTGTATGTTAACACTCTTAGATTTTGTCCATGTGATAATTTTTTATTATTATTATTTTTTTGATAGGGTCCATGTGATAAAAATGTACTGTCATAAACTTTAAGCTAGTAATATTGAAAGGAGTGGAAGTATGCTTTTCTTTTCTTTTTTTCTTTTTTGGTTAAAAAAGTATGCTTTTCTTTTCTTTTTTCTTTTTGGTTAAAAAGTATGCTTTTCACCATTGCTGTGAGTAGCATATATCCTTTCTATTTGTTTTCTTAAAATGACGTGGTATTATATATATTTTTATTTGTGAAAAACTAAGTAATAGGTCCTATGCAGAATGCTTTTAATGACAATCAATCTCAATGTTAAAACTTTTCTTTTTTATCTGATACCATAATGATAAAAAGTAAAGGCAAATTTACCATCCTCTCTCTATGATATTGTGTTACAATATGTCTGAATGAATTATTTGATAACGACATACCCTGATATCAAAGGCTAATTGCTGGCCCCATCTTTGTACTAAAAAAAGAGGCAGTAGGGCACTTGGATGTGAGAGTCTATTCTGTCATGACTCTATGACCACTTTACAACTCAATACAGTTCTTTCTTCAAACTTATCTCATTCCTTATTTATTTCATCTTAAATATTCTTTCCCTCTGTATACCTAGTCTTGGTCTGCAAGTCTAAATGCCCTAAAATCATGGATACATATCAGGGAGAGTAGGGTCATAGTGATAATAGATATTGTTTAAGTCTCTTGTCCTTTCATAGTTGTAATTGGGACCTCTCATAGCCTGGCCTACCCAATTATTTCCTTTGTATACTAAGTGCTTTAATTTCCTTTTCTCACTCTTTGATTCTCAACCAACAATTAATCTCTTTTCAAAGCTGGAGGTTGGTCCTTGGAATCAATCTGTTGAGCAGCCAATCATGTACAAATAATATAAGTGCTATGTACTCAGTAACTGTATGTCACAAAACAAACTTTATTATGTAATGATAACTTTATTATTTGTATGGTTCAGTTAAATGCTATGCTGACTATTAACTTTTCTTTTATGTAATAAGACCAACTTTCATTGTTTTCCACCTACGCAACAGAGGTTTACATCAACTTGGATAATCAGCAAGATTACATCCACTGGGATTCTGAAGAAGTGGTAAAAAATAAGAGGACAATACACGAAATTATAAAATTTCTTGAGCAATCAAAATCCCAGGTAAGTTAAAAATCTAAATAAGTATTTGATTACTGACAAAGTTTCATGTAATGTACTAATAAAAAAATTACTTAGGAAGCGATTTTCTATTGTATGGTTGTCGTGAAAAAAGTAAATGCTGAAAATGGATGACATTATATTTCATGCACTGATTGTCATAAAAAGGCTAAAACAATTGGATCTACATTTTGGTGTGAAAGTTGCAAGAAAGAATTGGATCTAGTTTATGAAAAAGATTAAAATATATTACATATAAAATATATATTGTAGAAACTTACACATTTGCCAAAAACTTCAGGTACAGGTTAGAATTACATGTCAAGGATGAAAGTGGCAGCACAATATTTGTGGTATTTGACAAGGAAGCAGAGAAAATTGTTCGTATTCTTGCTACACAAGTCTCTACTATAGAAATAAAGGTATAATATTTATATATAGCTTCGTAAAACTTCTTGAAGTTAATGAACTTATCATGATTTTAAAGATTTCCATACATCTTTTGAATATTTGGTATTACGAATGAATATTTTGTGTGTGTGTATATATATACACATATATAAATAAATAAATAAACCCATGACAGGATGAGGATGATGAGGATGTTGTTCCAAAGCCAATAAAGAATTTACTTGGAAAAACATATATGTTCCAGAGAAAAATCAATCCACACAAAATTTTCACTTCAAAACAAAATTTCACAGCCATTCACGTGTTTGAAGATAGGGTTAGTCCTTCCACTAGGCCAATTAGGCCATTGCCTAAGGCCCCAAGTGGAAGGGGGCCCAAAATTTTGAAAAATAAAGGGTAGTAGAAAAAAAAAAAAATAGTTTTAGAAGAAACTCCAAAAAATCTTATACATTCTTGTGACCAAAGAACAAAAAATTTAGAATATCCTTGTAAATATTGGTAACCCAAAAAATTCTTTGGCCTAAAAAAAATCATTATCCCAAAAATATCATCCTTAACCTCTAGACAAATCAAAATTCAATGGGATAAAATGCAAATCCAGTCTAAAAAATTACCCACAAAACAATCTCAAATCAAAACAAATCAAAATCTCAAATCCCTAAAGTTTACTCATACCTTTTCTTTCTCTCACTTTTGCTCTCCACCTCTCTCTCTCAGCTCTTGCTCTCCGCCTCTCTCATTTTTTCTCTCCACTAGTTCTACTCTTAAATCCTTTTGTTGGTGGCTCATGCTTCCTCCTCTAATCTAAGGAGTGGTCCGTTTGAACTCTGTGCTTATGATAGTTTGCAAAAATACTGTTTTAAACTTGAATCTGTTCTCAAACTTGATGTTTATTATAATATTGATTGTTTAGATTTATTTTCAAAGTTAAAAGTTTTAAAAGAAATTTTACAAATAAAAGAATATACTCCAATTGACATACTAAATTATATAAAAAGGCTGGATTTATTTCTAAATATATGCATTGCTTATAGAATTTTACTAACAATACCTGATACAGTTGCTTTTATAGAAAGAATTTTTTCAAAATTATAATTAATTAAATCATATCTAAGATTGACAATGTCCAAGAAAGATTAAGTGGATTTGCTGTATTATCGATTGAAAGTGAGATGTTAGAAAAACTTGAATACAAAAATTTAATTAGTCAATTTGCATCTCAAAGGCCGAGAAAATAAGATTTAAAATTGAAAGCTCGAAAATGTGTTAAAACACAAGAGCTGTTTAGACCCCCAAATTAAAAAATTACGGCTCGATAGATTTTACTCTAACTTATACTAAGTGCGGAATAGAGTAAATGCGAGCGGATAGACAAAACAACTACTCTAAGCCATATTCAATATAACATAGTAGTAATATGAAAGCTAAAAGAGTAGGGAAGAAGAATGCAAACACAAGATAACACGCCGATGTGTTATCGAAGAGGAAACCGAAGTACTCGGCATAAAACCTTTCCGCCGCTCTCCAAGCGGTAATTGATCCACTAGACAATCAGTTGGGATACATGAATAGGAAGAGACCCTCCAAGCCTAATCTACCCAATGCACTTGAGCCCTCCAAGCTCCTACTCTAACAAGGCTTCTCGGAACCGTGTCTTGTCTAGCTCTCCGAATCCCACAATATGCTCGATTGCATCTGCCAAAGCCTGGCTTCTTCCAATGCTTCCTAGCAGCACCAAAACCTCACTTGACACTCTGAAAGGGTGTGGTAAGTGTTTGGGCTATCAACCTCTCAAGTGTATGGAAATGGAAAGGTAGAAGTTGAGGAAAATCCATAAGTAATTGTGTAGAGGATTATGGGTATAACAATCTCTAACTTTTAATGTTTGTGGCTATGGTTTTCTCTCAAAAGCACTCCTCAAAATATGTGGGTAATGATGGTATATATCGTGAGGGTACAGAAAGTGTGTATCAGAAATGACAGTTCAGCAAAACAGAATGTTTCATGGGTATCTCGTGGGAAGGTCTTACCTGCGAGACACTCACGAAAACCAGCTGTCTCCATCCTGTCTTGACTCTTTGTATTCCAGTCATGTGCAGGGCACATGCTTTACTTCATGGGAAGCTTACTCGCGAGATACTCGCGAAAACAACTTTAGTCTTCAATTGCTTTGAGTCTTCACACGCTCTCTCTCTCACACACACAACCCTTACAAATAAATCCCACATGAAATACATGGTACATAAGATTGAACAGAATTACAATCAAATTTGGCATGGAATAAAAGCCAACAAAAACATATTTGTAAATTACAACTTTGCAATCTCCCCATTTGGCTATTCAGTGACAAAACCCCTAAAACAGACTCTAGACTTAAACGTGAGTATGGGACCGTGGCAAAACTCACTCACACCTAATCTAGAAGTTATGAAGCACTTACATGTATATACCTGTAACTTGAGACACTCGCACACAAACAAAACTTTCATTAAGCTTGTGACAAGTTGAATACATGGTACGTATATAAGCAAGTAAAGTGTGATCAAGTTAGTAAACACTATAAAACGGTTAAACATATCTTGATCATACAAGAACAGTCATTAAAGAATGACTACAATGAACATTTAGCTAGTAAATGCTCATTTGGACACGCAATGCAATAAAGACCAATTTGAGGATCAATTGCATGTCCAACACACAATCAATGCAAAATACACGAAGTACGAAGTATTTGCATCAAGAATACAAGATCCTACAAGGGTACAAGTGTGTGGTACTTAAGATAGTTTAGCAACATCTAAAAGTACTAAACAATTGCTACAAAGCAATGAAATAAATACAAGTACTGAATATAAAACTGAAATTAAATCCAAAGTACTTAAACTTTAAAAGCAAGCAATAAAACTATCCAAGAGTTATAAACACTAATAAAGTTTAAACCAAAACATAGAAAACTGCTAAACCGCCAATAATGAACCAATATCTATGACTAAGCTCTACTCCCCCTCAACTGTGCATGCTCCCCCTCAAAATTTTCTCCCCCTTTTTGACTGGAATGGCCAAAGAGGCTAGAACTGGTCGGACTTTGAATCGAATCCTTGCTCCATCGACATATCCTCAATTTGAGAAGATAATGTAGTGATCTGACCCTGGATGTGTGTGCATCTACAGTGCATGAGGTGTGCCTAGGTGATGCATGGCAAGGCATGGTGAGGCACAAGTTGGGCAAAGTGTGTAAAACACACACCCAATGATCAAAACATGTTCAACAAGTTTAATCAAGGGTAAACCCAGGAAATGGAACTCATTTAAGTCCAAATCAACTCAAAAATGCCACTTGAGCATTTTGACAAACACATGGCATGCAACACTACAATATACCTATGGGCAATGCAAGAACATATGGAAATATGCCTAAATACAGGTTTAAAATGCCACAAGGGGCCAACACAGATACACACAAAACAAATGGGACATAGCCTAATCAAAATTTTGAAAAAATTTGCCCAAAAACAAAGTTCCCAACCCCTTTTTCAAAAAATCCCCAATTTTAGAACCCTAAGTTAATTTCTACATAATCTAGAGAAAAAATGAGAAGAATGTTAAGAAAACATACCTTTAAGTTGATTGTGCAGAAATCAAGCTTGAAAATGATGGGGTTTGATTGAAAATCAGTTTTGGGTTGAGAGAGGTTCGAGTGAGGCAATGAGAGGGAAATAGAAAGTGTTTTGAAAATCTGTCACATCAGCCCTATAAAACTGAAAACACGCATTTTTCGTGGGTTAGATAGTCGTAAAATTACTCACGAAAAACACCACTGAAGCATAAAGCTTTTTGCGGGAAGCTATTAGTCGCGAAATAGTCGCGAGACAGTCGTGATACTCTCTGTATGAATTTTGAGATTTTTTAGTTTTCCCTTAAACTCTTTTCGCGGGAAGCTCTTAGTCACGAGCTTCTCGCAAAAATGCCTATGAACAAGTTTTTGAAGAACACATTTTGAACAAAAACTTAAAGCACGAAAGTCTAAAAACACTTTCAAAAACATATAAAATACTCAAAAATCTTTTTGGGTTTGATCGGCAAGCAAGTGAGCATACACATCATATTTGAACATGTACAATCACACAAATGAGATAAGCATAAATTGAACTAATTCTTGTGTGTTGTGGGTGAGTATCAAATGTGGAATAGTCCTTAGACTAGGGTGAAGCTTCAATGATCAATTCAATCAAATCATACACAACTGGTACTAAGTCAAGTGGTTTATCTCAATTATAGAAATGAATATATATAACCTCCCACAAGAAAATGATTACAAGTCTTAGAAGCTTTTCATTTGGCTTCTACATAAATCATAACATTTGATCATTTTTTGAACAATACATCTCATTTTGAGATCGGTGCTTGAAATTTTTGATATTTCAATATTGAGAATGAGCCTTTGGCTTTTTGCGCACCGTACATTTCAATTTAAAAGTCGCTTTCCCTTTTTCCTAGTCAAATACTAGTATGTGCAACGGATTTTGCAGCTCATTATCTCTTTTCATTTTGAGATTTACATTTGTTGAGCTCTTTAAACAAAAACATAAAAATAAAGTGGGAAGAGATATAGGCACAAGTCTATGCAAGTATCAAGACTATCAAGACTATTGACCAATCATTCATGACAAGCTTGAAGATCTATTTACAACAATCACACATAGTTTTCAAGATATTTCCCACACAGATATATGTGCATACAAAACAAGCTAAGCTCGTCAATGCACTACGCCATTAGTACGAAGGTACTAGGCCAAACTTACATGTGATATACACAACACAAGCGATCAAACTTTTTGAAGATTTTTCAATTTTTATGGGTTTTTGAATTTTTTGAACACACTTAAAAACAGAACAAGTAAAGTAAGATCAACAAAAACAAATACGAAACAAAACTTGTAAAAGAAAACATGCTATAAACTGGAAGCAATGACACAATAGGGTTATGTATGTCATGATGCATGAACCTATGACCCTAAACATTGGAAGTATTAATGCATGGGTATAGAAAGTGATCATGCATAAGTACCCTTCTTCACCCACTCTTTATGAGTATTTTTGGTGAGAGCCTTAGATGGTGGGGTATGACCAACATAACTTTCAAACCTCAAAGTGAAGCTAGCAAGGCACAGTGATATGTTCTTCAACATCTCCATAACGTCTCCAATGAGATGTCCCTCACTATCTCCCTTAGCTTGTGCTCCCTTTGGTCTTCTTTTTGAAATTTCTTGGCCACGCATAGAGTCAGTCTTCTTGAGTGCATGAAGCTTGAAACAATTCGGCCTTGTGTGCCCTTGTACACCACAGTGATGACACACATGCTTCACTTGAGGCCCCCTTTGATTTTTGGGTAATGACTTCCCTTTTTCCTTTGGTCTTGCACCAATGGTTCTTTTTACAGCAACAAGGGTCTCAATCTCAGGCTTCACTTCGTTGAGTTTCTCGTCATTCTTGGCTGATACGAACCTTACTTCCTTTTTGGATTCGCTGCTAGAACTTCCTTCTCTGGTATATCCCAAACTGATCTTATCATGTGAAGATTTTTGAGAGGACAGCACATTGTCAAGTTTCTTGGTGGAGATGTGCTCAACCTTGACATTAGCTTGGACAACCTCAAGTTCAAGAAACTTGATTTTAGAGTAAGCTCCAACCAACTCTCCCTTGAGTCCTTCTACTTCGCACTTTGCTTCCTTGAGTTGCACAAGTATACACTTATGTTTTTTTTCAACTTTTTTCATCTTTTTCACAGAAAGGTTAGCAACTTTGGCGTATTTGCCACAATCTTCCAGCAGAGAATCATACGCTTCTTGAAGGTCCCTTAATCTCTGGAGTTCTCGTGTAGTAGTATCAAATAGACTTCTCACTCTTCCTCTTCACCAAAACTGCATTTCTGTTTTTCTCTGAATTCTCTGACTTAAAGTCTTCAACATGGATTATAGATTTCATTGATTTTAATATCAAAAACAGCAAGGGCTCCCAGAAATCTTCACAAGCGATTGAGAATCTATATTTTAAATATTACTTGGCTACCGTCATTGCTTATTTAAAGGCAAAATCCCGTTACCTTAGTCTCATTTAATGTAAGGGTGTCTGTTTTGTCAGTGCAGATTGTTATGTCCGACCTAGATTGTGACTAGCCAACACATAATCAACATGCACTTCATAGAATAAGCCAAAGTACAGTAACAACCAGTGACAATACCAACAAGTGCATTAAAATATGTTGGTGCCGCCCATCTCTCAATACGTCCACCCTGATGTCTCTACTCGTTGGGAGAGCTTCTCAAATTGCTTGGATTGCTTGAAGTTATAGACAGCAGAAACAGCAACAACCAGAATGGCAGCAACGGTAATACTCCCACTATGATACTACCCATCTATCTAGCCATGTTGTTTGATACCTAAGGCAGAGAGAGTATAGCTCAGGTTGAAAGTAAAATAACAGTGGTGTCCTCGAATGCTTCAAAGACATAACTGAGGAGCTTTTTGTAGGTGCCTTTTGGTACTTACTGGCAACATAAACATTCTTTCTATGAATAAAATTAATCATATTATCACTAATGTCTCCCTTTATGTCTGTTTCAAGAATCACAGCTAGTGCTTTTACTCTACCAGCGTGACTCAAAGCCTAATAATGTGTTCAGAATGACTGAGAAGAGGTTTATGGACAAGTTAGTGAGCAAATATCAGAATGAGGTTCCAGATGTTGTTAGTGCACACCAAGGCAAGATAGACTTTCAAGGGTTCCCCTTTGATTTGAAAATTTGAGTTATTATGAGTTCAACAAATGGCAATGATGGAACAAATCACTGCCTTTGGCCATATCTTCATTTAGTTTAGTCCATCTTTATTGCTCACATTGGGTGATGAATAGAAACTCGTCAAAGTTGAGCTGAACCTTTTATGTATAACGACAAACCCCATGCACTCGTTTTATGGAGGTGGCTATATGGGCTGGCAATTTGAAATTTGAGTTTAGAAGAAGTCAGTAACCCTTGGCCTGCTCTGATTACATTAGACAGGAGTATGGCATTGCACAAGAATCTTTACGATCCAGCTAGCTGGTGGTCCTCTCAAATTCCCTTTTTTCATCAACAGTAAGGGTGGATTCTAAGGTTGATGTTATTTAAAAATGTGTTTCAGAAGGCACTCTTGGATGTTTAGGTGTTTCAGGTCTTGTGATAAGAATTTACTCAGAAACCATACATTTTTACAATTATTATTATTCTCCTGTTGTTTTCTCTAAAAAGGTTAGTTTCTATTTTTTTTTTTTTTGTTATCATATCTATTTTGACTTGCATTGACTGATGACTACCAATGCTTTTGTTCTTTTTCACTCTAATATCTCTAGACATGGCAAAACGGGTCAGAATTTTCTGACCCGACCCGAACCTGATTTTTTTGACCCGAAGCAAAAATGGGTTGACATGTGACCCGACCCGTGTTTTTTACGGGTCAACCCGACCCGACCCGACCCGCAACCCGACCTGAACCCGAACCATTTTTTTTAAAACTTTTTTATTTGATAAAAAAATAGTAAAATTAAGACAATATTGGTTTAATTGTTTGTTGTGAGCTTTAAGGAAACGATTGATGCGTTTACATAACTGCATGCAAATTAATTGGAAGATAAATGGTTGAGCATTCTGTAATGAGTAAAGATTTTTAAATATCAAATAGTAAAAGTACATGCCAAGATAATCTGGTTACAGTAAAATTAAAAACATAGATTTAAAATTGTAGACATGTATGAGAAACATTCACAAGTGTGAAAATAGTGAAGTCAAAGTATCAAATTAGCATAAATTATGAATGCTTAGACCAATTTTTTTTTAACAATTTATGTCCAAAATAAATGATTTTCCAAAATAAATTATGATATTTCCTAGTGTGTGTGTTGCTTAACAATGATATGATATTCATAAAAGAGACCATGTATAAATAAGTAAGCAATCAAACTTAAATGTATATTTCAATTGAAATAGAGTGTCAACCACAATTGATAATAGATTATAAAATTAATTTTCAAGATTGTAAATTTCTTATATGTTTTTATTCTTTATCAAATGGGTTATCCAATAAGTCATTTGTAATTTTGTTTTATATTTTGGAATGTTGATATTGTGTAGAAATAAAACGTGTGTATTTGTTTTACTTATCTTTGTATTATTTTGTTTTAGATAGCAACGTTAGGATTTGTATAATTTTAAAATTATTGAATAAGTATTAATAAGTTTAACTGAGTTAATTCTTAATATAAGTGGTGAATTCAAAATAATGCATTTTACATCAAGTAATTTGTTGCATAACTTTTCAAATGACAAATACATGTTGTTTTCTTTATAAAAAAAAAAAAAAAAAATTCATGTAAAAAATACGGGTCAACCCGACCCGACCCGACCCGCAACCTGATTGACCCGAACTCGTTTTTAACCCGCTTAAAATGACCCGTTTTGACCCGTGACCCGTTTGACCTGCAACCCGATTGACCCGACCCGAACCCGCCCCGCCCCGGCCCGCCCCACCCGTTTTGCCATGTCTAAATATCTCTGTCATCTCTTTGCATTATTTTACTTTTTCTATTTAATTGGTAATTGTTCTGTACTATACTAATCCCATGACGCCATATTCGAAGTCTAATATGGGAATGGTATCTTATTATAGATTCTCAGCTAGTCAGCTTGAATAAGTCTAGTTATTTATTTATTTTTTTTGAAAATTAAATAAGTCTATTTAATAATGGTAAGTCTATCTCTTGGTAAGGGCCTCTACTTTGGTAGATGCTATGGAATGACTTGGGGGTTTGTTGCATAAAGTAGCACCTATTCTTGGTTTCAGTGTGACTCAAAGGACATTATCATCTAATTTTATGTCGTGAACTGTTTTAAGTTTTAACTTTTTTAAGGGCTGGTGTTCAGATCAATTGCTTGGGGATTCCCTAAATGTGTCTAGTAGAGTAGCTTGAGGGAATGTATGTTTTCTTTGATAGTGTCATTACCTTTGTTAATGTTGCTTACAAGTTACTACCAAAGCCATTGCCCCCAATTGGTGAGCTTGCTAATGGCTATCTACACTGGGGTCTTCCATTAATCAATGGAGGCATATGTTACATGCTATTGTGCCTTTTTCATTTATAGCCTTTTACCTTTTCACACCTGGTTAATTGTTATTGGTTCAAATTTGAACCTATTAGTGAGATTACTTTTATACCCTAACAATGACAACCAGTAACAAGCTGTCATTTATGATTTGTTGTAAAAATGTTGTGAACATTGCATTTCTCGAAGAAAAATTAGAAAATAGGAAATATTACTGTAATGACCCTATTACATAATTTTTGAACAAAACATTTCATGGGAAAAAAAGAAAAATGAAAAGAAAGTCAGGGTCAGAAAAATAAAATTCAAATCTTTAACTTAAAAGGGAGAGAGAGGAAAAAAAAAAAAAAAAAAAAAGGGAAGGCCAAAGGATTAGGTGTAGATAGGTAATTTCCACAAACCCTCACTCTTCTCCCCAATTTTTCTGGATTTGGGGGGCTGGATTATGGTTAGCCCATTAAAAAAAAACAGTCGAACCTCATAATTTTTTCTCTCTTTTTCCCTTCCAACCAAACACCCATTTCATCCAAAATATCTTATATTTTTCTCTTCCTCCTTTCATTCCTCCAAAATCACCCCAACCAATCATACACTAAATCAATTTTATTTTCTTGTATGATTTTGATAAATTCACCATGGTTTAAAAAAATCATATCAAACTAGTCGGTTCAACTAGAAACTGAACCTTCAATTAGTCTGGCAAAATAGTAAAATCGACTGTTCAATCAGGAATCAGACATTTTTTTTTTTCCAGTTTTTTTACCATTTCAGCTTTTAAAACCATGAAATTCACCCCAAAAAGAAAAAGAAAAAGAAAAAAGACACGTATTACTCTCCCTTGTCCACTAAAAGTCACTTGGGCCAACCACAGGTGCAAGCGAGATGTTGAAGTGTGAACCCCCAGCCCATTTACACCTTCAAAACGGTGCGTTCTAATACCCACCTCTAGCTTCCGAACTAAAAATTGAAAAGTGAAAACAACAGCTCAGAAAAGAGAGGGAGGTCGATGCTCGATATTGCTTCAAGCTGCTCAAACTCAACTGGACTATCACATACCAATCTCAATTCTCAACCCAGGTAACAAATCTTCATTCTTTTTCACTTTAAAGCAACTAGCTTCAATCTCAAATCAAATGTTTCGTTTAGTTTGCTTAAACCTCCCACAACAGTTGAAGCACAGAGCTTTACCACATAGCCATGCCCACTTGTTCTCAAAACTCTCTAATTCCAACGAAACACCATCTTTTACAGGCTCTTTCCTTCAAAAATCATGTGGGTTGTCCTTAGAATCCGCCATTTCAGCTTCCAAGAAGCTCAACATCGTGAACACAAAGAATCCCAACTCAGTTGTGGAACTTTTGACAACTCACGGTTTGACTCAGACCCATGTCAAAAGTTTAATTACTAGTCGTCCAGTCTTGCTTTTGACTGATTTAGACAATACCCTGAAGCCCAACTTGGAGTTGTTTGAGTCATTGGGGTTTTCTAGTACTAGCCTTGGCAAAATGCTTACCAAAGACCCACGTGTGCTTGAAAGTGATGCATACACTGTGGTTGAGTTCTTTAGAGCTCATGGTTTCAGTGATCAGCAAATATCAGATTTGACTATGAAGCGTCCGACATTGTATTTGTTTAATGCACATAAGATTTTTAAGCCAAAGCTTGAGTTTTCAGATCTTTGGGCTTGTCAGAACTTGAAATTGCAAACATTTTGTCGACCGAGCCTTATATTCTAGAAAGGAGCCTCGAAAACCAAATCATTCCTTGTGTTCAAGAACTTAGGCGGATTCTTGGCAATGATGAGAATGTCGTAAAGGCTATAAAGGCATGCTACAGGGTACTTGAATGTAAAGTGGAAAAAGTGCTACAGCCCAACATATCGATGTTGGTAAGCCGTGGTGTACCCATGCCCTTAATTTTGAAAATGTTCTTGATCCAACCAAAATCAATGCTTATGAAGACTTATCGGTTTAGTGAGATTGTTGATGAAGTTATGAAATTGGGTTTTGATCCCAATAATCTGCTATTTGTTCTAGCCATACGTTCCATGGCGGTTATGAGTAAATCTTTGTGGGAGCAAAAGGTGGAAGCTTTTAAAAGTTTTGGATTGTCAAAGGATGAGATTTATGCAGCATTCAAAAAGCAACCCATGTGTATGATTGCTTCAGAGAATAAAATCAGGAAATTGATGAGTTTCTTTGTGAACAATTTGAATATGACACCTTCAATGATCTCCAAGAATCCAAATCTTCTACTGCTTAGCTTGGAGAAGAGGATTATTCCAAGGTGTTCAGTTCTGCATCTTTTGATATCAAAGGGGTTGGTTAAGGAAGAAACTAGCATTATTTATGTGTTCAGAATGACTGAGAAGAGGTTTGTGGACAAGTTAGTGAGCAAATATCAGAATGAGGTTCCAGATGTTGTTAGTGCACACCAAGGCAAGATAGAATTTCAAGGGTTCCCCTTTGATTTAAAAATTTGAGTAATTATGAGTTCAACAAATGGCAATGATGGAAAAAATCACTGCCTTTGGCCACATCTTCATTTAGTTTAGTCCATCTTTGTTGCTCACATTGGGTGATGAATAGAAACTCATCAAAGTTGAGCTTAGAAACCCCATGCACTTGTTTTATGGAGGTGGCTATATGGGCTGGCAATTTGAAATTTGAGTTTAGAAGAAGTCAGTAACCCTTGGCCTGCTCTGATTACATTAGACAGGAGTATGGAATTGCACAAGAATCTTTATGATCCAGCTAGCTGGTGGTCCTCTCAAATTCCCTTTTTTCATCAACAGTAAGTGTGGATTCTAAGGTTGATGTTATTTAAAATTGTGTTTCAAATGTCAAGGCACTATTATTATTATTTTCCTGTTGTTTTCTCTAAAAAGGTTAGTTTCTATTGTTTTATTTTTTTGTTATCATATCTATTTTGACTTGCATTGACTGATGACTACCTATGCTTTTGTTCTTTTTCAGTCTAATATCTGTCATCTCTTTGCATTATTTTACTTTTTCTATTTAAGTAGTAATTGTTCTGTACTATACTAATCCCATGACACCATATTCGAAGTCTAATATGGGAATGGTATCTTATTAAAGATTCTCAGCTAGTCAGCTTGAATAAGTCTAGTTAATAAATTTTTTTTTTGAAAATTAAATAAGTCTATTTAATAATGGTAAGACTATCTCTTGGTAAGGGCCTCTTGTTTGGTAGATGCTATGGAATGACTTGGGGGCTTGTTGCATGAAGTAGCACCTATACCTGGTTTCAGTGTGACTCAAAGGACATTATCATCTAATTTTATGTCGTGTACTGTTTTAAGTTTTAACTTTTAAGGGCTCTGTTCAGATCAATTGCTTGGGAATTCCCTATATGTGTCTGGTAGAGTAGCTTGAGGGAATGTATGTTTTCTTTGATAGTGTCATTACCTTTGTTAATGTTGCTTACAAGTTACTACCAAAGCCATTGCTCCTTGAGAATGAACACAGCAAAGCACAAAAACAGAAAACAATAGAAAACAATCACAAGACTAAACTAAGAGAAGAAAAAAACCGAACAATAGAAGAACCACTGCGCCATTTTCATCTGTAGCCTTTTACCTTTTCATGCTTGTATTCCAATTGCCACTTCATAGTTTCTTCTTTCTCAAAGCTGGTACCTGTAAGCTATACTGCTCTTCCAAAATTCTATAGGATAAGGCAATTGCAGTATGTATCTTTTTATGTTTCTGACTGTACTTCTGAATTTTTGTTGTTTTTTAGCTCTTTTTGCATCCCAGAATATTAAATTACTCAAGCGATATGAGACCAATGAGTTCACCATGAAACCTTTCTCTTAGTTTCCTATCAGTTTGTATGGCTATGGCTACCTATATATGTTAGCAAAAACGTTATGGCTGAGCAAGTGGGGTGATAACCTTTCAGAGTCACTCATGATTCATGATGCAACCGTTATCCCTGAAAGAGAAGAATCAGCATTAGAAAAATGTTAGCATTGCCATTTGACTCAGTTCATCTGAGCTTGATCTCGTGATCAGTTCCTTGAATGTTGTTCTTCTCTTTCCCACTACCATTTTATATGTGCATCTCATTTCTTATATAATCTGTTCTAGTCCTTTCCATCCTAAATCTTGGGATACATACATCATACAGAGCAATACATGTGCTTGCAATATCTGTTCTAGTTCTTTTTATTCTGTATAGCTTAGCATAGTTGCTGAACACAAAACAAATAAACTGTAAACGTGGCTCATATGCTGGGATCTTGTGTTGGCCCTTTAATGGGGTGTTTTTGATTCCTCAAATTTCTTTATCTGTTGATTGTGCAACTAGTAAAGCTCCAATTATGCAATAATAAAGATATTACAGAAAAATGGGAAAGAAAAATGCCACACCATGCCTGAGAGGAAGCATTGGATTACCAATTAACTGAAAACAATGCTATTCCCATCAAAGGACACAGATTATTTAAAAACCTTTACAAGCTGGTTGTACCATGCCCATCTTTCATAAGATCTGATCAGGTCCTCAACTTTGGAAACCTCCAAATTCGTATTCTTAGAATTTCTGTACAGTATAGACTTCACAAAATAATTTAAATTTTTGTAGCTTGTAACATTTCATTCTTTGTTTTCCCTTACAAAGTTATTGCTTTAAAATGAGGTGAGAGAAATCTCAAATCCTGGGAGTCACCTTGTCTCTCCATGATTAGTCCTGTTGTTAAAGCTTGTTGAGCCACTTTCCTGGCCCTGCTAGGTTGGCAATTTTACATCATGCTTCACTTCTAGAGCCCAAAATCTTATTGTTGGGCTACAATACCAACCATGTCAATGAATTCCTAATTTTTTTTCACACACTGAGGTCAAAAGTTCAATGAAGTTACATTGTCTTTAACTAGTCTTTGCAATTTAGTTTAGTAGCAAGGACATGGAGGGGAGAAAAGGACGATATAGAACTTGCTACCATTTGGATTTGGAAAAGTTATTATAAGAGTTCAAATTTTGTTTCAATATCTTGTGTTCCAGACTTTGAAATGGAGCATAAATTTCACAAAACCTGTGTATGAGGAATAATGTTCCTCTGTCCTCCAAAAATAGGTTTTGTACAAGGCAGTACTAGTGTTGTATGTTGTGTAATTATATATTTTCTTCTGTTGAGAGTAACAAGGAGGTCCTTGAGAATTCTCACGCATCAAAACATGGGGATATTAAAATTTATAAACACACTGACACTTGCAAAGATTCTATTCTCATTGTTGTCTACTTTGCCACATTGCTATTAAATTGCATCACTTGACAAATAACTCTTTCTGCAAGAAGATCCCTAGCTCTTGGCAGATCCTTACTCTTTCTTTCCATCAGCACTAGCAGAAGCTTTCTTTTCACTGTTTACTATTATACATCATGTCCCATCTAGGTGACTGGAGCATTAGATGGAAGCATACTTTGTCTATATTGAATCATTAGTAGAGCCTCTCACATGTAGTGGACTCACATATTTGTAGATCCATTTTCTGAGTATAAATATTTTGTATGAGATAATTTCCTCTGTATTGAATGGATTAAGGACAAATTTTGTTTATATTAAAATAATTGATAATATTTTATCAAATTGAGCAATCAAGTAGATGAGGTGGAAGCAGTAGCTGCTACCTGAGCCTTGGAGTTTTCCCTGGAAGTTGGTATTAACCAAGGTATTTTGCAAGGTGATTCCAAGGCGGTCATGAAATCTCTTGCAGACAAGGTGCAACCTTTGGCTTCCTTCGATACTTTTATTAATAGCTTATTTGGATTGAGGGGAGGGAGGGGGAGTATATATATATACACATACTTGCATTCGGTCTATTCTTCCTTTTGTTCTGTATAGCTAAGCATAGTTGCTGAACACAAAACAAATAAACTATAAAGGTTGGTCATATGCAGGGTTTTGGGTGGGCCCTTTAATGTGGTGTTTTTGATGCCTCAAATTTCTCTAACTGTTGATTCTATAATGAGTAAAAGCTCCAATTTTGCAATAATAAAGAGTTTCAAGATAACTACGAAAGCAAAACACCACACCAAGTTTGAGTGGAATCACTAGATTTCCAATAGGTAAAACCTAGGTAGAGTTCCTCAAATGTTGTACCTTTAGGTATCCTAGTCAAATTCAACCATATGATTGCATCAGCCAATCAGTCACATAGTTGAATTCAATTGTCATTGGAAAAGATAACATTGTTTGTACTACATTAATCAATCTTCAATGCAACATGTAATTGATTTCTTTTTTCTTTTTTTGGGGTGAGATAAAGATAGATACAACATGTTGTTGAACTTAAGGTACAACACCTAAGTAATTGTATTTTTAGTTTTGTACCTAAGTTTTGCCCATTATAAAACAATGCTATTCCCCATCAAAGAAAAAAGATCGTTTAGTATCCCTGGAAAGCTGATTGTACCATGCCCATTTTTGATAAGATTTGACTAACTCCTCAACTTTGGAGAACTCCAAATTGATATTCTTAGAATTTCTGGACAGTACAGACCACAATTTTTTTTTCCAACTTTTGTACCTTATAACTCCCCCCCCCCCCCTAGAGAGAAATGTCAAATTTCCATTTGAGCTCGTATGTGGGACCCGTTAGAGTGTGAGAGACCTGGCATATATGCCGGGTACAAGATATAATTTTTGCTTTTGTTGAAGCTTGTTGGGCCACTTCCTTGGCCCTGATAAGATGGCAATTTTACACCATGCCTTGCTTCTAGAGCCTAAAGTCTTATAGTTGGGCTAAAATACCTAGCATGCCAATGAACTCCTAATGTTTCTTCACACACTGAGGTAAAAAATTTGATTAAACTAATCTTTGCAGCTTAGTTTAGTAGCAAGGGCAGGAAGGGGGAAAAGGACAATATACAATCTGCTACTACTTGGGTTTGGAAAAATTGTTATAAGGGTTCAAGTTTTGTTTCAATAACTTGTGTACCAGGCTTTGAGATGGAGCATAAATTTCAAGATATCTGTGAATGAGGAATGATGTTCCTCTGTCCTCCAAAAAATGCCTTGTACAAGGCAGTACTAATGCTGTATTTTGTGTATCTACGTGTTTTCTTTTGTTAAGAGTAAATGTTAGGTCCTCATGAACTTCCATACATCAAAGCATGGGGACGCTAAAATGTATCACACACTAATAACACTTGAAAGTATGCTATTTTTATTGTTGTCTACTTTGCCAAATTGCTATTCAAATGCATGATCATGTGATGTAGCTTAGCTTGGTTACCGGAAGAGAATAAAATTTGAAGTTGATTTGGAATAAATGCATACATCGCGATCATCTTGTAGTTCTTTTGCGATAAGCTTGTTGTGAGTAGTCCTCTTATCAAGCGTAGGATTAGGTGCAATGCAGTGGTATGCCCTCATGTTAATGTAATACTTTTTATTTTTAACTTTTTAAATAATAATTGCCCCAAAAAATCTAGGATTTATCTTTGCTTATTTTTAATGATTAAATGTGAATATTGAAGAAAAAAGAATGGTAGGGACAAGGTTGGATTTAGGAGTTTCCTTACTATGTAGAGTGGGAACATAGCTGGATTTATATTAGATGATCTGCCCCTTTTAAATTTCTTTATGGTTTAAATCTACTATGCAGGAGCAGCCTGGCTTTGGCAGACAACTTTGCAAATGAAAATCTGAAGTGGCATGGAACTTGTTTTATTTGTAAATCTAGAGATTGGTGAAAGGTACTCGCTGGTTGTTAGCATTGGCTTAGTACTACTGCTATTAGTCTTTCCATTTAAGGAGGCCTTTTTAAATGTGGTACAAATAGGGTGCTGGTGATTTTGTTCTTCACAAGTAGCACAGCTGTATCGAATTTTTTGCTAGGAAAGAGCGTATTGGTTGGATTCGACTATTATAACGTTCATTGGAAGCATCAGCAGGTTGATAAGTTTTTGCATCAAACAGGAAGATAGGAGGTTGTCTTTCGAGCAACAATCACACAAAGATGAAAGCTTGACTGCTTGACTGCTTGGTTTTTTTTTTTTTTTTTTTTTTTTTTTTTTTTTTTTTTTTTTTTTTCCCGGTTTTGGTTGGATTGATGTACCTGGATTTTTCCATGTAATTTTTGATAGTACTCACAGAACAGTAGATTTACTTTTTTGGAGTTTGGTTGGCTCTAAACATGTTTATGGAGTTTATGCGAGATGCAGTTGCTTATTCTGAGTAGTACAATCAAGTAGAGGTTTTGCCTACCCAAAAAAAATCCAAGCTAGCTTAATCTTGTTATATATGTTGCAGTTCTTATAATAGTTGATGATTGAATTTGAAGTAATTACTCAACCCATGAGAACATAATACTATTTGATTGGCAAGAAGCCTCAGGCTTTTTGTAATAATGAACTGATAATAGAAGACTTTGCAATGATCGCCTAGAAGCTGTATTAAATTGAAAATGAAATTGAAAATGAAATGGATCATCCAAGCCCATCTAACACTTTTCAATTTTAGGCCTAAAACACACATTAACTAGTCATCTAGAAGCAGATTATTATTCTATAGGCAACACACACTTTCCTGGATCAGTGTAAAGGAACAAATTTCTTCCTACTTTCCTCAAGGAATAATTTACCACGGAGTCAAAGGGTCTCTTTCTTATTTAAGAGGAAGGAAATTGTTTTTCCTTTGCTTTATTCAAAGTTTGAAAATGAATTAGAACGCATAAGCTTTATTCAAACATGATTTCAAGTGTTAGGCCCATAACATATTCATTTTTATGGCCCAAAACACGTTAACAGGTCATCTAGAAGCAGATTATTATTTTGTAAGCAATGCACATTTTCCTAGATTAGAGTAAACGAAGAAATTTCTTCCTACTTTCCTCGGGGAATAATTTACCATGGAGTCAAAGGGTCTCTTTCTTATTTAAGAGGAAGGAAATTGTTTTTCCTTTGCTTTATTCAAAGTTTGAAAATGAATAAGAACGCATAAGCTTTATTCAAACACGATTTCAAGTAAGCCCACAACATATTCATTTTTATGGCCCAAAACACGTTAACAGGTCATCTAGAAGCAGATTATTATTTTGTAGGCAATGCACACTTTCTTGGATAAGAGTAAACGAAGAAATTTCTTCCTACTTTTCTTAGGGAAAATTTACCACGGAGTCAAAGGGTCTCTTTCTTATTTAAGAGGAAGGAAATTTTTTTTTTCCTTTGCTTTATTCAAAGTTTGAAAATGAATCAGAACGCATGAGCTTTATTCAAACACGATTTCAAGTGATAGGCCCACAACATATTCATTTTTATGGCCCAAACACGTTAACAGGTCATCTAGAAGCAGATTATTATTTTGTAGGCAATGCACACTTTCTTGGATTAGAGTAAACGAAAAAATTTCTTCCTACTTTCCTCGGGGAATAATTTACCATGGAGTCAAATGGTCTCTTTCTTATTTAAGAGGAAGGAAATTGTTTTTCCTTTGCTTTATTCAAAGTTTGAAAATGAATTAGAACGCATAAGTTTTATTCAAACACGATTTCAAGTGTTAGGCCCACAACATATTCATTTTTATGGCCCAAAACACGTTAATAGGTCATCTAGAAGCAGATTATTATTTTGTAGGCAATGCACACTTTCCTGGATCAGAGTAAACGAAGATATTTCTGCCTACTTTCCTTAGGGAATAATTTACCATGGAGTCAAAGAGTCTCTTTCTTATTTAAGAGGAGGGAAATTGCTTTTCCTTTGCTTTATATAAATTTTGAAAATGAGCATGTACTAACATTCAATTTTTTCACTCTGCCATTCCCATTCTCTCTCAAAAATCCATTCAAAAAAACCTCTTATTTTAATTTTCATTCACTTTCCTTTGCCTAATTTCTTCAAGCTTTTTTTCTCCTCTTCCTTCTAGATCTTCTCAAACGTACCATTTCACTATGGCTTTTCTAACAAACAAACGAGCCTCCTCATCTTCCATTAGCCACCAATACAAATATGATGTGTTCTTGAGTTTCAGAGGGGATGATACCCGCATGGATTTTACGAGCCATTTGAATGGCTTTTTGAAGCTAAAGGGTATTCACACCTTTATCGATGATGAACTCCCAAGGGGAGAAGAAATTTCTACTGAACTTCTTGAAGCCATTAAAAGTTCAAAGAGTTCCATAATTGTATTCTCTGAGAACTATGCATCTTCTACGTGGTGCTTGGATGAACTTGTCGAAATTCTTGAGTGTAAGAAGAATGGACAAATGGTCTTATCGGTGTTTTATAAGATGGATCCTTCGGAAGTACGTAACCAAAAGGGAAAATTTGGAGAAGCTTTAGCAAAACATGAAGTAAATAATATAAAGAAGGTGCAAAAATGGAGGGAAGCTCTAAACAAAGCTGGTAGCATATCTGGTTTGACCTACAAGGACGGGTATTTAATTACTACCCTTTCACTTTTTTTTCTTTTTTCTTTTTCTTTTTTTATAATTTTCAATTGTGTGTCTAGTCACTAAATTTTAAGTAAATTAACACCAATTACCACTAATTTTTTTCATTGATGGCTTTAATTTTTTTTGGGTCAAATTATGAAAGTATTAATTTTTAATTGTTGATCTAGTTGCTACAAAGATCAATGACAGAAACATAAGAATATACAATCAAGATAATCTTACCAATTAATTAGGACTTTCTTCCGCAATATTTAGAAAGTTTTTGAAAGGGTACTTAATAATTTTGTAAAAACATCAAGAGTAGGTCCCTAATAACTTGTTTCCTCACATTTATAAAAATTATGCAATTAACTTTTATTAACTACTAGTGTTATGCATTCTTTCTCCAAAAAAAAAAAAAAAAAAAAACTAGTGTTATGCATGTGTGATGCAAGGTATAATAAAAAATCATATTTAAACTAAAGAACATATTTCAATAATATTTTTACAAGTGAATTATAAATTAGATAATAAAAATTTACTTAAGTTACATGGTGAATACACACCATGTAAAACCAAGTTTAACATAGATTATAAAATCATTTAAAATAAATAATGAAAGGTATTCTAAATTTCTTGAAATTTATAATTGACTTTTTATCAAAATATTATTTTATATTTTTAAATATTTTGTAGTGTGGTTTTACTTAAAAGTAAACTATGTTAATAATTTTAATTTATTTATAATACGCGAAAGGGTGGAATTATATCATACAAATTTCAATACTTATATTACGTTACATAGTGCAAACATGACTTGTATAATTAAAATTTATTATTAAACCAAAAATTTGTGGTAGGCCATTAACATAATATAAAATAAATAATGAAATTTCTCTCAAAATTTTAAAAAACTCTTCGGAGTAGAATTTTAATTGGGTAACTTTTATTTAAAATTTTTGAAACATTGACGATAGAGTTCAACTTAGAGCAACTATGAAATTGTTATAATTTACTTATAATACACCAAATGAAGGATACAATTTTTATTATATAGTATATGGTATGATATAATTTGGACATGAATTCATATAAAATTAACTTCATTGCTAATTTTTTGGTGACAATAATTACTCGATTGATTATTTTATCATTTTAAAAAAATTATATAGTGTACCAAAGGTTTTATAATTTCACTAACAACATAAATTATACAATTTAATATTTAATTTATAATTAACCAATTTTTTTAAGGAAATTAACCAAAAATTTTAAATGCATAGGAACTTGGCTCAAAGAGAGTATGTCACATGTTGTAACCACAACTTTTAGGATCCAACTTTTGTTATATACGAGTCGTTGATTTGCACAATGCACATAAATATTTTATAAAAAGGTAATACGAATATACCTATTATAATCAGCAAAAAATTGCTCTATTATAAAAAAAAAAAAAATTTAATCGAGAACTTAAAAGGTAAAGCATAAAAATAACCGTTTCCGTATAACATTTACAATATAGTTAGCTATGTTAGAAATTAGACAAATTTTCTCAATATCCAAACTTTATCCCCCTAATATCAAATCCAAGGAAAATGTATCTAAAAAATTTGTAAGTTAGACAAAAAAAAAAAAAAAAAAAAAAAAAATGAAACAACTACTTTCAGGACCTAAAGTACATCAAAACCTTGATTAAGGGGAAAAAAGTCACCTCTAATACCTAAAATGTAGAAAACTTATCTCAAAATTTTATAAATAAAATAATGTAAATAGCACAAAAGAAATTTCCAAAACCAAACCATTACAAAACATGATTCAAAACCAAAAAGGAACATATATATATATATATATATATATATATATATATATATATATATATATTTAAATTGTTTATACCTCCTGTCAAACAAAAAAATGTGTATATATACAAACACTTTCAGGATCTAAAGTCCAAAAAAAACCAAAATTCAAAAAAAAAAAAAAAAAATCACATCAACAACCAAAATTCTCTCCCTAATAACCAAAACACAAAAAACATATCTCAAAATTTTATAAATCAAAGAGAAAAAATAAAATAAAATAAAGAAAGACTTCAGGACCCAAAACCCAACAAAATCTTGATTAAAAAAAAAAAAAAAAAGGTCATAACTTTTAATTTGTAATATCCAAAAAGAAAAATGCATCTAATTTTTTTTTAATTCAAGACATACCTCCGGCAGTATCAAAGTTTGATAGGCTGCAATAGTGGATTATGATTGATCTTGCTAATTCCTAAATATTATAACAGGGCTCTACTTAATGATTAAACTATAAAACACGCATGAAAAATATTAAGTTACTAATTATTCAAGTAAACCAGTATGCACTTAGTAACAAAAAAGAGAGTATGTTGATGCTGTTATGTAGAAACAATCCAAAAATAAAAGTGTAGCATTAATTGCACAAAACAAATTATCAGCCTGTCAGATAAGTGTAGCAACTCAAAACTGTACTTTCTTGCCAAACTATTTTCTAGAAAATGGCACTAATACATCAGATATATAAATAGATATATATAGCAAAAATTTAGAGAAAATTCAATTAGATTTTAATTGAATTTTAAATTTTGCGTTACGTGTTCCGTTTAATTTTAAATTTTGTGCCAAGTGAATTATTAGGTACAAAAATTGAAGAATCTAAAACCAAAAACCAAATATGGATCAAAAGGGGCAATAAGAAATTTAAATGAAAATTTAAAACAATAGAGGAATGGTTGTAGGCAGAATAAGGTTAGAGTGGGATATAATGGAGGGAGAAGCAGAGTTTACAATGAGAAGAGGAAAGGTTAAAAAAATAATGAAATGCTAGAATTTAAGAGATCATGCAGGTAAAAATTGATTAAAAAATTATAGAGATATAATTTTTTTTTTTTTTTAGGGAATATAGAGATATAAGTTGAGAAGTCATATATTGCCAAAAGATATATGGTTTTATTATGATTGATAAGTTACAATGAGGTTAGAGAATGTGTAAAGTCATGGTGTACTATTGAATATATTAATATCGTAAATATATATATATATATATATATATATATAAAATGGTGGCGTGGTTGATGATGTGGTTTAACATGAGCGTAGCAAAATTAAATTCTACGCTTTGACTTTTATATATTATTATTATATAGATATAGATATAGATATAGATATAGATATAGATTATATGATATTTTAGTTGTAGTACACAGATGAAACATCTTGAAGTTAGTCCTTGTTCATGTATTTCTATTTTCTATTCTAACTTATTACATACTTTTTTTGTTGTGTAAATGACAGTTGCAGCTGCTCTCAATTTGAATTTATTGAAGAAATTTTTAAAGAGATCTCAAGTGCTCAATTAAATCACATGAAATTATCTGTTGCAAAATATCTTGTTGGAATAGACACTCGTGTAAATGACGTCATAAATCGGTGTTTAGATATTAAATCAAATGATGTCCGCATTGTAGGGATCTTTGGCCTTCCCGGAGTGGGTAAGACAACAATTGCAAAAGTTATTTTTAACAAAATTCATTATTGTTTTGATGGAAGTAGCTTTCTAGATAATGTTTGTGAAAAATCAAGGACAATTGATGGCTTAATTAAATTACAAGAGAGCCTTTGTAATGACATCTTAGGGTATCAAAATTTGAAGGTGGGGAGTATATCTAAAGGGATCAATGTGACAATTGAAAGGCTTCATCATAAAAGGATTCTTATAGTTCTTGATAATGTTGAAAAATTGGATGAGATAGAATTTTTTTGTGAAAATTATGATCGGTTTACTTCTGGAAGTAGAATCATTATAACCACAAGAGATAAACACTTGCTTGATACTCTTACAAAAAATAATACTGTAATGTACTACGATGTGAAGGAGTTAAATAAACATGAAGCTCATAAACTCTTTTGTCAAGAGGCCTTTGGAAGAAACAATTTTAAGGAAGATTATTCAGAATTGGTCAACCAATTTATAGATTATGCCAAAGGTCTTCCATTAGTTCTAAAAATAATTGGCACAGATTTGTATGGAAGAACTAAACATGAATGGAAAAGTGCGTCAGACAAATACAAAAGAATTCCCAAGGGAGACATTCAAAAAATACTCCAAATAAGCTATGATGGATTGGACCAAACTCAACAGGAAATTTTTCTTGATATTGCTTATTTTCTTAAAGGATTCCGCAAAGACAAAGTTGTAGATATACTAAGAAGCATCAATAACCATGATCCATATTATGATATTGAAAGACTTATTGATAAGTGTCTTATAATTGTTACTGAAGATAACAAATTATCGATGCATGACTTGATTCAACAAATGGGTTGGGAAATTGTTCGACAAGAATCACCAGAAGTGATCGAGAAGCGTAGCAGGCTATTGTGTTATGAGGATGCTCCTGAAATACTAATTGAAAATACGGTATGAGTTGTTTTGATTTACTTTTTTCTATTTTTTCACAAGGGGATTTAGTCATTTTTATTCCTTTTATTTTTTTTTAATGTTTAAGAAAATATAATTTTATTAGCGTGGCTTTTGTTTAAAGTTTAACAATCTATTATTTTTTGGTGAATTATTTTCTACATTGTGGTTTACTTAATGTTTTGTTCAATTAGGGGTCAAATGAAATTCAAGGCATAGCACTGTGCTTGCCTAAACCAAAAAACGTGAAGTTGAATCTTGGAAAGATGAAGAATCTCAAATATTTGATAGTTTGCAATGTAATTTGTGAAGACCTTACATCTCTTCCCAATAGGTTGAGGTTCCTTGAATGGAATGAATTTCCTTTATCTTCCTTACCATCCGCCTTTGAACCTAAAAACCTTGTTGTACTCAAGATGCGACGAAGCCACATAAAATTGGACGAGCATTTCGAGGTATGATGATTAGCGTTTATAAATTCTTATTAGGCTTTTGTTAATGAGTGCTCTTAGAGAACAAGTTAAGGTGCATTTTTTTTTTTTTTTTTTTTTTTGTTGTTGTTGTGGTTAAAACTAAACCATGCATTTAATACTAAATTAAATAATATTTCTATACATTTCCAATGAACAAAATCAATTTGTGCACTTAAAAAAAGAGTAATGTTACATGCACTACAAGTTTGACTAGATTTTTTTTTGAGAAGGTACAAGTTTTACTACATTGAGTGTACAAATTGATCAAATTGATGTGTTACCAATCATAAAGAGACAATTCAAATATTTATTTATGAGTTAGTTGAAGCCCAACATTTACATTCATTATCACATTAATTTTTAAATTTTATATTGTAATACTTGTAGTATCTTTAGCATTTAAAAAAAAAAAAATGTTTACAATAATTCGTAATTGAACATGTAGTATTTCTTAATCTATCCTCTTAGCCTATCATATTATTTTTTTTTCCTTTTTACTAATAAATTTCAAAAAATATTTCTTCTTTCTACAGAGGTGTCGATTCGAAACATTGATATATATGGATTTCTCATATTGTAAAAATATTACAAAGGTACCCGACCTATCACTGATTGCCCCAAACATAAAGAAATTGAACCTTTTTGCATGCATAAATTTAGTTGAGGTTAATCAGTCCATTGGACTTCTTGAAGAGCTTAAGTTCTGGAATCTCGGCGGATGCCAAAATCTTAGAATTTTACCGAGAAACCTCAAGTTGAAATCTCTTAAAAAGATTTATTTCGATGGCTGTGAAAGTCTTGAGCAAGGGACGGAAGCGTTGTTTTCATCAATAGGATATCTCATTGCCATTCGTAAGTTAAGTATAAGTTTAAAAAACGTGAGAGAGGTTCCAAGCAGCATCTCTAATTTAAAAAATCTTAGCTTTCTCTGTATGGAAGATTGCGACAATTTTCCAAAAGCCATGGATACTCCTGATTGTTTCCCCAAATTAGAAATTTTAGTTATCCGTTACAGCAACATTGCTACCCTCCCTGAAATCCATATCAGATTTCAGAAATTAAAAATTCTTCTCTTTCACCACTGCTGGAACCTTCGGGAAATTCCAATGCCTCCTCCACATCTAGAAGGTTTATACATAGATGGGTGCGCTTCCTTGGATTCACAATCAAGAAGAAGATTACTAAGTCAGGTCTCTCCCTTTCTCATAGAAAGAAACAATTTTGTTTAACTTTCCCAAATATAATATATGACTAAATTTGCTAAACTGAAGTTTCTTAAATTTGCATCAGTTTAAAGAAATGGTTGGGCTTCCACAAAATATGTTAGGTTCAAGGGGATCATTGCATCAGGACTCTGTTTCTGAAAAGTGCTGCGATACATCTAAAATGTGTTCTACATCTGACTTTGTTAATGATGGATGTGGATTTCAGTTTGACCTTGTCCTTCAAGGAACTAAGATTCCAAAGTGGTTCAACCATCAAAGTGTTGGAAGCTCCATATCATTTTCGGTTGGTTCGGAACCTCTAGCTTTTGCTTTCTGTGTTGCTTTAAAAATAGAACTGAAGGATATTGTGGCAAGTCGATCTGAAAGGTTTTATTGTTCTGTCTACATTTTCTTCAAAGGTTATAAAAAATGGTTCCTTTCAGGTGAATTTTTTTTAGATTCATCATCTCTTATGTGGTTTCATTATCGAAGCAATAGCTCATTTGACGGCATAGTTTTAGAGGATTGCAACAACGTTAAGTTTCTATTTGAAGTTTCAAGATATGATCCCAAAAAGGCAAAAATTACAATAGAAAGGTGTGGGGCCCATGTAGCATGCATCTGTCCTTCTCGGAATCCTGGTGTAGATAAGACAGCCTGCATAAGAATTCATGAAAGTTTAAGAGTGTCCTTTGATGAAAACTTGAAAATGTTTTTATGTAGAGTCGCTACTCAAAACCTCGTCAGATTCTCAAAAACCCATTGCCCTCTCTGTGAAATAGCAGAAGATTCCCTTTTACATCTATTTCAATGTTGTCCCTTTGCCAAAGGAGTGTGGTATGGTGGTAGATGGGGTTTTCGAGTCGAAATGATCGGAGCTCAAACTGTAATGGAATTTGTTGAACATATAATTGACCCCCCAAGTGAGTTACTCGCAAAAAGAATCCTTAAAGATGAGTTCACGCTATATGCAGTAGTGGCAATGAAAATCCTTTGGATGGCACGAGAGGAAGCTTTGGTTTCAAACATTAAACCCACCATAAACCAGTTAGTCCATCGTTTGAACAAACAGTATGACTTTTACTTGAGACCACTCACCAAAGGGCAAAACGGGGGAAGTGCTTGGACCAAACCACTTGATCAATTGGTAAAGCTTAATTTCGATGCATCGTGTGATCAAAACAATGTAGGCTTGGCTGTGGTTATCAAAGATCAAGACGGGAATGGGAGAGCTATTGGACGTGGCATAAAAATCAACAGCAAGAAGGGAATGCCATTGGCCAAAGAGGAGCACAAATTGTGGTAGAGGGTACAAAGGTAAGCATTCCATGTATTTGATAAAATGTTTCTATGGGCTGAATGAATGAACTCACCTCTTTCTTTTCTAGAAAGGATTTTTAGTATATATATATATATAATGGTAAAATATGGTAAAGATTAAACAATTAGATTGCAATTTCTTTTTTGTAGTCGGATGAATCTCCTCTAGAGATACTGTTTATTTTGTTAGCAGGTTGTTGAGTATTTATGTTTTAGATTGTTTTGTTTGAATTGCAGAAAACTTCATTGTAAATCCAGCTTGCAAGCCAAATTCTGCTTTGGCTTTGGCTTTTTCTTCATTTGGAAATCTAGTTAGATCAAGAACATTTGATGCTTTTTCTTGGGAAGTACATTCTCTCATTGCTTCTTTACCAAGCCAAACTCTATTAGCTTCATCTCATGTGCTGTCAGGTGCCTGTTTTGTGAGTGCAGATTTTTTTGTGGCTGAGTCCATTGTGTCACGAGCAGAAGATTCATGAACCAGGTGTGATCAGCCATCAAGCACTTTGTAGAATATGCCAAATGTCAGACTAACAACTACAGGCAGACCTTCTGGAATTGCCACTACCGATTGTGACTGCTTCAGTCCATCTTCATTTAGTTTAGTCCATCTTTATTGCTCACATTGGGTGATGGATAGAAATTTGTCAAAGTTGAGCAAAACCTTTTATGTATAATGACAAACCCCATGCACTTGTTTTATGGAGGTGGCTATATGGGCTGGCAATTTGAAATTTGAGTTTAGAAGAAGTCAGTAACCCTTTGCCTGCTTTGATTACATTAGACAATAGTATGGCATTGCACAAGAATCTTTATGATCCAGCTAGCTGGTGGTCCTCTCAAATTCCCTTTTTTCATCAACAGTAAGGGTGGATTCTAAGGTTGATGTTATTTAAAAATGTGTATCAAATGTCAAGGCACTCTACGATGTTTAGGTGTTTCAGGTCTTGTGATAAGAATTTACTCAGAAACCATACATTTTTACAATTATTATCATTCTCCTGTTGTTTTCTCTAAAAAGGTTAGTTTCTATTGTTTTTTTTGTTATCATATCTATTTTGACTTGCATTGACTGATGACTACCTATGCTTTTGTTCTTTTTCAGTCCAATATCTCTGTCATCTCTTTGCGTTATTTTACTTTTTCTATTTAATTAGTAATTGTTCTGTACTACACTAATCCCATGACGCCATATTCGAAGTCTAATATGGGAATGGTATCTTATTAAAGATTCTCAGCTAGTCGGCTTGAATAAGTCTAGTTAATAATTTTTTCTTTTTGAAAATTAAATAAGTCTATTTAATAATGGTAAGACTATCTCTTGGCAAGGGCCTCTTGTTTGGTAGATGCTATGGAATGACTTAGGGGTTTGTTGCATAAAGTAGCACCTATACCTGGTTTCAGTGTGACTCAAAGGACATTATCATCTAATTTTATGTCATGTACTGTTTTAAGTTTTAACTTTTAAGGGCTGGTGTTCAGATCAATTGCTTGGGAATTCCCTAAATGTGTCCAGTAAAGTAGCTTGAGGGAATGAATGTTTTCTTTGATAGTGTCATTACCTTTGTTAATGTTGCTTACAAGTTACTACCAAAGCCATTGCCCCTAATTGGCGAGTTTGCTAATGGCTACCTACGCTGGGGTCTTCCATTAATCAATAGAGGCATATGTTACATGCTATTGCGCCCTTTTCATCTGTAGCCTTTTACCTTTTCATGCTTGTATTCCAATTGCCACTTCATAGTTTCTTCTTTCTCAAAGCTGGTACCTGTAAGCCATACTGCTCTTCCAAAATTCTATAGGATAAGGCAATTGCAGTATGTATCTTTTTATGTTTGTGACTGTACTTCTGAATTTTTGTTGTGTTTAAGATCTTTTGCATCCCAGAATATTAATTTACTCAAGTGATATTAGACTAATGAGTTCACCATGAAACCTTTCTCTTAGTTTCCTATCAGTTTGTATGGCTTCCTATATATGTTAGCAAAAACGTTATGGCTGAGCAAGTGGGGTGATAACCTTTCAGAGTCAGTCATGATTCATGATGCAACCATTATCCCTGAAAGAGAAGAATCAGCATTAGAAAAATGTTAGCATTGCCATTTGACTCAGTTCATCTGAGCTTGATCTCATGATCAGTTCCTTAAATGTTGTTCTTCCCTTTCCCACTACCATTTTATATATGCATCTCATTTCTTATATAATCTATTCTACTCCTTTCCATCCTAAATCTTGGGACGCATACATCATGTAAAGCAATACATGCGCTTGCAATATCTGTTCTAGTTCTTTTTATTCTGTATAGCTTTGCATAGTAGCTGAACGCAAAATCAATAAACTGTAAATGTGGCTCATATGTTGGGATCTTGTGTTGGCCCTTTAATGGGGTGTTTTTGATTCCTCAAATTTCTTTATCTGTTGATTGTGCAACTAGTAAAGCTCCAATTATGCAATAATAAAGATATTAATGAAAAATGGGAAAGAAAAATGCCGCACCATGCCTAAGAGGAAGCATTGGATTACCAATTACTGAAAACAATGCTACCCCCATCGAAGGACATAGATTATTTAAAAACCTTTACAAGCTGGTTGTACCATGCCCATCTTTCATAAGATCTGACCTGGTCCTCAACTTTGGAAACCTCCAAATTCGTATTCTTAGAATTTTTGTACAGTATAGACTTCACAAAATATGTTAAATTTTTTTAGCTTGTAACATTTCATTCTTTGTTTTCCCTTACAAAGTTGTTGCTTTAAAATGAGGTGAGAGAAATCTCAAATCCTGGGAGTCATCTTGTCTTTCCGTGGTTAGTCCTGTTGTTAAAGCTTGTTGAGCCACTTTCTTGGCCCTGCTAGGTTGGCAATTTTCCATCACGCTCCACTTCTAGAGCCCAAAATCTTATTGTTGGGCTACAATACCAACCATGTCAATGAATTCCTAATTTTTTTTTCACACACTGAGGTCAAAAGTTCAATGAAGTTACATTGTCTTTAACTAGTCTTTGCAATTTAGTTTAGTAGCAAGGACATGGAGGGGAGAAAAGGACGATATAGAACTTGCTACCATTTTGATTTGGAAAAGTTATTATAAGAGTTCAAATTTTGTTTCAATATCTTGCGTTCTAGACTTTGAAATGGAGCATAAATTTCACAAAACCTGTGCATGAAGAATATAATGTTACTCTGTCCTCCAAAATAGGTTTTGTACAAGGTAGTACTAGTTTTGTATGTTGTGTAATTATATATTTTCTTCTATTGAGAGTAACAAGGAGGTCCTTGAGAATTCTCACACATCAAACATGGGGATATTAAAATTTATAAACACACTGACACTTGCAAAGATTCTATTCTCATTGTATCACTTAACAAGTAACTCTTTTTCTGCAAGAAGATCCCTGGCTCTTGGCAGAACCTTACTCTTTCTTTCTATCAGCACTAGCAAAAGCTTTCTTTTCATTGTTTACTATTATACATCATGTCCCTTCTAGGTGATTGGAGCATTAGATGGAAGCATACTTTGTCAGCCTCTCGCATGTAGCGGGCTCACATATTTGTAGATCCGTTTTCTGAGTATAAATATTTTGTATGAGATAATTTCCTCTGCATTGAATGGATTAAGAACAAATTTTGTGTATATTAAAATAAATTAATAATATTTTATCAAATTGAGCAATCAAGTAGATGAGGTGGAAGTAGTAGCTACTGCCTGAGCCTGGGAGTTTTCCCTGGAAGTTGGTATTACCCAAGGTATTTTGCAAGGTGATTCCAAGGTATTCTTCCTTTTGTTCTGTATAGCTAAGCATAGTTAGGCCTGTTCAGGCACCGACCAGCACCGATGAAATCGGTCGGCGCCGAACTGATCAGACCGCTTCACAAGTCCACAGTAGGTGTCCGGCGCGATGGTCGGCGGCGATCTAGACAAACTGAAGACGTCTAGTGCGACGAGCGGTGGCTGTTTTGCACTCCAACGAGGAACCGCACCGCACCGCATCGGTATATATATATATATATATATACACACACACACTATAATTCAACATACATGTATCAATGTTTACAATTTTTTATTTTATGTTTCAGTAGATTGAAGAAAACCCTGAGAAGCCATGAAAGCAAATGCAAGGAACAGGAAGAAGAAGAAAACGGCGCTAGACTTAAGGATAGATTTTTTTATTTATTTATTTTTATTTTATTTTTTGATATATACAATCTGGCACTAAAACTACGTTGTTTTAGGACCTGATACTAAATCTTAATATTAGCTCCAAAACAACGTAGTTTTATCATCAGATTAAAAAAAAAAAAAAAAAAAAAAAAAAAAACCGGTTTTTCTTCCTACTTAGGGAATAATTTACGATGGAGTCAAAGGGCCTCTTTCCTATTTAAGAGGAAGGAAATTGTTTTTCCTTTGCTTTATTCAAAGTTTGAAAATGAATCAGAACGCATAAGCTTTATTCAAAAACGATTTCAAGTGTTAGGCCCACAAAATATTCATTTTTATGGCGCAAAACATGTTAACAAGTCATTTAGAAGCAGATTATTATTTTGTAGGCAATGCACACTTTCTTGGATCAGAGTAAACGAAGAAATTTCTTCCTACTTTCCTCAAGGAATAATTTACCACAGAGTCAAAGGGTCTCTTTCTTATTTAAGAGGAAGTAAATTGTTTTTCCTTTGCTTTATTCAAAGTTTGAAAATGAATCAGAACGCATAAGCTTTATTCAAACACGATTTCAAGTGTTAGGCCCACAACATATTCATTTTTATGGCCCAAAACACGTTAACAGGTCATCTAGAAGTAGATTATTATTTTGTAGGCAATGCACACTTCCTGGATCAGAGTAAACGAAGAAATTTCTTCCTACTTAGGGAATTATTTATGGAGTCGAAGGGTCTCTTTCTTATTTAAGAGGAAGTAAATTGTTTTTTCTTTGCTCTATTCAAAGTTTGAAAATGAATTAGAACGCATAAGCTTTAGTCAAACACAATTTCAAGTATTAGGCCCACAACATATTCATTTTTATGGCCCAAAACACGTTAACAGGTCATCTAGAAGCAGATTATTATTTTGTAGGCAATGCACACTTTCCTAGATCAGAGTAAACGAAGTTATTTCTGCCTACTTTCCTCAGGGAATAATTTACCATGGAGTCAAAGAGTCTCTTTCTTATTTAAGAGGAAGGAAATTGCTTTTCCTTTGCTTTATATAAAGTTTGAAAATGAGTGTGTACTAACATTCAATTTCTTCACTCTGCCATTCCCATTCTCTCTCAAAAATCCATTCAGAAAAACCTCTTATTTTGACAAATTTCTCTATTATCAAATGAAAAAAAAAAAAAAAAAATCGAGAACTTAAAAGGTAAAGCATAAAAATAACCGTTCCCATATAATATTTACAATAAAGTTAGCTATGTTAGAAATTTGACAAATTTTCTCAATATCCAAACTTTATCTCCCTAATATCAAATCCACTAAAAATGTATCTAAAGGATTTATAAGTTAAAAAAAAAAAAAAAATGAAACAACTACTTTCAGGACCTAAAATACATCAAAACCTTGATTAAAGGGAAAAAAGTCACCTCTAATACCTAAAATGTAGAAGACTTACCCCAAAATTTTATAAATAAAATAATGTAAATAGCATAAAACATTTTTCAAAATCAAACCCTTGCAAAAACATGATTCAAAACCTAAAAGGAACAATATATATATATATATATATATATATATATATATATATATATATATGTGGGGCCCGGCCCAAAAATAATGGGCTATTCCAAATCCAGGCCCGTCCGAGGAGCGTCCTTGCCGAAGAGAAACCACATATGAAGCATTACTCGACCCCAATAACGCCACGGAAACCTGTCCGAGGAGCAACTCCTCCTCGGACATCACGAAGTCCATACGAGGAGCTCTCCCCATCCATTTCAGTCCATCTTCCCAACATATAAAATGAATAAAATCCAAAATATCTCATGGAAAGCTGCCACCACCACATTAATTGCGCCCCAACCATCCTCTTGGCCGCATTAATGAGGAAAAGACCCCTGAACAGTACCACCTTGGCCTCTGCAACTCACAAAGGGAGAGATGGGGGCGTCTGATGGGACAGGTGCTCAAGTAGATGCTTAGATGATCGACAAGTGTAAGGTTGAGATGAGAGGAGGGGAACTATATAATGTAGTGAAATCCCCCAAAGAGTGGGGGGAGAAAAAACTGTATTAAGAACGGGAGAAATAAAATCACACGTGGAGATCCATTCTTGTGTTTTTATTTTCTGCAACTACATTGTCCATGTACAAGACCGAACAGGCTCACTGAGGCGAAGTTCTTTGACCCATCCTCTACAAATTTCTATTGTGGGTTGCGCTTTGGGCCAAGGCCAGATCAATAAGATTTGGGCCAGGAAAATCGTGCAACTACAATATATATATATTTATATTGTTTCTACCTCCTGTCAAACCAAAAAAAAAAATGTATATATACAAACACTTTCAGGATCTAAAGTCCAAAAAAAAAAACACCAAAATTAAAAAAAAAAAATCATATAAACAACCAAATTTCTCTCCCTAATATCCAAAACACAAAAGACATATCTCAAAATTTTATAATCGAAGAGGAAAAAATTAAATAAAGAAAGACTTCCAGGACCCAAAACCCAACAAAATCTTGATTAAAAAAAAAAAAAAAAACCCACAACAAAGTCATAACTTTTAATTTGTAATATCCAAAAAGAAAAATGCATCTAATTTAAAAAAAAAAAAAAATTCGAGACATACCTCCGGCAATATCAAAGTTTGATAGGCTGCAATAGTGGATTATGATTGATCTTGCTAATTCCTAAATATTATAACATGGCTCTACTTAATGAATAAACTTTAAAACACGCATGAAAAATGTTAAGTTACTAATTATTGAAGTAAATCAGTATGCACTTAGTAACAAAAAAAAGAGTACGTTGATGCTGTTATGTAGAAACAATCCAAAAATAAAAGTGTAGCATTAATTGCACAAAAAAAAAATGATCAGCCTATCAGATAAGTACATAACACATCAAAGAACTCAAAACTGTACTTTCTTGCCAAACTATTATCTAGAAAATGGCATTAATACATCATATATATATATATATATATATATATATATAGACACACACACACACATATAGAGCTAAAATTTAGAGAAAATTCAATTAGATTTTAATTGAATTTTAAAGTTTACTCTACGTGTTCCATTTAATTTTTAATTTTGTGCCAAGTAAATTATTGAGTATAAAAATCAAAGAGTCTAAATCCAATTAAATCCTAAATTGGATTTCAATTGGAATTCAATTTTCTGCTACGTGTCCATCTAAGTTTTTAATTTTTGTGGCAAGTAAATTATTAAATATAAAAACCAAAGAGTCTAAAACAAATTAAATTCTAAATCATCTTTATATAATAATAATAATAATAATAATAATAGGTAAAGCTGAGAGAAAATGTAATTAGATTCCAATTGTAATTAAATTAGAGTCTAATTTTACTCCATGTGTCCCATCTAATCTAAGATTTTTAATTTTTGTGTCAAATTGGTTAATTTAGTGTAAAAAACGAGGAGTCCAATATAAGTAAACCATAAAAAAATATAAATTTTAAATGATTTTATATTTATGAACCTTTTTTTTTGTATAACTAAAAACAAGTTAAGTTTATAAGTCATATATATATATATATATATATATATTAATAGCCAAAGCTAAGAGAAAATTCGATTAAATTCTAAACTGGAATCTAATTTTGCGCCACATGTTTCATCTAATTTTTAAATTTGTGTATCAAGTGATTTATTAGATGCAAAAATTAAAGAGTCTAAATTCAATTAGATTCTAAATTGAATTTTAATTGGAGTTCAATTTTACGCATGTGTTCCATCTAATCTATATATTACTAAAAGCTGAAGCGTAGCGTTTAATGTTGCTGCTCTCACGTTGCGCCACATCAGCTACTACGTCATTCTTTTTTTCCTTTTCTTTTTTAAAATATAATTTTTCCTACAATTTTAAAATGGTTTTTACAATTTTCAGTCCTATAAATGCAACCCACTACTTATTTATTTACTTCCACTATCACCCTATAATAAATCCAGCCCACTACTTATTTATTTACTTCCACTATCATCCTATAATAAATCTGTATGATTAATTCAGCCCACCTCTTATTTATTTAGTTCTACTACTAAGCCTAACCCAAAGCCTTTTCAATTCAGCTTTACGGTTTTGTGTGATCCTTTTAAGCTTAAAGGAAAAAAAAAAACACGTTGAAGCCTTTCAAGCTTTAGGGTTTTTTTTTTTTTTTTTGGAAATTTTCTTATAATTGTTTTTAATATTTTTTTTTTTAATATTTACACTTCTCCAACCTTTCTCTCTCCCTTATCATTTCATCTTCCACTACTTTTTCAATCTTTTCATCTCCCCACTACCCTCTACATTAATACCATTCTTTCTCTTTCCCTTCATCTTCCATCATTTTTGTCTCTTCTTATTCACACTCTCTTACTATAAATTTGTCACTATCTCTTCTATTCTATGCATAGTTTTCCCTCATCAAAGAAAAGGTTCCCTCTCTCTCTCTCTCTAAATTTTTTGGTGGATTTTTTTTTTTTTGCATCTCTACTTTAGGTTGATAATTTTTTATATTATTTAAAGCTCTATTTTGGGTTAATGCGATTTAGTTTTGTTTTTTAAATTGTGATTTAGTTTTGTTTTTTAAATTGCTGTTGTTGTTTTTATTTTTTATTCTCTTTGATTGTTAAATGTTACCCTATTGCGTTCTAAAGAATTAAATATAGCATATAAAAATATAATATTATTCTATTACATAGCATGATTTGGATAATTTGGTATTTATTCCGTTATATAGCTGATTTTTTATAGTGCTCAATTTAGATGTTAAACTATGAGACTTTACTAATTTTTGTTTATTTTCTAATCCTTTGTGGTGGACAAAGTACTCTTAATAGCTGTATCAGAAGTACTCTATAATGCCATTTATTTAAAGAAAAGCAAAGGTTAGCCAAACGAAAATAATCGAATAGGTGACAAATTTTAACTTTTGCAATTTTATTTTTATTATTATTATTTTATAACAATGCATGTATAGAAATTTAATTCTTAGATTTTGCTAATAATTGTTTATTTGATAATATGTTTTGGGCGGCCGAAATTATAATTTCTACAAAGAAAATAACCTTAATAGATTATCACAAACAAAATTTTATCCTAATATTGGTTCAATTAATCATTGTTAAGTTTTATTAATTTTTTTTAGTTTACGTTTTTTTGGTGTTTTGGATTGTTCCTATATTACATTTATGATTGTTCCTATTATAAATAAAAATATAATTACGAAATACATTACTCATTATTAGATTAGTTTAAATTGTAAATTTTTTTTAATAAAACCACCATAAAAATAATTATCACACGCAACGCGTGGATTCGCGGCTAGTTTTTTAATTTTTGTGGCAAGTAAATTATTAAATGCAAAAACAGAAGAGTCTAGATCTAATTAAATTCTAAATTATATATGTGCAATTGTGATTGTTTTTAAATGTATCCGTGCATATGCACGGGGTTACACACTAGTATATATAAAGGTAATACCATGTAATCTCTTCTAAAAACAGTGCATAATCTGAATCATATAATTGTGATTTTTTAAAATTATACCCATGCAAATGCACAAGCCACACACTAGTTAATAATTAAAGCTAACAAAGGCTACAATAATTGAGGCCATTTTGAGTGTGTATGTATTGTAATTTGTAAGTATTTAGAGAATTTTATTCTGTCTACTTTTAGTTACCACCTTAGTCTCTTTTTTTAATTTTACCAAAACCAAATATGGATCAAATAATATTAGTAGTAAATAAACATAAATTAATTTGAATATGATAGCTGGGTAACATTATATCGCTAATGCTTAACTTGGAAACTTTTTGGCCATAAGCATAAAATTGCTAACATAAATGAGATGTGACAATCAAATCAACATAACAAAGAATTTGTAAGCAAAACATAGAATGAATAGAGGGGAGAGATACAAAGGGGGCAATAAGAAATATAAATGAAAATTTAAAACAATAGAGGAATGGTTGTAGGAAGAATAAGGTTAGAGTGGGATATAATGGAGGGAGAAGCAGAGTTTACAATGAAAAGAGAAAAGGTTAAAAGATAATGTAATGCTAGAATTTAAGAGATCATGAAGGTAAAAATTGATTAAAAAATTATAGAGATATAAATTTTTTTTTTTGAGGGAATATAGAGATATAAGTTGAGAAGTCATACATTGCCAAAAGATATATGGTTTTATTATGATTGATAAGTTACAATGAGGTTAGAGAATGGGTAAAATCATGGTGTACTATTGAGTAATTAATATTGTAAAAAAAATATATAAAAAATAGTGGTGTGGCTGAATGTGACTTAACATGAGCGTAACAAAATTAAATTCTATGCTTTGACTTTTATATATTATTATTGATATAGATATAGATTATATGATATTTTAGTTGTAGTGCACAGACGAAACATCTTGAATTTATTTCGTGTTCATGAATTTCTATTTTCTATTCTAACTTATTACATACTTTTTTTGTTATCTAAATGACAGTTGTAGCTGCTCTCAATTTGAATTTATTGAAGAAATTTTTAAAGAGATCTCAAGTGCTCAATTAAATCACATGAAATTATCTATTGCAAAATACCTTGTTGGAATAGATACTCGTGTAAATGACGTCATAAACCGGTGTTTAGATATTAAATCAAATGATGTCCGCATTGTAGGGATCTTTGGCCTTCCCGGAGTGGGTAAGACAACAATTGTAAAAGTTATTTTTAACACAATTCATTATTGTTTTGATGGAAGTAGCTTTCTAGATAATGTTAGTGAAAAATCGAGGACAAATGATGGCGTAATTCAATTACAAGAGATACTTTGTTATGAGATCTTAGGGTATCAAAATTTGAAGGTGGGGAGTATATCTAAAGGAATCAATGTGACAAATGAAAGGCTTCATCGTAAAAGGATTCTTATAGTTCTTGATAATGTTGAAAAATTGGATGTGATAGAATTTTTTCTTGAAAATTATGATCGGTTCACTTCTGGAAGTAGAATCATTATAACCACAAGAGACAAACACTTGCTTGATACTCTTACAAAAAATATTTAGTAATGTACTACGAGGTTAAGGAGTTAAATAAACATGAAGCTCATAAACTCTTTTGTCAAGAGGCCTTTGGAAGAAACAATTTCGAGGAAGATTATTCAGAACTGGTCTACCAATTTATAGATTATGCCAAAGGTCTTCCATTAGTTCTAAAAATAATTGGCACATATTTATTTGGAAGAACTAGAAATGAATGGAAAAGTGCGTTAGACAAATACAAAAGAATACCCAAAGGAGACATTAAAAAAATACTCAAAATAAGCTATGATGGATTGGACCAAACTCAACAGGAAATTTTTCTTGATATTGCTTATTTTCTTAAAGGATTCTGCAAAGATAAAGTTGTAGATATACTAAGAAGCATCAATAACCATGATCCATATTATGATATTGAAAGACTTATTGATAAGTGTCTTATAATTGTTACTGAAGATAACAAATTATCGATGCATGACTTGATTTAACAAATGGGTTGGGAAATTGTTCGACAAGAATCACCAGAAGTGATTGAGAAGAGTAGGCTATTATGTTATGAGGATGCTCCTGAAATACTAATTGAAAATACGGTATGATTTGTTTTGATTTACTTTTTTCTATTTTTTCACAAGGGGGTTTAGTCATTTTTATTCCTTTTATTTTTTTTAATGTTTAAGAAAATATAATTTATTAGTGTGGCTTTTGTTTAAAGTTTAACAATCTATTTTTATTGGTGAATTATTTTATACATTGTGGTTTACGTAATGTTTTGTTCAATTAGGGGTCAAATGAAATTCGAGGCATAACATTGTGCTTGCCTAAACCAAAAAAGGTGAAGTTGAATCTTGGATAGATGAAGAATCTCAAATATTTGATAGTTTGCAATGTAATTTGTGAAGACCTTAAATCTCTTCCCAATGGGTTGAGGTTACGTGAATGGAATGAATTTCCTTTATCTTCCTTACCATCCGCCTTTGAACCTAAAAACCTCGTTGTACTCAAGATGGGACAAAGCCACATAAAATTGGACAAGCATTTCGAGTTATGATCATTAGCATTTATAAATTCTTATTAGGCTTCTGTTAATGAGTGCTCTTAGAGAATAAGTTAAGGTGCATTTTTTATTTTATTTTATTTTTTTGTGTTTAAAACTAAACCATGCATTTAATACTAAATTAAATAATATTTCTATACATTTCCAATGAACAAAATCAATTTGTGCACTTAAAAAAAGAGTAATGTTACATGCATTACAAGTTTTACTAGATTGAGTGTACAAATTGATTAAATTGATGTGTTACCAATCATAAAGAGACAATTCAAATATTTATTTATGAGTTAGTTGATGCCCAACATTTACATTCATTATCACATTAATTTGTAAATTTTATATTGTAATACTTGTAGTATCTTTAGCATTTTTTTTATAAAAAAAATGTTTACAATAATTCATAATTGAACATGTAGTATTTCTTAATCTATCCTCTTAGCCTGTCATATTAATTTTTTTTTTTTTTTTTTTTTTTACTAATAAATTTCAAAAAAATATTTCTTCTTTCTATAGAGGTGTCGATTCGAAACATTGATATATATGGTATCTCGGCAGATGCGTAAATCTTAGAAATATACCAAGAAACCTGAAGTTGAAATCTCTAAAAAAGCTTCATTTCTATGGCTGTGAAAGTCTTAAGCAAGGAACGGAAGTGTTGTTTTCATCAATAGGATATCTCATTGCCCTTCAAGAGTTAAGTATAAGATTAAAAAACGTGAAAGAGGTTCCAAGTAGCATCTCTAATTTAAAAAATCTTAGGCTTCTCTGTATGGATTATTGTGACAATTTTCCAAAAGCCATAGATACTCTTGATTGTTTCCCCAAATTAGAAACTTTAGTTATCCGTTACAGCAACATTACTACCCTCCCTGAAATCTATATCAGATTTTTGAAATTAAAAATGCTTAACATTGGCTACTGCTGGAAGCTTCGGGAAATTCCAAGGCCTCCACCACATCTAGAACTTTTACAAATAGAAGGGTGTGGTTCCTTGGATTCACAATCAAGAAGGAGATTATTGAGTCAGGTCTCTCCCTTTCTCATAGAAAGAATCAATTTTGTTTAACTTTCCCAAATATAATATATGTTTAAATTTGCTAAACTGAAGTTTCTTAAATTTGCATCAGTTTGGAGAAATGTTTGGGCTTCCACAAAATATGGTATGTTTAAGGGGATCATTGCATCAGTACTCTGTTTCTGAAAAGGGCTGCGATACATCTAAAATGTGTTCTACATCTGACCTTATTAATGATGGATATGGATTTCAGTTTGACCTTGTCCTTCCAGGAACTAAGATTCCAAAGTGGTTCAACCATCAAAGTGTTGGAAGCTCCGCATCATTCTTGGTCGGTTTGGAATCTCTAGCATTTGCTTTCTGTGTTGCTCTGTGAAGCATGGACGCAGCGCCAAAGGAGCCGCACCCGCGTTCGACGCGTGAGGGACGCCGCTGCCCACGCGTCCGGCCGTGTCGGGCTGCGTCATGCCATGTGGTTTTTTTTTTTTAGCCGATCGCGCTGACGCAGCTCCGACTCGGGCCGATTCGCGTTGAATCAGGCCAACTCGGGCCGTATCGGTTGTATTGGTCGAAACCGCCGAAACTTCCGATTCAGGTCGAAATTCAAAAAAAAAAAAAAAAAGGAGCAAAACGCACTGTTTGAACTTAATAACAAACCCTACTTCAGCTCACTTCATCCAAACACCAAACATCAGCTCTCTCTCACTTCGTCACTCATCTTTCACTCTCTCTGTGCTCTCTGCCTCTATCTCAGCTTAGTGCTCTCCGTCTCCCCTGTGGCTGTGAGACACTCAGCCACTCGGCACTTAGTCACTTGACTCACTTCAGTTCATTCTTTCTTCAGCTCTCTCTCACACATTCTTAACTCAGGTATTGATATAAAGCTTTCAATCTTAGTTTGATCTTTGATTTGTGATTTGTGATTTGTGAATCTGTGATTTGTGAATCTTAGTTTTCAATCTTAGTTTTATTTAGTTAATAGTTATTACTTATTGCTTATTGTGATTTGTGAATCTGTGAACTTGGGTTTGATTTATTATTAATTTATTTAGTTAATACTTAATAGTTATTATTTGTAGGTTAAATTGAATCTATTGAATTTGCAATGGATGAAGTTACTAGCACAGAAACTTCATCTCAAGAAGTGCCAAATGCTGAATGTCCTCTTTGGCAGGATATGACTAAAGTAGAAAAACCACCTGGTGCTACTATTAAAAAAAGTGGAAACACATACTTTAAGTGCAACTATTGTGGTGTAGTTTATTTGGGATCCTATTCTAGGGTTAAGGCTCATTTATTAAAAATTCTTAATAAAGGTATTAAAGCATGCCCTAATGTGACACCGAGCCATAGGCTGGAAATGCAGCGAATGCATGATCAAGTTGAGAATGACAAGTTAGAGAGAGAACAGAGAAGTCGAATTCCCTTACCCCCACCTCTCCCAAGCCGTGGGCCTATACCTATTTCCCCATTTCGGAGACAGGAAGGGAGTGATAGTACAAATCCGGTTGATGGTAAGAGGAGGAAGGTGATTGGGATTTCTCCTATTGAGAAAGCATTCCAGAATAATGCTAGACATGAATTGGATAGTAGAATTGCTAGGATGTTTTACACTAGTGGGCTTCCATTTAACTTTGCAAGGAACCCATATTATCGTAATTCCTATGCATATGCTGCTACCCATAGCATCCCAGGTTATGTTCCTCCTGGATACAATGCCTTGAGAACAACACTTTTGCAAAAAGAAAGAGCTCATGCTGAAAGACTTTTGAAACCAATTAAGGACTTTTGGCTTGAAAATGGTGTAAGCATAGTTTTTGATGGATGATCAGATCCACAAAGGAGGCCTCTTATTAATATTATGGTTGTATCAGATGAGGGACCAATGTTTATAAAGGCCATTGATGGGTCAGGTGAGTTCAAAGACAAACATTATATTGCTGGGGTGTTGAAGGATGCTATAAAAGAGTTTGGACATGAAAAAGTTGTCCAAGTCATCACTGATAATGCTAATGTGATGAAGTCTGCTGGAGCTCTTATTGAAGGTGAGTATCCTAAAATATTTTGGACACCCTGTGTTGTCCACACTCTCAATCTAGCTTTGAAGAATATTTGTGCAGCAAAAAACACTGAAAAGAATGAAGTTACATATAAGGAATGTAGTTGGATTACACGTATTGCTGATGATGCATCCTTCATACGTGTTTTTATTATGAACCATTCAATGAGGTTGGCAATGTTTAATGAATTTTGTCCATTAAAACTGCTCCAAGTTGCTGATACTAGATTTGCTTCAATTGTTGTAATGCTGAAAAGGTTGAAGTTGATAAAAAGATGCCTTCAAGCCATGGCTATTAGTGAGCAATGGGCTTCTTATAGGGAGGATGACATTGGAAAAGCTCAAAAGGTGAAAGATATGATTCTAAGTGATCTTTGGTGGGATAAAGTTGATTATATCCTTGAATTCGTAGCACCTATTTATGATATGCTACAAGTAGCCGACACAGATAAGCCTTGTCTTCATCTTGTGTATGAGATGTGGGATTCAATGATAGAGAAGGTGAAGGCCGCAATATATCGGCATGAAGGCTTGGAAGATGATGAGAATAGCTCATTTTGGAGTGTGGTGTATGATATACTCATTGATCGATGGACTAAAAATTGTACACCACTACATTGCTTGGCTCATTCCTTAAATCCTAAGTAAGTACATTTATTTTCTATTTTCCTTAGTTCCCCCTTCTAGTAAAACACACGTTTCATCTATATTTGTTTTTTAATCTTTAACTAGGTATTACTCCATTGAATGGCTTTCGAAGAATCCAAAACGCATCTCTCCACATCGGGATCATGAAATTTCTATGGAAAGGAGCAAGTGTTTGGATCGATACTTTGAAGATGAGAATGAATTAAAGGTGGTAAAGTTTAAGTTTGCTGCATTTTCAGGAGGGAGGTTTCCTTCACCAGATGCCTTGACAAATAGGTGGGCCTTACTCCCTTTGGTTTGGTGGCAATACCATGGCTCCGCATTTCCAACTCTTCAATCCCTTGCCTTTAAACTTCTTGGACAACCTTGTTCATCCTCATGTGTTGAGAGGAATTAGAGCACATACAAATTCATTCATTCCTTAAAAAGAAACAAAATGGCTCCTGCACGTGCTGAAGATTTGGTATATGTGCATTCTAATCTTTGACTCTTGTCAAGGCGCAATGAGGAGTACGTAAATATAGCAACAAAGATGTGGGATATTGTAGGAGACTCTTGGAATGAGAGTGACATACATGGAGGAGCTGGAATTCTTGAGAATGCAGCCCTTACACTTGATGAGCTAGAGTTAGAGGCCATGGTTATTGGGAATGCTAGCACTAGTGTTACTACTAGTGAAAGTGAAGTTCGAAGTGAAACCATTGATCTTGATGATGATGATGTTGGTGTTTGATTGTCTTTTATTTTGTTTTAGTTTCAAACTTGTGAGTTGTATTCTAATTTCCGAACATCATGGAATGTTTTAGTTTCAATCTTGTGGGTTGTATTTAATTTATGAACATTATGTTTTAGTTATTATCTACTATTGCTCTTAAATTTGGTATATGTTTGTATAATGTGAAAAAGTATGCTTAGCAATATATTAAAAATATAAATAAAAATATTTTTAATAATTTTTTAATCATCGAGTCCCGCCGCACCCACACCCACCTTTTTCAAAAATTGCCAAGTCCCGCACCCGCATCCGCACTCGCACCCGAGTCCCGAAACGCACCCGTGCTTCATAGGTGTTGCTTTAAAAATAGAACTGGAGGATATTGTGGCGAGTCGATCTGAAATTTTTTTTTTGTTCTGTCTACATTTTCTTCAAAGGTTATAAAAAAAGTTATTTTCATGTAATTTTTTGTTAGATTCATCCTTTTTTATGTGGTTTCACTATAGAAGCAATAGCTCAATTGACGGCATAGTTTTAGAGGATTGCAACAACGTTAAGCTTCTATGTGAAGTTTCAAATTGTGATCCAAAAAAGGCAAAAATTACAATAGAAAGGTGTGTGGGGCCCATGTAGCATGCATCTATCCTTCTCGGAATCCTGGTGTAGATAAGATGGCCTGCATAAGAATTCATGAAAGTTTAAGAGTGTCCTTTGATGAAAACTTGAAAATGTTTTTACTTAGAGTCGCTACTCAAAACCTCATCAGATTCTCAAAAACCCATTGCTCTCTCTGTGAAATAGCAGAAGATTCTCTTTTACATCTATTTCAATGTTGTCCCTATGCCAAAGGTGTGTGGTATGGTGGTAGGTGGGGTTTTCAAGTCGAAATGATTCGAGCTCAAACTGTAATGGAATTTGTTGAACATATAATTGACCCCCCAAGTGAGTTACTCGCAGAAAGAATCACCAAAGATGAGTTCACGCTATATGCAGCAGTGGCAATGAAAATCTTTTGGATGGCACGAGAGGAAGTTTTGGTTTCAAGCACTAAACCCACCATAAACCAATTAGTCCATTGTCTGAACAAACAGTATGAGTTTTACTTAAGACCACTCACCAAAGGGCAAAACAGGGGAAGTGCTTGGACCAAACCACTTGATCAATTAGTAAAGCTTAATTTCGATGCATCATGTGATCAAAAAAATGTAGGCTTGGCCGTGGTTCTCAAAGATCAAGACGAGAATGGGAGAGCTATCAAACGTGGCATAAACATCAACAACAAGAAGGGAATGCCATTGGCCAAAGAGGAGCGCAGATTGTGGTAAAGGGTACAAAGGTAAGCATTCCATGTATTTGATAAAATGTTTCTATGGGCTGAATGAATGAACTCATCTCTTTCTTTTCTAGAGAGGAGTTTCAATATATATATATATATATATATATAATGGTAAAGATTAAACAATTTGATTGCTATTTCTCTTTCTTTTCTGTAGTCGGATGAATCTCCTCTAGAGATACTCTTTATTTTGTTACCTTGTTGTTGAGTATTTATCTTTTAGATTTCTCTAATTGAATTGCAGAAAACTTCTTTGTAAATCCAGCTTGCAAGCCAAATTCTGCTTTGGCTTTGGCTTCTTCTTCATTTGGGAATTTGGTTAGATCAAGAAAATTTGATGCTTTTTCTTTGGAAGTACATACTATCATTGCTTCTTTACAAAGCCAAATTATGTTAGCTTCATCTCATGTGCTGTCCGGTTCCTGTTTTGTGAGTGCAGATTTTTTGTGGCTAAGTCCATTGTGTGACAAGCAGAAGATTCATGAACCAGGGTGTGATAAGCCATCAAGCACTTTGTAGAATATGCCAAATGTTAGATTAACAGCTAGAGGCAGACCTTCTAGAATTGCCACTACCAATTGTGATTGCTTCAGTGACATGCATGATCAACCATCCTGCACTTCATCTCTAATACTTTGAGTTTAAAATATGTCTAAGTAAGAAGATTTAGAGTCTCAAAGCAACAAATGTTCTCTCATTTCATCTATTAAAAATTGCATGCTGTGGTTTTTTCAGTTTAATTTTGTGTTCATTTCTTTTTACATAATATCTTTGATTTCAACCAACATCAATGGATAGTGGTTAGCTTAAAAAAAATATTGTTGCTTTAAGTCATACTTAATTATAACCAAGCTGCTTGTCTTGTGATGTTACTCTAGGATGTTTAGGTGTTTCAGGTCTTGTGATAAGAATTTACTCAAAAACAATACATTTTTACAATTATTATTATTCTCTAAAAAGGTTAGTTTCTATTTTTTTTTTGTTATCATATCTATTTTAACTTGCATTGACTGATGACTACCTATGCTTTCGTTCTTTTTCAGTCTGATATCTCTGTCATCTCTTTGCATTATTTTACTTTTTCTATTTAATTAGTAATTTTTATGTACAATACTAATCCCATGACACCATATTTGAAGTCTAATATGGGAATGGTATCTTATTGAAGATTCTCAGCTAGTCAGCTTGAATAAGTCTAGTTAATAATTTTTTTTTTTTGAAAATCAAATAAGTCTATTTAATAATGGTAAGACTATCTCTTGGTAAGGGCCTCTTGTTTGGTAGATGCTATGGAATAACTTGGGGGCTTGTTGCATAAAGTAGCACCTATACCTGGTTTCAGTGTGACTCAAAGGACATTATCATCTAATTTTATGTCGTGTACTGTTTTAAGTTTTAACTTTTAAGGGCTGGTGTTCAGATCAATTGCTTGGGAATTCCCTAAATGTGTCCAGTAGAGTAGCTTGAGGGAATGTATGTTTTCTTTGATAGTGTCATTACCTTTGTTGATGTTGCTTACAAGTTACTACCAAAGCCATTGCCCCCAATTGGCGAGTTTGCCCTACATTGCGGTCTTCCATTAATCAATAGAGGCATATGTTACATGCTATTGCACCCTTTTCATCTGTATCCTTTTACCTTTTCATGCTTGTATTCCAATTGCCACTTCATTGTTTCTTCTTTCTCAAAGCTGGTACCTGTAAGCTATACTGCTCTTCCAAAATTCTATAGGGTAAGGCAATTGCAGAATGTATCTTTTTATGTTTGTGACTGTACTTTGAATATTTGTTGTGTTTAAGCTTTTTTGCATCCCAGAATATTAAATTACTCAAGCGATATGAGACTAATGAGTTGACCATGAAACCTTTCTCTTAGTTTCCTATCAGTTTGTATGGCTTCCTATATATGTTAGCAAAAACATTATGGCTGAGCAAGCGGGGTGATAACCTTTCAGAGTCACTCATGATTCATGATGCAACCACTATCCCTGAAAGAGAAGAATCAGTATTAGAAAAATGTTAGCATTGCCATTTGACTCAGTTCATTTGAGCTTGATCTCATGATTAGTTCCTTAAATGTTGTTCTTCTCTTTCCCACTACCATTTTATATATGCATCTCATTTCTTATATAATTTGTTCTAGTCCTTCCCATCCTAAATCTTGGGATGCATACATCATGTAGAGCAATACATGTGCTTGCAATATCTGTTCTAGTTCTTCTTTTTATTCTGTATAGCTTAGCATAGTTGCTGAACACAAAACAAATAAACTGTAAATGTGGCTCATATGCTGGGATCTTGTGTTGGCCCTTTAATGGGGTGTTTTTGATTCCTCAAATTTCTTTATCTATTGATTGTGCAACTAGTAAAGCTCTAATTATGCAACAATAAAGATATTACAGAAAAATGGGAAAGAAAAATGCCACACCATGCCTAAGAGGAAGCATTGGATAATTACCAAATAACTAAAAACAATGCTATTCCCATCAAAGGACACAGATTATTTAAAAACCTTTAGAAGCTGGTTGTACCATGCCCATCTTTCATAAGATCTGACCGTCCTCAACTTTAGAAACCTCCAAATTCATATTCTTAGAATTTCTGTAGAGTATAGACTTCACAAAATATTTTAAATTTTTGTAGCTTGTAACATTTCATTCTTTGTTTTCCCTTACAAAGTTATTGCTTTAAAATGAGGTGAGAGAAATCTCAAATCCTGGGAGTCATCATGTCTCTCCATGGTTAGTCTTGTTGTTAAAGCTTGTTGAGTCACTTTCTTGGCCTAGCTAGGTTGGCAATTTTCCATCATGCTCCACTTCTAGAGCCTAAAATCTTATTGTTGGGCTACAATACCATCCATGTTGATGAATTCCTAATTTTTTTTTTCACACACTGAGGTCAAAAGTTCAATGAAGTTACATTGTCTTTAACTAGTCTTTGCAATTTAGTTTAGTAGCAAGGACATGGAGGGGAGAAAAGGACGATATAGAACTTGCTACCATTTTGATTTGGAAAAGTTATTATAAGAGTTCAAATTTTGTTTCAATATCTTGTGTTCTAGACTTTGAAATGGAGCATAAATTTCACAAAACCTGTGCATGAGGAATAATGTTCCTCTGTCCTCCAAAAATAGGTTTTGTACAAGGCAGTACTAGTGTTGTATGTTGTGTAATTATATATTTGGGATAATAACACTTTACCCACCTGTGGTTTGCCGCTAATTTGATGTGCCTACCCGTGGTTTAAATTTTGACACTTTACCCACCTGTGATTCCCACCGTTACTATGCCATAACCCACCTCTCCCTCAGCCGTTACTCTAACACAGAATATGTAAAAAACAAAAGCCCAAATAGATCAAAACACTCTCACTCAAATCTTGAACATGAAGAACATACCCAAAAATTTGAAAAATTATAGGAAGTTGAACCCAAAAACAATATCTAACACAGGCCCAATCCTGAGCTGATCGACCAGCAAGAAAAACAAAAGAAAAGAGAAGAAAAGAAAATAAAATCAATGCACGCTATTTCAAACCCAAGAATATGAATCTGTCTCAAGTCAAATTTTTTTCAAACCTAGAACACAAACACAATTGACCCATTGATGTCGGCTTGTCACCACCTCATTTTGTTACCCATTACACTCCAAAACCACCGGTCTGCCCCAAAATTACATCAAAACATCACAAATTTTCCAATCGGGTCAATTGATCAAATACCCAATACACAAAAAAGAGAGGCCTTTCTTTTCATTTATCTGACGCTAGGGTCTAACTAGGGGAAATTCGTTGAATGACGGTGAGCTTATAACACACTAGACCCATATAGCAAATCAAGATGAAAAATCCAAAATCCAAATCTTTGTAGGCTGAAAATGCTAGAAATGTATGCTCTGTATCATTTAAATAACGTAGAAATCACAAGCTAGTACACTTCCAGATTAGTGGCATTTGCGACAACAATAGCAGCATTTTCGTTAAGGCGTCGAGCTCCAATTCCCAGACGTCGTCGTCGTCATCGTCCATGACAATGTCGATGTCATTTGACTGGTTCGATAGTGGGGATCATAAGAACATTCTCAAATCTCAAGCCTATGAATCCAAACAAAACTATCAAGAGGATAGAAAAGATTGAAAAAGAAATTTGTGGTGTGTTTGATTTGGTTTTAATCTTTGGTTGCAGTGGTTGTGGGTTATGTTCAAAATTTATGGGATTAATTTTTGGTTAATCTTCAAGATTTCTGGGTTTAATTTTTGGTTTGGGTTTATGTTCAAAAATTCTGGGTTCACTTTTTTTTTTTTTTTTTTTGAGATAATAGATAGAACTATATTAATGTAAAAGAGTAACCGCATACAAATATACAAATATAAGGAAAAGAACAAGCGCCTGGGCTTGCTCTAGTGAGCCAACTCAAGAGACAAATAGGAAAAGATAAAGTGCAAGTCATATTATGTTCTTTAGATTTTTGGGTATGTTCTTCATGTTCTTCATGTTCAAGATTTGAGTGAGAGTGTTTTGATTTGTTTGGGCTTTTGTTTTTTTACATATTCTGTGTTAGAGTAACGACTGAGGGACAGCTGGGTTATGACACAGTAACAGTGGGAATCACAGGTGAGTAAAGTGTCAAAATTTAAACTACAGGTAGGCACATAAAATTAGAGGCAAACCACAGGTGGGTAAAGTGTAATTATCCCTATATATTTTCTTCAATTGAGAGTAACAAGGAGGTCCTTGAGAATTCTCACACATCAAAACATGGGGATGTTAAAATTTATAAACACACTGACACTTGCAAAGATTCTATTCTCATTATTGTTTACTTTGCCAAATTGCTATTGAATTGCATCACTTGACAAATAACCCTTTTTCTGCAAGAAGATTCCTGGCTCTTGGCAGAACCTTACTCTTTCTTTCCATCAGCACTAGCAGAAACTTTCTTTTCACTATTTACTATTATACATCATGTCCCATCTAGGTGACTGGAGCATTAGATGGAATCATACTTTGTCTATATTGAATCATTCGTAGAGCCTCTCGCATGTAGTGGGCTCACATATTTGTAGATCCATTTTCTGAGTATAAATATTTTGTATTAGATAATTTCTTTTGTATTGAATGGATTAAGAACAAATTTTGTGTATATTAAAATAAATTAATAATATTTCATCAAATTAAGCAATCAAGTAGATGAGGTGGAAGCAGTAGCTACTGCCCGAGCCTTGGAGTTTTCCCTAGAAGTTGGTATTAACCAAGGTATTTTGCAAGGTGATTCCAAGGTGGTCATGAAATCTCTTGCAAACAAGGCGCAAGCTTTGGCTTCCTTTGGTACTTTTATTAATGGCTTATTTAGATTGAGGGGTAGGGAGGGGGAGTATATATATATACACACTTCCATTTGATCTATTCTTCCTTTTGTTCTGTATAGCTAAGCATAGTTGCTGAACACAAAAATAAACTATAAAGGTTGGTCATATGCAGGGTTCTGGGTGGGACCTATAATGTGGTGTTTTTGATGCCTCAAATTTCTCTAACTGTTGATTCTACAATGAGTAAAAGCTTTAATTCTGCAATAATAAAGAGTTTCAAGATAACTACAAAAGCAAAATGCCACACCAAGTTTGAGTGGAATCACTAGATTTCCAAGGGTAAAACTTAGGTAGAGTTCTTCAAATGTTGTGCCTTTAGGTATCCCAGTCAAATTTAACCGTATGATTGCATCAGCCAATAAGTCACATGGTGGAATTTAATTGTCATTGGAAAAGATAACATTGTTGGTACTACATTGATCAATCTTCAATGCAACATGTAATTGATTTCTTTTTTCTTTTTTTGGGGTGAGATAAAGATAGAAGCAACATGTAGTTGAACTTAAGGTAAAACACTTAGGGTCTGTTTGGATTGAGCTTATTTTTGTTGAAACTGAAAATACTGTAACAAAATAATTTTTAAATGTGTGAATAGTACCATGGGACCCATTTTTAATGAAAAAGTTGCTGAAAAGTTGAATTTGTGGGTCCATGAACAGTGCACGGGTGCACTGTTCACCGTGAAAAAGTCAACCTTTGCGGCTACTGTTCTTGAACAGTGCATGAACAATAGCCGCATTACTCCTTAAAACGCGTGAAAAAAAAAAAGCTAGAAAACGCAGAATTGTAAACGTAGACGCCGAATCCAAACCCCACCTTAAGTAATTGTATTTGTACTTAAGTTTTACCCATTATAAAATAATGCTATTCCTCATCAAAGGAAAAACATCATTTAGCAACCCCGGAAAGCTGATTGTACCATGCCCATTTTTTATAAAATTTGACTAACTCCTCAACTTTGGAGAACTCCAATTTGATATTCTTAGAATTTCTGTACAGTACAGACCACAATTTTTTTTCCAACTTTTGTATCTTACAACGAAGAAATTTCTTCCTACTTTACTCAGGGAATAATTTACCACGGAGTCAAAGGGTCTCTTTCTTATTTAAGAGGAAGGAAATTGTTTTTCCTTGGCTTTATTCAAAGTTTGAAAATGAATCAGAACGCATAAGCTTTAGCTTGCTACACTCCAAAAATAAGCTTGTTCCTAAGAAAGTGTGAAAGTAAATCAGTATGGAAAGACCTTGGTTACCAACAACCAGTCTTCTCAGCTTGGACGACCACGGAGTCAAAGGGTCTCTTTCTTATTTAAGAGGAAGGAAATTGTTTTTCCTATGCTTTATTCAAAGTTTGAAAATGAATCCAAACGCATAAGCTTTAGCTTGTTACACTCCAAAAATAAGCTTGTTCCTGAGAAAGTGTGAAAGTAAATCAGTATGGAAGACCTTGGTTACCAACAACCAGTCTTCTCAGCTTGGACAACCAGTCTTCTCAACTTTCCCGTTTGGGCCACCAACTATGAAATTGTATTCTCTAAAAAATTTAATCAGACTACAAATAGTATTTTCACAGTAGACTATCATATAGTCTTCTTGGCCTCAAAACAACTAACATTCAATTTCTTCACTCTGCCATTCCCATTCTCTCTAAAAAATCCATTCAAAAAAACCTCTTATTTTAATTTTCATTCACTTTCCTTTGCCTAATTTCATCAAGCTTTCTTTCTCCTCTTCCTTTTAGATCTTCTCAAACGTACCATTTCACTATGGCTTTTCTGACAAACGAATGAGCCTCCTCTTCCTCCATCACCCACCAATACAAATATGATGTGTTCTTGAGTTTCAGAGGGGATGATACCCGCATGGATTTTACGAGCCATTTGAATGGCTTTTTGTAGCTGAAGGGTATTCACACCTTTATTGATGATGAACTCCCAAGGGGAGAAGAAATTTCTACTGAACTTCTCAAAGCCATTAAGAGTTCAAGGAGTTCCATAATTGTATTCTCTGAGAACTATACATCTTCTACCTGGTGCTTGGATGAACTTGTCGAAATTCTTGAGTGTAAGAAGAATGGACAAATGGTCCTACCGGTGTTTTATAAGGTGGATCCTTCGAAAGTACGTAACCAAAAGGGAAAATTTGGAGAAGCTTTAGCAAAACATGAAGTAAATAATATAAAGAAGGTGCAAAAATGGAGGGAATCTCTAAACAAAGCTGGTAGCATATCTGGTTTGACTTACAAGGACGGGTATTTAATTACTACCCTTTCACTTTTTTTATTTTTATTTTTTATTTATAATTTTCAATTGTGTGTTTAGTCACTAAATTTAAGTAAATTAACACCAGTTACCACTAATTTTTTTCATTGATGGCTTTTTTTTTTTTTTTTTTTTGGGTCAAATTATGAAAGTATTAATTTTTAATTGCTGATCTAAATGCTAAAAAGATCAATGACAGAAACATAAGAATATACAGTCAAGATAATCTTACCAATTAATTAAGACTTTCTTCCTTCTCAAAAAAAAAAAAAAAAAAGGACTTTCTTCCGCAATATTTAAAAAGTTTTTGAAAAAGTACTTAATATTTTTGTAAAAACATCAAAAGTAGGTCCCTAATAACTTGTTTCCTCATATCTATAAAATTTATGTAATTTACTTTTATTAACAGCTAGTGTTATGCATGTATGATGCAAGGTATAATCAAAAATCATATTTAAACTAAAGAATATACTTCAATAATATTGTTACAAGCGAATTATAAATTAGATAATAAAAATTTACTTAAGTTACATGGTGAATACACACCACGTAAAACCAAGTTTAACATAGATTATAATAGCATTTAAAATAAATAATGAAACGTGTTCTAAATTTCTTGAAATTTTTAATTGACTTTTTATCAAAATATTATTTTATATTTTTAAATATTTTTTAATAAGGTTTTACTTAAAAGTAAACTATGTTAATAATTTTAATTTATTTATAATAAGCGAAAGGGTGGAATTATATCATACAAATTTCAATATTTATATTACGCTACATAGTGCAAACATGACTTGTATAATTAAACTTTTATTATTAAACCAAAAATTTGTGGTAGGCCATTAACATAATTTAAAATAAATAATGAAATTTCTGTCAAAATTCGAAAAACTCTTTGGAGTAGAATTTTAATTGGGTAACTTTTATTTAAAAGTTTTTGAAACATTGACAATAGGGTTCAACTTAGAGCAACTATGAAATTGTTATAATTTACTTATAATACACCAAATACCTAAAGAGAAAAAAGAAAAAGAAAAATATAAACGAAATAAATAAAGAGAAGGGCATCCACTTAGCACAACTACAACGTATGATACAATTTTTATTATAGAGTATATGGTATGATATAATTTGGACATTAATTCATATAAAAATTAACTTTATTGCAAATTCTTTTGTGACAATAATTACTTGATTGATTATTTTATCATTTTAAAAAATTTATATAGTGTACCAAAGGTTTTTGTTAATTTCACTAACAACATAAATTATACAATTTAATATTTAATTTATAATTAACCATTTTTTTTAATAGAAATTAATCAAAACTTTTAAAGGCATAGGAACTTGGCTCAAAGAGGGTATGTCACATGTTGTAACCACAACTTTTAGGGTCAAACTTTTGTTATATACGAGTCATTGATTTGCACAATGCTCATAAATGTTTTATAAAAAGGTAATAAGAATATACCTATTATAATTAGTAAAATTTTTCTCTATTATCAAATGAAAAAAAAATTAATCAAGAACTTAAAAGGTAAAGAACAAAAATAACCGTTTCCATATAATATTTACAATATAGTCAACTATGTTAGAAATTTGACAAATTTTCTCAATATCCAAATTTTATCTACCTAATATCAAATCCATGGAAAATGTATTTAAAAAATTTATAAGTTAGACAAAAACAAAAAAATGAAACAATTACTTTTAGGACCTAAAATACATCAAAACCTTGATTAAGGGGAAGAAAAAGTCACCTTTAATACATAAAATGTAGAAAAATTTTTGCAAAATTTTATAAATAAAATAATGTAAATAGCATAAAAAAAATTTCCAAAACCAAACCCTTAAAAAAAATGACTCAAAACCTAAAAGGAATTATATATATATATATATATATATATATATAATTTTTCTACCTCCTATCAAACAAAAAAAAAAAGTGTACATATAAACACTTTCAAGATCTAAAGTCCAAAAAGAAAACCAAAATTCAAAAAAAAGAAAAAGAAATCACATCAACAACCAAATTTCTCTCCCTAATATCGAAAACACAAAAAAACATATCTCAAAATTTTATAAATCAAAGAGAAAAAAAGAAAAGAAAGACTTCCAGGACCCAAGACCCAACAAAATCTTGATATTAAAAAAAAAAAAAAAAAAAAAAAAACCCACAACAAACTCATAACTTTTAATTTGTAATATCCAAAAAGATAAATGCATCTAATTTTTTTTTTTTTTTTTTTTTTTTTTTAAATTCAAGACATACCTCTGGCAATATCAAGGTTTGATAGGCTGCAATAGTGGATTATGATTGATCTTGCTAATTCCTAAATATTATAACATGGCTCTACTTAATGATTAAACTATAAAACACGCATGAAAAATATTAAGTTACTAATTATTCATGTAAACCAGTATGCACTTAGTAACAAAAAAAGAGTATGTTGATGCTGTTATGTAGAAACAATCCAAAAATAAAAGTTTACGAAAAACAGAAAAGAAAAATCCAAAAATAAAAGTGTAGAATTAATTGCTAGAATTTAAGAGATCATGAAGGTAAAAATTGATTAAAAAATTATAGGGATTTAAGGTTTTATTTATTTATTTATTTTTTATAGTGAATATAGAGATATAAGTTGAGAAGTTATATATTGCCAAAAAATATATGATTTTATTATGATTGATAAGTTACAATGAGGTTAGAGAATGTGTAAAGTCATGGTGTACTATTGAATCTATTAATATTGTAAAAAATATATAAAAAAATAGTGGTGTGGCTGATGATGTGGCTTAACATAAGTGTAACAAAATTAAATTCTACACTTTGACTTTTATATATTACTAGTATGTAACCCCGTGCTTACGCATGGGTATTGTTAATTGTAATTGTTAGGTTCTAAAGTTTAGGACTTTATGTATTTAGAACTCTAATTTGTATTGTTGGCAAACTATGATCAAAACAATGTGTTTAGAAGTGTTTAAAGCTAGCTCAAAGTTGTATGTCAATGTAAAGTTGGAATCGAGTTTAATGCAGAAAGCACTGTGGCTTTCGGCCTGGCTCGATCGATCGAAGCTTAGGCTCGACCGATCGAAGCTCGGGCAGATCGTTTTTCTGCAGAATTTTCCAACTCAGCCCTAAGTGTTTTAAAACGTTTTTAGGGTTTCTTATTTGTCCTAAGTATAAAAGGCAAACCCTAGCCACGTTTTAGTGTTGCTCATAATTGCGGTTTGTGTAAATCTCTTGTGAGATCTAGAGGAGCTTTCCTTTACACAAACTTAGGGTTTTCAAGGAGGAGATATTTTCTACACCTTGATGATCAAAACAGTTGCTGCCATTAAAGCTTAAAGAATACACAAGTGGGGGTGCTTGTAGCTGGTGGGAATCTAAGAAAGAAGGAGTCCGTGGATTCGGAGCTTGCACGTGGTCGTGTCAGTAAGTTCTACTGGTTGGTAGCATTAGGAAGTCGAGCGGGGGTGCTTGTAAGTCCTTTTGTATGAACTTCGATTCTTTCAAGATAGTGGATTCAAGTTTACCTTGAGGATAGCTAGGTCAAATCCTCCCCAGGTTTTTTACCGATTTGGTTTCCTGGGTGATCATATCGTGTGTTATTTATTTTCCGCTGCTTTGCATGATTTGATCTTTTATATTGTGATAACCTAGACTTGTTTAATTGGACTAAGTAACAACTTGGCTAATTACCTAGGTTTAATCAATTGTTTAAGGGGTCTAAAAACTGTCAGTAATGATACTATTGATGTTAACTTGGGTTATTAAACATATAGAACATTAGTTCAACAAAGACATTTGAAGGTACTAAAATGATTTTTCCTTTCAATTTTCATGATATTGGTTACGTTAAGTTTCTTACTACAGTGCACAGTTATATTTATGAATAATCACAATTAAATATATAAAATTTTTATCAAATATACACATTAATTTCAAATTTTCATTAGAGAATAAACTCTAACTATCATCAGAAAGAGCCAAATTATGTGCCTTTTTGTTTTTGATAATACATAAAAAAGATAAAGTAGGTTTTTGATGTGTTAAAATGACACATTTTTACAACACCTGATGCTGATCTAAGAGGAATCCCTTAATGGCAATGCCCCATTAATAATATTTAATTCCATATTGTTAAGACTATAAAAGAAATATGCAATAAAAACAAATATATATATATATATTTATATATATATATTTATATTTATTTATTTAAGGTTGCTCTTAAAAAAAAAAAATCATTTTTCCCAATTGCCAAGGGGCCTCAATAAGTCAAAATAGCATTGGGGCTGAAGCCTTAAGAGATTAAATTTTATAAGAATGCAGTGTAAAAATGAAGTTTTACCTCTCCAATCCCAACATGAAACTTCATAATATTACATGTATTAAAGAATATGCACAACTACACTTAATCAATTCTAATACCAATTTGAAAATCCAACTTAACTGTAAGTTTAATAAGATGTTATTATGTGTGGTTGAATCTATTGAGCTTTAAGTAAAAAACTGATGTGGCAATTTCTTTTTGGATGGCCGCATTCTTACCGAATTCAGACTCAACCCTTAAATCAGCTAAGGATCACAAATATCTTTTCTACAACATACTTCACTAAAACGGAGGATACAAAATTATAAACAAAAATAACCAAATATAAACAAAAGCAAAAACTAAATTTTAAAGTTAAGTTTATTTGGATCTAATAGATGAGAAATACCACCTAATAAGAATCATAGATGCGATATTGCAAATTGCATCCAATAGCAATAAAAACGGCTTGATTATTTGAATAATTGATCATAGATGTATTGAGTAAGATGCTTCATTACATTTCTTGAAATCTCCCACGTCACAACTCCTTAATAAGTATGGAAACTGCTTGGAAAAGGCTGTAGCAATACATTAAACATATATTACCAACACATGGGAGTAGAAAACGATAAATCCAAATAATTTGTTTATCATAGAATTTAGTGCATTGATTGTAGGAGTACTCAACAATCATAAATCAACAGCTGCGAGCTAAAAACTTGTCGTTGTAAAAGTAAAAAAGAAAAAGAAATGTAAACACATTAAAAGTAATAGGTCTTACAAAGTTAACCCCAAAAAAAGAAACAATATCTTCTACCAATTACTCAAATGAAAATCATATATAATGCCCAAATTTAAAAAGTAAAAATTAAAAATTTACCAAAAGCTGTTTCAGCAATTTGACAGAGGCGAAAGGGTGATAAGTGGTAACCCTCAGATCTCTCTCTTTCTTTTGGTCTTTTTTTTTTTTTTGGGAGTGAAAATAGCAATAACTTTCATTACATAGGAATATGGTTGAAGCTTAATCAAGCAATATGGTTGAAGCTATTCCATCCACACTTGAAAAGAGTCCACATGGCGAGCATATTAATTGAGCTAGTAAGTGAGCCATGGACTTACATGGGACAAAGCAAAACTACATGTCTACACCCATCAAAATTCTTGGTGTAACGTCTGGCATCGTGTAAAATTACTAAAATATGACCAATATAAATTTTCATCATGTATGAACGTTGGAGTAGTTCTAGACATATATGGAATGGACAAAACCCCCTTTGAACATGGACAATGCCATTAAACATGAAGAGTATCTTGTGGAACTTCATTACAATTATTACAGAAATGATCCTATAAAATACCTTGTCGCAATAGTGCTATCTTCGTGGGGAGTGAATCAGTATTTGCTCGCCATAAAAATGTCTTTAGCCTTGGCGGAATCTTTAGAGACCACAATTGATCTCACAGTTTAGACTATTGTACAGAATCTCTAGTACGTGGCCGCCCTCTATTTTGTTCGTCCATAGCAGATTATAAGCAATATGTAATTATATAAAGAGAACTGATCTTTCTGTTTGCCACTTCTTTCTTGGTTTTCAAGTTTTAACGAATTAAGCCCCTCGGTTTTCTAAGTGGTATAAATTCCTGTACAAAAATTAAAACAATCAACTCCTCGTTTTTTGTACTAAAAAACTTAATTGACACTATTAAGAAGGTTTTATTCGGCCAAAAAAAAAAAAAAAAAGCACAGCCTTTAAACGTAAAATGTAGAATTCAAGATAGGGGAGGTTAACCTAACGTGTTATTCTGCAGAAAAAGAAAAAGAAAAAGAAAAAAAAAAGGGCCACACAAAATCAAGAAAAAACTTAATTAGCACAGTAATTCACTTGACCCGATACATAGAAGTGGTTTTAATGAGAATGGTCCCACATACATTTAGCCACATGGAGCAAAATTCAACTTCAATTTCAGATTCTAATTGAACAATTGGAAGGATAATTATGAACTGATGGCCACATAGATGTAGACACATGGCACAAAATTAGAGTTCTAATTTGGAATTGCAATTTGAGTTTCTCTCTGCTTCACCTATTATTATATATATAGATTATTATATAGATATAGATATAGATTATATGATATTTTAGTTGTAGTGCACAGACGAAACATCTTGAATTTAGTTCTTGTTCATGTATTTCTATTTTCTATTCTAACTTAATACTAAGTGACAATTGCAGCTACTCTCAATTTGAATTTATTGAAGAAATTTTTAAAGAGATTTCAAGGGCTCAATTAAATCACATGAAATTATCTGTTGTAAAATATCCTGTCGGAATAGATACTCGTGTAAATGACGTCATCAATCGGTGTTTAGATATTAAATCAAATGATGTTCGAATTGTAGGGATCTTTGGCCTTCCCGGAGTGGGTAAGACAACAATTGCAAAGTTATTTTTAACACAATTCATTATTGTTTTGATGGAAGCAGCTTTCTAGATAATGTTAGTGAAAAATCAAGGACAAATTATGGCATAATCCAATTACAAGAGACACTTTGTTATGAGATCTTAGGGTATCAAAATTTGAAGGTGGGGAGTATATCTAAAGGAATCAATGTGACAATTCAAAGGCTTCATCGTAAAAGGATTCTTATAGTTCTTGATAATGTTGAAAAATTGGACGAGCTATAATTTTTTCTTGAAAATTATGATCGGTTTACTTCTGGAAGTAGAATCATTATAACCACAAGAGACAAACACTTGCTTGATACTCTTACAAAAAATATTCATGTAATGTACTACGAGGTGAAGGAGTTAAATAAACATGAAGCTCGTGAACTCTTTTGTCAAGAGGCCTTTGGAAGAAACAAATTCGAGGAAGATAATTTAGAACTGGTCAACCAATTTATAGATTATGCCAAAGGTCTTCCATTAGTTCTAAAAATAATTGGCGCAGATTTGTATGGAAGATCTAAACATGAATGGAAAAGTGCGTTAGATAAATACAAAAAAATTCCCAAGGGAGACATTCAAAAAATACTCAAAATAAGCTATGATGGATTGGACCAAACTCAACAGGAAATTTTTCTTGATATTGCTTGTTTTCTTAAAGGATTCTGCACAGATAAAGTTCTAGATATACTAAGAAACATCAATTTCCATGAACCATATTATGATATTGAAAGACTTGTTGATAAGTGTCTTATAATTGTTACTGAAGATAACGAACTATTGATGCATGACTTGATTCAACAAATGGGTTGTGAAATTGTTCGACAAGAATCACCAGAAGTGATTGAGAAGCGTAGTAGGCTATTGTGTTATGAGGATGCTCCTGAAATACTAATTGAAAATACGGTATGAGTTGTTTTGATTTACTTTTTTCTATTTTTTCACAAGGGGATTTAGTCATTTTTATTCCTTTTATTTTTTAATGTTTAAGAAAATATAATTTTATAGCTTTTGTTTAAAGTTTAACAATCTATTATTTTTTGGTGAATTATTTTTACATTGTGGTTTACTTAATGTTTTGTTCAATTAGGGGTCAAATGAAATTTGAGGCATAACAATGTGCTTGCCTAAACCAAAAAACATGAAGTTGAATCTTGAAAAGATGAATAATCTCAAATATTTGAAAGTTTGCAATGTGATTTGTGAAGACCTTAAATCTCTTCCCAATGGGTTGAGATTACTTGATTGGAATGAATTTCCTTTATCTTCCTTACCATCCGCCTTTGAACCTAAAAACCTCGTTGTACTCAATATGCAACAAAGCCACATAAAATTGGACGAGCATTTTGAGGTATGATCATTAGCATTTATAAATTCTTATTAGGCTTTTGTTAATGAGTGCTCTTAGGGAACAAGTTAAGGTGCATTTTTTTTTTTTTTTTTTTTGTGTGGTTAAAACTAAACCATGCATTTAATACTAAATTAAATAATATTTTTATACATTTTCATTGAACAAAATCAATTTGTGCAATTAAAAAAAGAGTAATGTTACATGCACTACAAGTTTTACTATATTGAGTGTACAAATTGATCAAATTGATGTGTAACCAATCATAATGCATTTAATACTAAAATAATATTTTTATACATTTTCAATGAACAAAATCAATTTGTGCTCTTAAAAAAAGAGTAATGTTATATGCACTACAAGTTTTACTATATTGAGTGTACAAATTGATCAAATTGATGTGTTACCAATCATAAAGAGACAATTCAAATATTTATTTATGAGTTAGTTGAAGCCCAACATTTACATTCATTATCACATTAATTTGTAAATTTTATATTGTAATACTTGTAGTATCTTTAGCATTTTTTTTTAAATGTTTACAATAGTTCGTAATTGAACATGTAGTATTTCTTAATCTATCCTCTTAGCCTATCATATTATTATTTTTCTTTTTACTAATAAATTTCAAAAAATATTTCTTCTTGCTACAGAGGTGTCGATTCGAAACATTGATATATATGGATTTGTCGTATTGTAAAAATATTACAAAGGTACCCAACCTATCTCTGATTGCCCCAAACGTAAAGGAATTGAAACTTCGTGCATGCATAAATTTAGTTGAGGTTCATCAGTCCGTTGGACTTCTTGAAGAGCTTCAATTCTGGTATCTTGGCGGATGCATAAATCTTAGAATTATACCAAGAAACCTCAAGTTGAAATCTCTAAAAAAGCTTCATTTCATGGGCTGTGAAAGTCTTGAGCAAGGAACGGAAGTGTTGTTTTCATCAATAGGATATCTCATTGCCCTTCATGAGTTAAGTTTAAAAAACGTGAAAGAGGTTCCAAGTAGCATCTCTAATTTAAAAAATCTTAGCTTACTCTTAATGGAAGATTGTGACAATTTTCCAAAAGCCATGGATACTCTTGATTGTTTCCCCAAATTAGAAACTTTAGTTATCCGTTACAGCAACATTACTACCCTCCCTGAAATCAATATTAGATTTCAGAAATTAAAAACTCTTTTCTTTCACCACTGCTGGAACCTTCGGGAAATTCCAATGCCTCCACCACATCTAGAACGTTTATACCTAGAAGGGTGCACTTCCTTGGATTCACAATCAAGAAGAAGATTATTGAGTCAGGTCTCTCCCTTTCTCATCCAAAGAAAGAATTTTGTTTAACTTTCCCAAATATAATATATGAATAAATTTGCTAAACTGAAGTTTCTTAAATTTGCATCAGTTTGGAGAAATGTTTGGGCTTCCACAAACTGAAGTTCAATAACTTTTGTACCAGGCTTTGAGATGGAGCATAAATTTCAAAATACCTGTAAATGAGGAATGATGTTCCTCTGTCCTCCAAAAAATGCCTTGTACAAGTGTAACACCCCATAAATTTTGATACCAATTAAATTATTATACGTAAATTTCTAATGGAGGCCTATAATTAAAATGGATTAAATTGATTTGGGCCTAAGATATTAAAAATAATATAAATACTATGGGATATGAAGCCCAAGTGAGGTGACATAGTACATATATGGACCTTGAAAACCCTAGCCTTTCCTCTTAGGTCACACGTGTTTTGCTGATGGGATTTCTTTTTGCTTCAGCCGACTTTTGAATTCTGCCTCTCTTCACTGTGGCGTTGAGTTGGAGTCTTCAGGTATGATGTTGCTCATGCTCAAGATTTAAGAAGTTTGAATAGTCAAATAGCTTGCAATTGATATGAACCTAGACTATCATTATTCTAATAGAAAAAGGGTTCCTATAATTGTATTATATTAGATAAGAATGGTCAAATATGGTTGCATGTCCAGAGCTTTGAATGGTGTCTAATAGGCTTGGACTTTATCATTTGTTTTGTCACCATGTGAAAGGATAAAGGGTTGCTTGTGGTTTATATATATATTGGTTTATCTCTTTTCACTGCCATTGTCTTTGCCCAAATAAGGGTCCAGCCGTGTCCTTTGCTTTATGGCATCAAGAGGATTTGGGTCTCTGGGTTGATGAACACAATATTAAAATAGGAACTTTTTATTTATATAGCCATATGGTCCTCCATAGGCTTTGAAATGGATTTGACATAACTTTAATATATGGCTTCTACCTTTGATTAATAGCTTTATATACTAGGTTGATCAGATAGGTTTATATATATATCCCGTGGCTTCAAGGGAAAAATGTAAGCATCCGGATTGATAAATTAAGAATACTATCTCATGGCTACCCATGTTAGATTGAATATATATATATATATATATATATATATATATATATATATATATATATATATATATATATATATAATGGTTAGAGTCAATGGACATCCAGTGGCATCAAGAGGGAATGCTAAGCAACAAATTAAGACAATACGTGGCTTCCAATAGTAAATTTGATAGTTAAGTGAATAAATGGAGGATTTTGGATATATTAATATTGTTTAGGATAAAACCGTTTAAGTGTGAAAATAAATTTTGAAGTGGGAAATTGTGTATTGATGAACCTATTTTTGGTATTGCTAGGTTCTAATTCTACTGAATTGTTGTGATTCAAGGGAGGTTGATTTCCTTTGTTTTTGCAACTAAGAGGTAAGTGGTGTTTACTAATTTTGGGGGTTTTCCCAAAACAGTGTTGATTATTAAACTATTTTATATGAAAGAAATATGTTGATATTCTATATATAAATGAATATTTTACAAATGTTTGATGTGCACATTGGCTATTCATTTTATGAAAAACTTGTGGGACAACCTAATTTTATTTAAACTTGTATGTGTGAATATGTCTTTATATTTTGAGAAGTATGAATGGATTATTTTGTGAGCATATTGAATATGTTTTGAAAACCTATGGCAAGTCGTGATTAGAAGCTCAGTATGGTATTTAGTCCTTAGCAAGGGACAAGCATGCTGCAGCTAGTCCTTAGCAAGGGACGGTCCCAAAAGGGGACAGTGCACATTTGATAGCTCCTTAGCAAGGGAGCATACTATTGAGGATCCAAAAGAAAGCTCCTTAGCAAGGGAGTGTACCTTTAGGTTCCAAAGGAGCCATCCTTAAGAAATGGGATGAAAGGAGGTTCCAGTCCCAAAAAGGGGACAGCACAACCCTGTCAACGGGGCGTAAACGTTGACCACGAGAAAAGCCTAGGAAATTGTTTATGTGATGGTATCAATATATATATTATGATGGCTCACAATATAAAGATATTATTTTCTTTTACATAAAATAGTTGATGACAAAATATTGATGAGTTATAAGTTGTGAATCTGTTGAAAGAATTATTTATTTGATAGGTTTGTTCCCACACCCCAATGTTAGTGAATTCCACTTATTGAGTTATCTCACCCCCCTCTTTATTTCCCATTACAGATACATTAGGTGGATTACTGGAGTAGAGATTCTTGGGAGACAGATGTTACAAACTATTTTTGTGGAACTGAGGATTTTGTTATTATCTTATGGCATTTAACTTTGTATTGGAGAATTATTTTGAGGATGTTTTGTATTTGGTGAATTAGAGCTCTGACTTTTGTAATCAGATTCAAGGTTGCTAGTTCTTTTATTTAATAATTTTTTATGGATTATTCAGATTAAATAGACTTTTATTGCCTATGATTTTGGGGCGTTACAACAAGACAGTACTAATGCTGTATTTTGTGTATCTACATGTTTTCTTCTGTTAAGAGTAACTGTTAGGTCCTCAAGAACTTTATTGATCAAAGCAGGGGGACACTAAAATGAATCACACACTAATAACACTTGAAAATATGGTATTTTTGTTGTTGTCTACTAGGCCAAATTGCTATTCAAATGGATAACTTGACAAATAACTACCTGTAGAGACTTCTTCATTAAGTTTCCAGCACTAGCAGAACCCTACTCTTTCTATCAGCACTAGTAGAAAGGATTCTTTTCACTGCTTACTATTATAACATGGACTGGGACCATGTTTGGAAATTATTTCATCCTTACAATTATTTGTTTTCTCACTATCTTATAGATTTTATCTCATGTATTGGGTTGAGAGTTGAGTGAGACTGGTGATACTTTTTGGTTTTTAGCGAGTTCAATTTTTCTTCTGGATCAAAAAGGGTAGATTCTATGTTGATGTGTCAAAATTGTGATCAATTTAGTAGTTATATTTATAAGAAAAGAGAACATTTGTATGTTAACACTCTTAGATTCTGTCCATGTGATGATTTTTTTTTTTTTTTTTTTAATTTTTGTATAGGGACCATGTGATAAAAATGTACTGTTATAAACTTTAAGCTAGTAATATTGAGAGGAGTGGAAGTATGCTTTTCTTTTCTTTTTTGGTTAAAAAAGTATGCTTTTCTTTTCTTTTTTCTTTTTGGTTAAAAAGTATGCTTTTCACCATTGCTGTGAGTGGCATATATCCTTTCTATTTGTTTTCTTGAAATGACGTGACATATACATTTTTATTTGTGAAACACTAAGTAATAGGTCCTATGCAGAATGCTTTTAATGACAATCAATCTCAATGTTAAAACTTTTCTTTTTTTTCTGTATTTGATAACGACACACCATGATATCAAAGATTAATTGCTGAAATCATAAAATTGCTGGCCCCATCTTTGTACTAAAGAAAGAGGCAGTAGGGCACTTGGATGTGAGAGTCTATTTTGTTATGACTCTATGACCACTTTACAACCCAATACAGTTCTTTCTTCAAACTTATCTCATTCCTTATTTATTTCATCCTAAATGTTCTTTCCCTCTGCACACCTAATCTTGGTCTGCAAGTCTAAATGCCCTAAAATCATGGATACATATCAGGGAGAGTAGGGTCATTGTGATAATAGATAATGTTTAAGTCTCTTGTCCTTTCATAGTTGTTATTGGGACCTCTCTTTGATTCTCAACCAACAATTAATCTCTTTTCAAAGCTGGAGCTTGGAATCAATCTGTTGAGCAGCCAATCATGTATAAATAATAAGAGTGATATGTACTCGGTAACTGTATGTCACAAAACAAACTTTATTATGTAATGATAACTTTATTATTTGTATGTTTCAGTTAAATGCTATGCTGACTATTAACTTTTCTTTTATGTAATAAGACCAACTTTCATTGTCTTCCACCTATGCAACCAAGGTTTACATCAACTTGGCCAAAGGCCTTATAGCTGAATTGGCATCTCCCCATGTACAAAGTGCTTGGGGATTTAGGGGAGAAAGGGTTCGAGCTGCGAGATTAGCAGCATGTTGTAATTATCTCTAAAAAAAATAAAAAAGGTTTACATCAACTTGGATAATCAGCAGGATTACATCCACTGGGATTCTAAAGAAGTGGTAAAAAATAAGAGGACAATACACAAAATTATAAAATTTCTTGAGCAATCAAAATCCCAGGTAAGTTAAAAATCTAAATAAGTATTTGATTAATGACAAAGTTTCATGTATTATATACTAATAAAAAAAATTACTGTAGGAAGCGATTTTCTATTGTATGGCTGTCGTGAAAAGGGTAAACGCTGAAAATGGATGACATTATATTTCATGCACTGATTGTCATAAAAAGGTTAAAACAATTGGATCTACATTTTGGTGTGAAAGTTGCAAGAAAGAATTTTCTTTTCCAACAATAAGGTTAGTTCTATTTTATGAAAAATATTAAAATATATTACATATAAAATATATATTGTAGAAAATTACACATTTGCCAAAAACTTCAGGTACAAATTAGAATTACATGTCAAGGATGAAAGTGGCAGCACAATATTTGTGGTATTTCACAAGGAAGCAGAGAAAATTGTTCGTATTCCTGCTACACAAGTCTGTACTATAGAAATAAAGGTATAATATTTATAGCTTCATGAAGTTAATGAACTTATCATGATTTTTAAGATTTCCATACATCTTTTAAATATTTGGTATTACGAATGAATCTTTTGTGGCTTTTGTATTCATGTTAATGTGATGCTGAAATAAGTTGATGGAATGTATTATTCTATATTATGTCAATTAAACATTATTTTTCACTTTCCTTTTTGTCATTTCTGTTTGGATTGTGTTTTATGCTATCAACCTTCCTAGAGACTAGTCTATACTCTCTAATGCTATTGCAACACACCCCCCCCCCCCCCCCCACCCTTTTTTTTGATAATCGCTATTGCAACCCATTTGATGTCATAAGGCCTCCTTGGTTATATAATTTTGTGAAGTGCAGCTTATCTTTGTTTTGAGATTTTGATAGCACTCTATGGATGATTCATACCTGACCAATTATGTGCACTAAGTGGTTGGCTTCTATTATGATTTATGATTCAAACAAGTGGTTGTATGCAGCAACAGGGGTACTCCATTCTAGCTAAGAATGATGATGAGGATAAATAACATCAATTTTGTGGATGGCGCTTGCGGCAAAAGATGTAGATGACTAGCAACGTGGATAAGCATAAAAAGTTATTGTTGGAGTGGTCCCTTTATCCAAGGGAGGTGTTGGATTAAGATAAGAGTTCAGCCAATAAATTCCTAGTTTATAGGAAGAGTTACCAGATTAAGTTATTAAGATTGTTATATGTCCAGTTATTTTATTTTTGTCATTGTAATTATGTTGATAATTAGCTTGTAACATTGTTTTTTAACAATGAGATTTGAATTCCTGTAATTTCAAAATATATATGTAACTAGTCGCGGACCCGCGCGTTGCGCGTGGTTATTTTTTTTATGATCGTGTTATTATTTGAAATATTTTTGAATGTATAAGTACTTAAGTTGCATTATATATGTATAAACAATATATTGTAGGATTCATGATGATAGAAGGTATTGTCTTGGAATTAGATGCGGAAAGGATAGAACTATAGTTGGCCTTGTAGTCAGTCAAGAGTTGATCATCCGTTTTCCCAAGTTAGCAAAATTTAATTAACTTAAAATTAGAAAGAAAGAATTTTATAAATTCGAAGTTAGTGTCATGCTAGGTGAAAACTTTAGAGGACTATAATTAAGTTGTTTCAAGTGTTTTTAATTAAATTTTAATAATAAAAAAAGATCTATTCCTTTAAAGATAGAGATTAGTATTATAAATAGGATGAGGAAATTTTATTGTATTATGCTTTTTGGAAACATAATTTCTACCAAACTCAGTTGGCTAATTTGTACATTTCCAAGTCAATTGAGCACATTTTGCATGTTACATGTAATTCACTTACGATGAGTTCCTCTAGATTCCCCTAAAGTGGCTTCACTTGATTGCATTTCTGAACTCTCACCATTAGTCATGTGTGAACTTCCTGAGATTATAATTGAATAATAAGTTAATATAGCAATATGGAATAATTAGGCATCCTAACAATTTTTTAAAATATATACATGCAGCACGTCAGTATGACATTTTATGTTTAATACGTTATTACTAAAATGACTATTACCTGGAGGAATTCGGTCTTCAGATACATTTGTGGTGACATCACCATTTTCATTTAAAGTAGCGTGTATATAGATATTAGAATTTTTGTTCGTAGTCTCACTATTATAATCATGTCGTCTCTGTCGAGTGCTCCTCACAAATGAATCATCCTCCATATCTCTTAAATGGCCTAAAGAGTAATCAAATATAATTAAATTCATAATTTATACACACACACACACATACATATATATATGTTAAATTGAAGACTTTAATAATATATAAAAAAAATGAAACTTTTTGAAAAACCTACCAACAATAGGATGTAAAGGTGACACAATCGTAAATGAGGGCTGCCCAGTAACTCATATTCATTTGCCTATCCAACACAGTACCCCTATTCAACTGTAAGTCAATAGACATACGTTGAGTTGCAGGAGCATGAATATTGGTTGGATAATTGCGATTTCTCTTGGATGCAAGAATCATCCTTCTTCTCAATCGTGCATAATAAGAAGACTCCATAGTACCTACAAACCATCCGTTACTAACTGTCAATATAATAAAAAATAATTTCAAATAAATGGTGGATAATATGAACAACCTACACTACCAAAAATAATATGACAACAATTTTAGAAAAGCATTTCATTTTAGTTACAATTGACATTTGGACATACCTGAAAAAAACTTCCAGCTTTTGAACTTGCAATTTGATAGATAATCCGCAATAATTTGATAGACAATATGAACAGCCTACACAACCAAAAAATAATATAAAAATGATTTTAGCATACCAAAACAGAATATAAAAATATTTTACCATAGCCTTTTTATTTTATTTATAATTGAGAGTTGGACATACTTGACAAAACAATCCAGCTTTTGAACATTTAATAGAAAATCCATAATATAGTGTGCATATTTGGGGTGCATTCATTTTGCTGTCATCTATTTATAGTGTGTTCCTGGTTGGTAAGTAAGTCCACACATGTAACATGAAGGGCATTTTGCTAAGACTACTTGGAGATTCCAGCCTTTATGCAATTGCATTCAAAATGTAAATATAAATAAAATATTAAGCATTGTGGCTGCAAAACATAAATAAAAATTATGAGATATTTTTGCACCAGTCATGTTTTTCGATAGAAAATATGTAATCTCTGAACATATTACAATCTCATCTGATGGTTATCTCAAAATCTGAACATCACGTAGTTCTAAAAAATTAGGAATTTTTACTAAATTATTTTACAATCTCATCTGACAGTTATCTCAAAATTTGAATATCATGTAGTTCTAGAGTATTTGGAACATATTTTATTTATAAAATTTGATGTAGAACAGACAGCACATGCTTTCCTGGAGTAGCAGGGGTGCAAGAAGTCACAACGCAAGATTAAAGGGGGGTGCCAGTAGGGGGCCATCGAGGTAACAATGTCGGAATTGCATGAAATTTGGCAGGTTGAAGGGAAACGGCGTTCTGATCCAGATTCATGATGCCATGAACGTCGCCAAAATTTAGGCGAATTCCTTCATCAAGGCCCCGATAACAGTGTTTTTGCTATTTATAGTAATATTTGTTTTTCCTTAATAACTTTTAGTTTAAAAGTAGGAATAAGGTCCCATCTGTTTTAGGACGACCCTTAAGGTCAGTAGTTTATGATTCTGCATTTAACTCAATTTTGCCATTTTTGGTAAAATTCGGTATTTTGTCAGCTAATCGCGTAATTAGTGCGAATTAGGGTTTTTAGACGTTTTCCTTAGTATTTATATGTTTTGTAGCCGTCAGAGGCAAATTAGACTATTATCAATAAACATAGACATTTTGTCAAATTTTCTTCTGGTGGATTCCAGTTTTATTCTCCTTGTGGATTCAGGGAAACCCCTCGTGGATTCAAGGTTTACTACCAGGAACTAACAGTTTAGTTTCTGTTCCATTAAGAGAGCATCGTGTGTGCTTCTCTTCAGGCTTCCGTGACATCAGTTGGTATCAGAGCCTTGACTTACCCTGGTCTGATGGCTAACCGGCGAGACGGTGACCACCACAACAATGACAGCGATGACGACGTCAACAACCCAGTCCTCACTAGGGCTGAGTTCCTTGATTTTCGTGATGAAAATCAACAATTTCATGATTTAACCCAGCAGACTCTGGACCAGATTCAAGAAGCGCTTGCCACCTTGCTTAACCGAAACCCTAATCGCAATGACGAAGAGCGATGTGATAACCGAGCGCGTGGCCCTCCCCATCGTGGTCCAAACCGGAACAGGCAGCAAGACTACAATGAAGAAGACAGTGAAGATGAGAAGTATGCAGAGAGAGTCCTTGGAAATCATCGTGGTCCTGTGAGGGATAATGGCCGAGATTATCAGGAGTAGAGGGACTATCGGATGAAAGTGGAATTACCATCCTTTAATGGTAATGTCTCCATTGAAGAGTATCTAGATTGGGTCAGTGAGGTGGAAAAGTTTTTCGATTATATGGGTACAATAGATGACAAACAAGTGTGTTTGGTGGCCTACAAATTGAAGGGAGGAGCATCTGCCTGGTGGGATCGTGTTCAATTAAACCGTACCCGTGAATGAAAGCTTCCAATACGATCATGGAGGAGAATGAAAAGATTAATGGCAGATCGGTTCTTACCACCAGATTACCAACAGGAGTTGTTCAGATAGTACCAGGATTGCAGGTAGGGTACTCGAACAGTTAATGAGTACATGGAGGAGTTTGACAGGTTGGCGAATCGCAATGATTTGGAGGAAACTGAAGATCAACGGATATCCAGATTTGTACACGGGTTGCGAGTTTCCATCCGAGATCAGGTATCCCTACAAACCCTATATACTTTGAATAAGGCTGTAACCCTATCCAAGAAAATAGAATATCAACATCTCAGGGCAGGTTTAAAGTTTTCCAACCGCAATTCGGAGTCCTCAGGTTCCACTGCCAACAAAGGTAAACAGCCCATGTTTACACCACGGTCACAACCTGTGGTTAGGGAGAATAGTGGTGTCTACCAATCCACAGTGGCAGTAACAGGTTCCGCAGCCCAGCTGATAGCGAATGCCAACCCCTATGCTAAGCCAACTGGGAATAAGTGTTACGGGTGTGGAGAACCAGGACATCGATCTAGTACTTGCCTTAAGCGAGCCGCAGTGAATCTGGTGGTGGCAGAAGAGTGCGAGGTAGAAGGTGAACAGGAGAGTGAAGAGGTGTATAATGATGCTGATCCGTATGCCTATGATCCCAATGAGGTCCAAGAGGACGAGGAAGGCGTGCCATTAGGGCGGTCTTTGGTGATTCAGAGGTTGCTGCTCACACCAAGGGTTGAATATGGTGATCAGCGAAATGAGATCTTTCGAGCACGATGCACCATTAGTAAGAGGGTCTGTGATTTGATCATTGATAGTGGCAGTGCAGAGAACATTGCGTCGAAGAGTTTGGTTACCAAGCTGGGACTGAAAACAGAAAAGCATCCCTTTTCGTACAAGATAGGTTGGATCAAGAAAGGTACGGAAACTCTTGTTAATCAACAATGCCGTATTACTTTTTCTATGGGTAAATGTTATGTAGATGAAGTAGTTTGTGATGTTGTTGAAATGGATGCATGTCATTTAATACTAGGTAGACCTTGGCAGTATGATGTAGATGCTACTCATAGGTGTAAGGATAATGTGTATGTGTTCTTTAAGAATGGCATAAAAATTGTCCTTGGTCCTATTAAGGAAGGCAGTATACCCAAAGCTTCTAAAGTGGAGGGGAAGCCAGCACTCCTCATAGTGAACAATGAAGATGAGTTTGATAGGGAGTGTAAGGAGTTGAAGCAGGTATATGCTGTAGTGGTGATGGATGGTGAGCCAAAGAAGGTTGCTGAAATACCTGAGGCAATCCAACCATTAATCAAGGAGTTTGAAGTGCTTTTTCCAGAAGAGCTGCCTGCAGGTTTACCACCAATGCGCGAAATCTAGCATTGCATTGATTTAGCTTCTGGAGCTAGTCTACCAAATCTACCACATTACAGGATGAATCCTCAAGAGGGTTAGATTCTACAAGGGCAGGTGGATGAGCTTCTGAGCAAGGGGAAGATCAGGGAGAGTATGAGTCCATGTGCAGTACCGGCATTGTTAACACCAAAGAAGGATGGGAGTTGGCGTATGTGTGTGGATAGTCGAGCCATCAACAAGATCACAGTCAGGTATCGATTTCCTATTCCTCGACTAGATGACATGTTTGATATGCTGAGTGGGTCCAAGTGTTACACCAAGCTGGATCTCAAGAGTGGGTATCACCAGATTCGGATCCAACCTAGAGATGAGTGGAAGACAGCTTTTAAGACAAAGGAGGGGTTGTATGAGTGGATGGTAATGCCTTTCGGATTGTCCAATGCTCCCAGCACTTTCATGAGACTTATGAATCAGGTATTGAAACCATTTATTGGAAAGTTTGTGGTAGTTTATTTTGATGATATCCTGATTTACAGTAAGACAGAATCAGCCCACTATAATCATGTGTGCGAAGTATTAGTGGTATTGCAGGCCAATGAGTTGTATATCAACTTGAAGAAGTGCAGCTTCTTGACTGATAAGTTGCTGTTCTTAGGGTATGTGGTCGGTGCGGATGGGATTCATGTTGATGAGGACAAGGTCCGTGCAGTCAGAGAATGGCCAACCCCAAAGACAGTGAGTGATATGTGAAGCTTCCATGGGCTAGCAACCTTCTATCGGAGGTTTGTTCGAGATTTCAGTAGCATAGTAGCCCCTATCACTGAGTGTCTGAAGAAGGGGAAGTTCTTATGGGGAAAGGAGGCAGAACAAAGCTTTGCCTTGATCAAGGAAAAGTTGAGCACAGCCCCGGTTTTGGCATTTCCCAACTTCGATAAGGTGTTTCAGGTGGAGTGTGATGCATCTGTGGTCGGGATAGGTGCTGTTCTTTCACAAGACAACAGACCAGTAGCATTCTTCAGTGAGAAAGTTTGTGAAGCTCGAAGTAAATGGTCGGCCTATGAGCTGGAGTTCTTTGCTGTAGTACGAACTCTTAAGCATTGGGAGCACTACCTGATTCAGAGGGAGTTTGTATTATATACGGATCATCAGGCATTAAAGCACATCAATAGTCAAGTTAGCATTAACAGGATGCATGCTCGGTGGGTAGCTTATATACAACGCTTCCATTTCACATTGAAGCATAAGTCTGGTGTCACTAATAAGGTGGCTGACGCACTCAGCAGGCGAGCATCTTTGTTGACCACCCTACGTACTGAAGTTGTAGGGTTTGATTGCCTCAAGGAGCTGTACGAGAATGATGAGGATTTTAGTGATATTTGGGGTAAGTGTCAACAAACTCATACTGCTGTTAATAGTATGTACATTCAGGATGGTTTCCTCTTTCGAGGTAACCAATTATGCATCCCTAAAAGTTCATTGAGGGAGCAGATTATTAGGGAGCTGCATGGTGGAGGTTTGGGTGGACATATGGACAGAGATAAGACTATAGCACTGGTGGAAGAGAGGTATTATTGGCCACAACTCAAGAGGGATGTTGGCAATCATGTGAGGAAGTGTCCAATTTGCCAAACTTCTAAGGGTGAAACTCAGAATACTGGTTTATACATGCCTTTGCCAGTTCCACAAGCACCATAGGAAGATCTGTCTATGGACTTTATACTGGGTCTTCCTCGAACCCAGTGAGGTATGGATTCTGTTTTTGTTGTGGTTGACAGGTACTCGAAGATGACCCATTTCATAGCATGTAAGAAGACTTCAGATCCTACTCGAGTGGCCAATCTGTTCTTTAAGGAAGTTGTGCGTTTGCATGGAGTGCCAAAGTCCATAACCTCTGATCGGGATACCAAGTTCATTAGTCACTTTTGACGGACTTTATGGAAGCGTTTTGACACTTCCTTGAATTATAGCAGCACTAGTCATCCTCAGACTGATGGCCAGACAGAAGTGGTTAATCGCACTTTGGGGAATCTGATTCGGTGTATCTCAGGCGAGAAGCCCAAGCAGTGGGATCTTGCATTGTCCCAAGCAGAGTTTGCGTACAATAGCTCAATCAATAGAAGCACTGGCAAGTCTCCATTTGCCATTGTCTACTGTGTGCCCCCAAAACACGCTTTAGACTTGGTACCTTTGCCTAAGCTTCCAGGAGTGAGTCAAGCAGCAGAGAATATGGCTAAACGCATTCAGGCCATGCAAGAGGAGGTGAGGTAGAAACTTGAAGCTACAAATGCCAAGTACAAGGAAGCTGTTGATAAGAAGAGGCGTGAGAAGATATTCAATGTTGGGGATTCAAATGCCAAGTACAAGGAAGCTGTTGATAAGAAGAGGCGTGAGAAGATATTCAATGTTGGGGATTTAGTGCTGGTCTATCTTAGAAAGGAGAGATTTCCTATTGGTACCTACAACAAATTGAAGGACAAGAAGTATGGGCCGTTTCAGATTACTAAGGAGATCAACAACAATGCTTATGTGGTTGCTCTTCCTCCAGACATGAGCATTTCTTCTACCTTCAATGTTGCTGACTTGTATGATTATCATCCTCCTGATGAACTAGATAGTGGGAACTCAGGGTCGAGTTCTTTTCAAGTGGGGGGGACTGATGTAGAACAGACAGCACATGCTTACCTAGAGCAGCAGGGGTGCAAGAAGTCACAACGCAAGATTAAAGGGGGGTGCCAGTAGGGGGCCATCGGGGTAACAGTGTCAGAATTGCATGAAATTTTGTCAAGTTGAAGGGAAACGGCGTTCTGATCCAGATTCATGATGCCATGAACGTCGCCAAAATTTAGGCGAATTCCTTCATCAAGGCCCCGATAACAGTGTTTTTGCTATTTATAGTAATATTTGTTTTTCCTTAATAACTTTTAGTTTAAAAGTCAGAATAAGGTCTCGTCTGTTTTAGGACGACCCTTAAGGTCAGTAGTTTATGATTCTGCATTTAACTCAATTTTGCCATTTTTAGTAAAATTCGGTATTTTGTCACCTAATCGCATAATTAGTGCGAATTAGGGTTTTTAGACGTTTTCCTTAGTATTTATATGTTTTGTAGCCGTCAGAGGCAAATTAAACTATTATCAATAAACACAGATATTTTGTCAAATTTTCTTCTGGTGGATTCCAGTTTTATTCTCCTTGTGGATTCAGGGAAACCCCTCGTGGATTCGAGGTTTACTACCAGGAACTAACAGTTTAGTTTCTGTTCCATTAAGAGAGCATCGTGTGTGCTTCTCTTCAGGCTTCCGCGACATCAAAATTTCCCCATTTTCCCAACTTGTCTGGGTTTTATATTCTTTTGTATCGTGGGAATGTAATTCAATAAAATTTCATATTGAAAGATAGACACCATAGGTGATGACTTGACTCCATAGCCGTCATTATAGTAAAAGATCATTTGAAATAACTGGTGGATAACATGAACACCCTACCAATAATATGAGGACTATTTTAGCTAAGAATTTTATTTTAGAGATACCTGAAGAAATATTCTAGCTTGTGTGAACTTGTAATTTAATAGGTAATCTATTATGATTCGGTAGAAACCAGAAGATAATATAAAAATTATTTTAGCACACGAAAAGATAATATAATCTCAATTTTATAATAGCCTTTTCATTAATTGAGAGTTGGATATACTTTAGAAAACAATCTAGCTGTTGAACTTGCGATTTAATAGATAATCCGTAATCAACTGGTACAAAATATGAACCACCTACACAACCGAAAAATAAAAATAAAAAATATTTTAGCATAGCCTTTTCATTCTATAGCTGTTCAACTTACAACTTAATAGATATTCTGTAATCAACTGCTAGGAAAAATGTACAACTTACACAACCAAATAAAAAGTTAAAAAATACTTCAACATAGCCTTTTCATTTTATTTATAATTAAAAGTTACAAATACTTGAAGAAACCATCCAGCTTAAAAACATGTAAATTAACAGGTAACTTGTGAGCAACTGGTGATTAAAATAGTAATCAGAACGATGACAGATGTCCACGTCATTCAACACCAAGACCTTTTATGTGATATTTTTGCACCATTCATGTTTTTCAATAGAAAATATCTAATCTCTAAACATATTACAATCTCGTCTGACGGTTATTTCAAAATCTGAACATCATGTGATTCTAAAGAATTTGGAATTTTTACTAAATTATTATACAATCTCATCTGACAATTATCTCAAAATTTGAATATCATGTGGTTCTAAAGTATTTGGAAAATTTTTTATTTATAAAATTCCCCCAAGATAATCCATTATAATTTGGTAGAAACCAAAAGATAATATAAAAATTAGTTTAGCACACCAAAAGATAATACAACCTCAATTCTATAACCCGTAATCAACTGGTATAAATTATGAACAACCTACATGACCAAAAGAAAATATAAAAATATTTTAGCATAACCTTTTCATTTTATTTATAATTGAGTGTTGGACATACTTGAAGAAACATTCCAACTTTATTTACAATGGAATTTCCCATCAAAGCAAATCATTCAACAATGTCCTATTTTTTTTTGGTTATTTTCTTTGGTTACACAAACTGTTCGGACAACTATGGAATTTCCTAGCAAAGCAACTCATTAAACAATACATTACAGAAAAGTAGAAGTAATATGTTCTGACTATGTGCAACTGTATCAAGCTCTGACCACTCGCATATTTGTTTTTTATCCAGATAGACTGCTACCTCTGCATCCATAGTGGTAATAGCTCTGGATCTATCAATGACACTTGTGGACCAAAGAGGCACATGGTTGATGTACTTTGGTTATTTATTGTGCGTTACAAAAGAGAATCTGCAAAATCATATCCCAAAAGGCATATGAGATACTATGGAAGGTGATGATGTGGCTTTTGTATCACAGTTTGTGGCAAGAGACAATGGTTCGGATGAAAGTTTACAGGTATAAATGCTGTATTGGGAAATTTTCTCCAGCCGCTACAATATTGCCTAAAATCTCAACATGAATGCCCCCCTCCCCAACCTTTCCAAATGGAAAAAAAAAAAAAAAAAAAAAAAAAAAAAAAAAAAAAAGGAATTATAGGGCTGTATTGGGAAATTTTTTCCAGCTGGTACAATATTGCATACTTGAAACAATAATATTATCCAACTCAGATCCAAGCTACTGAAATGTCAAAGAAAATTCATCTCAACATGAATGCTCCCCTCCCCAACCTTTCCAAATGAAAAAAAAAAGAAAAAAAGAAGGAATTATAGGGCTGTATTGGGAAATTTTCTCCAGCTTCTACAATATTGCCTAATTTTGCACTACATGATTGTCACACTATTATACAGCACTTTGTAATATACTTGAAACAATAATATTATCCAACTAAGATCCAAGCTACCTAAATATCAAAGAAAATTCATCTCAACATGAATGCCCCCCTCCCCAACCTTGCCAAATGAAAAAAAAAAAAAAAAAAAATCCCAACTTTAGTAGCAAATTTTGGATCTACCAAACATAGGTTTGCTAGAAACTTCAATCATGTAGTCATTGGCATGCATTACTACAATCTCTACTTTGATGAGTTTAGCAACATGAATGTACAATTTTATGCACTAAAAACTGTAACAACTTCCAATGGCCCCCTTAGATTTGTAAACCAATCTTATGCAATAGTGGTAGCCACTATTGTTGTCTGGTATAAATCTTTCCTATTTGGACAGAACCTAAGACCAAGACCACTTTTAAATTAGACCCAAATTCACTAAACCCACAATTCATTCTCAATGATAAATTTCAAATTTGCAAAGAATATCCCAAACTCTAATCTCAATGCACAAACCCACTATGAAATAAATCATTAAAAAATCAAACCTTCTTCTCAATATCCCATAAACTTTCAAATGCATAATCTCAAAGACCATTGTGATTCAATTCATCTCCTTTCTACTATATAAACCTATCCTATTTGCAAAACCTGAAATTGTCTTCAAAAGTTAAATACCAAAACATTAAGACCAAGTCCAAGTTCAATACCAATCCCACCACCAATAGTCTACTAAATCTGTAAAAATATTTAACATATTTGAAGATGTAAACAATTCTTTGCCTTTTCCTCTTTGATTGTACATTAGGATATCAATTTTAGAATTTCTCAATTATCCAATAAATGTATGAAACACAAATTACACTCCATATCAAATGCACGTAGCCTCACACACCTTGTCAATTTCTAGTAGTTCAAGCAGTTTATACTTCTCCTATTATGGTAGAAATTATGGATTTGATTAGGTCATGAATAATGCATTCAAACCATATCTTTTCATCATATTGAGTTGCAGTTTGAAGCAATTCATTAATTTTTTTTCCTTTTTTTTTTTTTGGTCATTATTTTATGTACCCCAACAATAATTTGCACCAAAAATTCGTCGTCAGTGAAATTTTAAACAATCTCTCTCTCTCTCTCTCTCTTTCTTTTGGGGACCCTATAGCCATCATGTGTACTTTTTTTTTTTTTGGCTGGATGCATTATGTGTACTAATGGGTGAAGGAAGAAAAACTTTCTACAAAATAGGAATTTTTCTTTTAATATTTTATACTCTTCTACATTATCTCCTCGAAGTCAAAACAATCTTTTTCACTCAATTGTTTAAAAGATTGCCCTTGTCGGCAGCAAGTAACAATTGGTTCAACCGTCAAAGGTGTCACATTGTGAAATTTTATCTGGAATTTTGTCTTATGATAATACTAAGTCCTATGTAGTTTCAACCAATATCCAACATTCAGGCAAAGGGAACATTCAATTAGTTTGTGTGACAAAATAGTAAACATACACAACCTGCCTCAACTTGACATACAAACCTTGTAGATGTCAACGGCTCGGCATCTAACAACTCCTCACCATTAAAGTTGACGGTGGCCTTGAACCTAAAAAAAAAAAAAAAAAATATATGTATACCTCGGTTTCTGGAAAACCAAAAAAAAAAAATATCTGGAATATTATCAAACTACTTCCTTCAGTCATGGAATATAAGCAATCGAGAGAGATGAAAACTCACCTTTAAATCCCCTTGGAATGGATGAGACGTGCCACCAACACTTTATACTTCACTACTTTAGAGTCTTACATTCTTCCAATAAGCCACAACACATTAAAAAAATGACACCTGAGATATTTCCAAATAAACCAAGGTAAAATAAAATACTTTTTTGGGCAGTAAGATTATAGCACTATTGAAACGACATTCAGGCAATCTCACAAACACATCATTGGCATGCCAAGGATGCTCAAATAATATAAACACAAACACAAACAAACGAAAAAAAAAAAAAAAAAAAAAAAAAAAAAAAAGCGTCTCATATTAATATAAATAGAGCATAAAAGTTTTGCACCCAAAAAAAGAATTGAAACAGAGAATAAAAGTTTTGCACCCCAAAAAAAGAATTGAGATGTAAAGATACCTCAACCAAAGCAGGGAGGTTCTGTCAATATTTATAAACTGTGTGGAAAGGAATAAAGGGAGGAAGGAAATCAGAATAGGCAGCCATTATTGAGAAACAGTAGAGTAGGAAGGTGGGTAGCTTTCAAACTCTCTGTTTTCTCAAGCAATACTTGAAGGCTTCAATTTTTTTTTTTTTTTTTTTCCTCCCTTTAAGCTTCCCTCTACGTTACATATTTCAAAACCCTGAACACAATATTTCAAAACCCTGAATGCTTCCCTTTTCTTTTATTTTTTTTTATTATTTTTTCTTTCTTCCAAACCTGCTTGAACGTACGTTTTTTTTTTTTTTTTTTTTTTTTTTTCCTCCCTTTAAGCTCCCTTCTACGTTACATATTTCAAAACCCTGAACGCAATATTATCCTCCCTTTAAGCTTCCCTTTTTTTCTTTTTTTTTTTCAAACTGGCTTGAATGTTTGATATTTTTAATTTCTTTTTCCTTTAAGCTGAATTGAAAAGGCTTTGGGTTGGGCTTGATAGTGGAACTAAATAAATAAAAGGTAGGCTGGATTAATTATACAAATTTATTATAGGGTGATAGTGGGAGTAAATAAATAAGTAGTGGGCTGCATTTATAGGATTGGGATTTATAGGGCTGTATATTGTAAAAACCATTTAAAAATTGAAGGAAAAATATATATATTTTTTTTAAAGAAAATGATGTGGTAGCTAATGTGGCGCAACGTGAGAGCAATAGAATTAAACGCTACGCTTTAGCTTTTAGTAATATATTGATTGATGTGAATTTGTGTTTTTATTGCCCACTATTATTGAATTCATTGGATGTGGTTGTCAATTTAAATAACCCGGTAATTCCCTTGTTCATGACTATGAAACAAGACCATTAACCATAATAAAAAGCTGAGATAGGTTAATTTTAAGCTTCATTGCTACAATGCAATTCTCACCTTTGCTTTCTATACCATTATTAAAAAAAAAATGCTTTATATACCATTATTGAAAAGAAAAAAAATCACCGAATTCAAAAAATCTTCTAAATGTATTTGAAGGTTATCATTCTAAAATTAAACCATTTCAGACCAAGTGTTAATATGCATTTCCACTAAATGCTTTCAAATTCAAAGAAACTAGTTCAAAAAACCTATACATTACAAGATCATTAAAGCTTTTCTCAAACTTGATGTTTATCATGATACTGATTGTTTAGATTTATTTTCAGTTAAAAGTTTTAAAAGAAATTTTACAAATAAAAGAATATACTCCAATTGACATACTAACTTATATAAAAAGGTTAGATTCATTTCTAAATATATGCATTGCTTATAGAATTTTACTAACAATACCTAATACAGTTGCTTTTGTAGAAAGAAGTTTTTCAAAATTAAAATTAATTAAATCATATCTAAGATCGACAATGTCCTAAGAAAGATTAAGTGGATTAGCTGTATTATCAATTGAAAATGAGATGTTAAAAGAACTTGAATACAAAAATTTAATTAGTCAATTTGCATCTCAAAGTGCAAGAAAATGAGATTAAAAATGAAATATATTATAATATAAAAATATAAAATAAAAATTAATTTAATTTATACATAAATATAAAAAAGGCTCTATTTTAGTTCTCGCCTAAGGCTCCAAAATGTTTAGGGTCGGCCCTGTTTGAAGATCACTAGTATACTCAGTTGCAACATGAACAGGTATGCTATGTCAATAACAAATAACAACTATTAATTATTGGATATGTTTACGAGGTTAATCATTTAAATTATCATAACTACATATATTCATGTAGGAGGAGAAAAATTAGATTCTTCCCCTGAAACGAGCCATTTATGTGGATGTTAAGATTGAAAGAGAAGTTCCTAAAGCTAAAAGAAATGGAAAGTAAGTATAATTGAAATATTTTTTGAACACATTTTTTGATTAAAAAAACTAATATGATGCCAATTTGAATTTACCTGACCATCCATATCTTTTAGAGCTATGGTGGTAGTTGATATTGTGGGAGCAGCTTTCCATACTAACAAGAAATGGACGTTCATGATAGCATAATATCCTCATGTAACTCTATCATCATCTTAACCTGAAAGTGTTAGTTACATATGAAATCTAATGTTGTATATTACAATGCAGGTTGATTGAGTCTGAGGCAAGTGCAAATGAAGAAGAGGATGTTGATGACAAAAACGAAGAAAAAGAAAAGTAACGTAGATCTAGAAAGGAGAACCTAATTTGGATGAAAGAAACGTTACATTAAAGAGGAAGTTTTTGTGTTTTGTCATTTGCTTTCAAATTGTATATCTGAATCAATAAATACACTACTTTTTCTTCTTCTTCTTCTTCTTCTTCTTTTTTTTTTTTTTTTTTTTTTTTTTTTTGAGGGAGAAAAGAAAGAGCTTTATTAAATACACTTCTTGATTCTAGGAAATGAACATTTAATTGTGGGGAAACTATTGTGTAGTCTAGGACTACAAGGTCAACATGCTGACCTTGTAGTCCCAGCCAATAAGAGCATGCCACCAAATCTAAAGTGGCTTACATCATCTTGTCTACTAGCTCAGCATAACAATTGTTGCTCTCCTAACGTCTGCTAACGCCGTAAGGTCTGTGCACATTTGAAATTTGAAATTAAATTTATTTAAACAAATTTTTGAGGTTTTCTCCTTCACCTCTTCACTTCACCCACAAGTTTAGATGTCCACAAAGAAAAGAAGCTCCATCTCCTAAGTCCTAACCCATGAGTTCCCCTATATTCTATCCCTCTCTCATGAACGGTGGCTCAAGCACTCTATTCCACTCCCTCTCTCATATTCGTTAACATTGTGGCCAATCGCTATGCGGACAACTTGCTATTGCCGCCTTTGGTTTGGCTTGTTCTCTGATGCCATTTTGGTTATTATTTAAAACATAAACCGATCTAGCCCAGGCCGTGGGGTCCGGCTTCTTTTTCGAGTCCTGAGTCTCAACAACAACATCTCGCTTTGTGATCCAACTCAAGACCTCTCCATATTCTTTCTCTATGTGTTTTTCCCTCATCTAATCCATAGCTACAGGCCCCATTGGTGAGTGCAATTTTTTTTTTTTTTTTAATTTGTAGAAATTTCATATATACATTACAAGAAAATCATTATTAATGATTTGAATTGCATATTTTTGTGTTTGAATATATTGTTTGGGGTTTAGGTCTCAATGTGGTTTTGATTTGCAATTTTTTTCCTTATTGGGTCTTGCAGTTACTGTTTTGTTTTGATACCACAATTTAGATAGATCTCATTACCCACACCCTTGTCGTACAGACCTTGTCCAACTTTCTAAGACAGACCAATAAACACATACATTGGTTGGATTGTAAAATTTTTTGTTTCTTTGAGTGAACTAGTGAAGTATTTGCTGGTTTTCAGTGAATCTATTATTGCTTTAGTAGCTTCTTTTTATTTAAAGCATTTCTGTACTTGTGAGATTATTATTGGAATCAGCAAGTTGATATTCCACACACTTAAAATATCAAAAGGAGTTGTTATGTTAGGATGATCTTAATCAAAAACAAATTTCAAGGATCCTTACTTTATTTTTGGCCAAACAAAAAATGCATTAATTCTTGAAGAGCCCGGCACGTAGGTATACAAGCTGTAATTTAGTCTAAACTTCTTGTGGCTTTTGTATTCATGTTAATGTGATGCTGAAATAAGTTGATGGAATGTATTATCTGTATATATTAAGAGAATTCAGAAAGTTCGTTATTGTGCAAAAATACCCCTAAATTAATTAACCAACAACTTAAAAATGGGGTTAAAATAGTAAATTGGCAAAAGAAAGTTAGTTATTGTTTTTTTTTACTGTCAAAAATATCCTTACCTAAAACTTAAAAATGAGGTTAAAATAGTAAATTGACAAAAATAATAAATTCCTACTTCTACGTTAAAATGCCTTCATACTTCTAATAAACTTCTACTTTTACGTTGATTTAAATTCCTACTTCTACTCACTAACTCCTTACAAAGTAGGATGGATCACTCTTTTGTTAGTTTTAAAACTTCTCTAATCTACAAAACTCACCCCACGTATACCTTCTTTTTCTTTTTTCTTTTTACTTTTTTTTTGTGATTGAAAAAAGTAGAAATCCCAAATTATGATAAATGCAAATTATTAATCTTTACCCAAAAAATAGAAGAGCCTTTGCGCGCGTGCTCAGAGGCTAGTTCTATATTATGTCAATTAAATATTATTTTTCACTTTTCTTTTTGTCATTTCTGTTTGGATTGTGTTTTATGCTATCAATCTTCCTAGAGACTAGTCTATACTCTCTAAAGCTATTGCAACTGCGCCCCCCCCCCCCCCCCCCTTTTTTTATAATCGCTATTGCAACCCATTTGATGTCATAAGGCCTCTTTGGTTATATAATTTTGTGAAGTGCAGCTTATCTTTGTTTTGAGATTTTGATAGCTCTCTATGGATGATTCATCGCTATTGCAACCCATTTGATGTCATAAGGCCTCTTTGGTTATATAATTTTGTGAAGTGCAGCTTATCTTTGTTTTGAGATTTTGATAGCTCTCTATGGATGATTCATACCTGACCAATTATGTGCACTAAGTGGTTGGCTTCTATTATGATTTATGATTCAAACAAGTGGTTGTATGCAGCAACAGGGGTACTCCATTCTAGCTAAGAATGATGATGAGGATAAATAACATCAATTTTGTGGATGGCGCTTGCAGCAAAAGATGTAGATGACTAGCAACGTGGATAAGCATAAAAAGTTATTGTTGGAGTGGTTCCTTTATCCAAGGGAGGTGTTGGATTAATATAAGAGTTCAGCCAATAAATTCCTAGTTTTTAGGAAGAGTTACCAGATTAAGTTATTAAGATTATTATATGTCCAGTTATTTTATTTTTGTCATTGTAATTATGTTGATAATTAGCTTGTAACATTGTTTTTTATCAATGAGATTTGAATTTTTGTAATTTCAAAATACATATGCAATGTGAATTTGTGTTTTTATTGCCCACTATTATTGAATTCATTAAATGTGGTTGTCAATTTAAATAACACAGTAATTCCCTTGTTCATGACTATGAAACAAGACTATTAACCATAATAAAAAGCTGAGGTAGGTTAATTTTAAGCTTCATTGCTACAATGCAATTCTCACCTTTTGCTTTCTATACCATTATTAAAAAAATGCTTTATATACCATTATTGAAAAGAAAAAAAAAATCACCGAATTCAAAAAATCTTCTAAATGTATTAAAAGGTTATCATACTAAAGTTAAACCATTTCACACCAATTGTTAATATGCTTTTCCACTAAATGCTTTCAAATTCAAAGAAACTAAATTAAGATAGGGCATCTTCCTTTTAGTTCAAAAAACCTATACATTACAAGATCATTGAAGCTTTTCTATGGAATGTAAGCATATAAAATTAGTACATAACTTTCAATGGGCTCCAAGTCAAAATGATTACAAAGAGAATAAATATAATAGAAAGTATCATGACTGTTTTTGTTGACACCATAACTTTCCATGGGCTCCAAGTAAAATTTGAATAAGTCTGTTAGTACAAAAAGTAGTTTCTTTCAAACTAAAGCTGTCTAAAAACAAATTCACTTTGGTAGATGAAAACCAAAAAGTAAAACAAAGGACTCCTAAAAGAAAGCTAGCCAGCAAGGCTTCAATGTAGAAAGTATAATTGTTTCCACAAATGAAAGCATCATCAGACATATTTTTCAGCTATCCATTGGAATTTCCTTCTGGATTTTTGTAGTAGAAGTTCAGACTTTAGAAAGCAAAATGAGCAGAGGTGGAGACAAAGGTCTCAAAACTACAAAAAAAATTCCCACAAAAAGCATAAGTCTAGAAATAATCAATTATATGTTGAAGAAAATGCAATTGCTCATTTTTCCTATTCTATCGCAACTCTCACATCCAAGAAATAGATGTTGGAACAAATGATCTAGATGAATGTCATATTCCCATTTTCCTTATCTCTTTGTTTTTCTCTTGTCAACTATGAACTATCACTTGGCCAACCCTTGCAATTTGAATTACTTCTCTAGTCACCTCTTTCTCTTTTATCATGGTTTAAAATAAAGACTATATAATATTTACAAAGGGAAAAAAATCATATAATGAGCCAATGAGCTTTGGGCTTTAGCTCAAATGACACTTCCCCTTCCTGTTGATCACCTTTCATCCGTAAGAATTTGAAGAAAAAGAGCGTTCCACAGTCATCCAGCGTTCCACAGAATTTGAGTTTGATGACAACAAATTTATTGCTTTGCTATTCCTGAACTTGAGTCATCTAGCTACTTATATATCAAACTAATTGTGTACTCATGAACCTGCTTCTTACATCCGAAAACATTTTAATTACAATGAAACAAATGGAGCCTTAAGCCATGTTGTATTGATTTAAAAAAAAATCATAAAGAAAATATTGCTTATGGTCCAGTATTTGGAATGATAGGAAACAAGGGATTTCTGTGTAAATGTCAGCCTACCATACTAGTAAGTATTGAATAGTAATGAAAACTTTGATTCAGATCCAATCAATTTGAGGCCCATGACAAGCTCTCAAGGAATTTTTTGTTCGTCTTTCTCTTTTAATAGTAGGATTATAATTCGTTCATATAATGTGGTGTAAGATTTGAGGGCTGAGAGGCTAAAAAAGCAATGTTTTCCGTTGAAAAATTTGCTCAATCAAGTGTTGGGTCAACGTTAGGTGAAACATTCAAACCAACAACTTTTTGAATATGGTTGATTTTGTTCAATTGATCTTCACTTCTTGACCAATAAACTTGCAAAGTGAACAATTTTCTTCAGACTTCAACCTCCCTTACACCAAATTATTACAATGATCTTGAAAAACAAGTACAAAGAAACTTTTTCCTTACAAAGAAATTTTTGTCATAAAATTTAGCCAACACCTAAAATCTTAACAATTTATACTCATAACAATAAAGTCTCATTTTTAACGGTAGTTTTTTTCATGCTTTCTAAAGTCACAAACAAACAAATATCATTAATTATAAAAGATTCACGTGCCTCTCAATGATCCAAAGCTTATATAAAGAATAAACAACTCCACTATACATTAACTAAACTGATGATTTAATTCACGTAATTGAGAATTCATTGCAACATAAAAATATATACTTAATAATGATGCACAATGATAAATTCATCCTATTGATGCCCAAATTGACCTCATCTTTTAGCATAACAATTATTTTTACCTAGAACTTATATGTTGCGTGCCATACAAAATGGTATTGCTATATATAGTAAGTGAAGTACCACTTTCAATCATCTATAAATTTTTTATAAGTTCTTTGGTGGGTGTATGAAACAAGTTGCATGTCATCAAGTCCTGTCATTCTACCATACCCCTATTTTTTTTAAGGGTATTTTTTTTTTTTTGGTAGAATTTTTTTAAGGGTATGGTACTCGCCTAAATATGAACCATTAAATTAATGTTGTTTTGATCTTGACCCTTGATTTAATTTAAGGGAATCCTTGTTACTGGTAAAGCAGGCCATGTATTTAAACAAAGAAAAAAAAAATCACTTCTCTTTCTACGCTTCTGAACTCTCTCTACGCTTCCATCTGTCTGCTAAACAAAACCCTAAGCAAGACCCACAATATAAGAAACATAGTATTTTAATTCCAGCCGCTCTCTGCTCCGACGACAGTATTGACCTACACCATTGAGGCCGTCAAAAAGGTCGCTCTCTCTTTCTCTTTTTTCTCCGACTAAGTTGATTTTAGTACTAATAAACGATTATTATGGTTTTTTTGACAATCAATGCATGAGATATATGTGAATTGTCTTAACTTTTATTCCCTGTTACTAATCCGATTATTAATTGCTTTAGTTTGGTTGTTGTTTGTTTTGAAGGCCGATTTGGATTACAAGAGTTTATTAAGATTCTAAGTTTCATTGAGGATGTTGGGTTGAGTATTCACCAGCTCTTGTTTGCTTCAAATTTTCATATTAATATTCACACACTTACAGAGAAAACTAATGCCCTAAAAAGAATGCCCACAATGAGGTTTCTGAATATCAAATTATGTTGCTATCTAATAACAGTTGAGAACCAAAACATGAGATAATTATTTTTGCAATTTTGTGATTTTGTATGACTGACTTGCCTTGTTTGGTTTAATGAGTCGGCATGCTCTTTGTAAGGACAACTCAATCATGGCTTTAAAAAGAAGGCATGCCAAGTGCTTGAGGAAAGTTCTCATAGAGTTTCGAATTGGGTTTTCTCTCAACCTTTTATTTTGGACCTCTGTCCTTGTAAAAGGCATGCCAAAATCAACTGCCTAACTGAAGGGAGTTGATTGTTGTGTTGTTGTTTCGAGAAGGCATCAACTTTTTAAAGCTTGCATGCATCGTTTTGTTTTTTTAATGTATTTGTTAGTACACCATGGCATGATATGTTTCATTGTGTATTCTTAAACGTTTTGTGGACAATGGGAAAAATATTTTAAAGTTTTTGTGTGATACTAAGCTTGTTTAATTCATTTTGCAGTGGGATTAGATTAAGTTCTATTATTGCAGCTTGATGGGAAGTATGTCATTTACTCTTACATTGGGTGGAGTGATGAAGATTTTACCATCGAATGATGAAGTACATTGTTGTCTGTTGACCACCTATTAATGAGTGTTTTGAGGAAAGAGTTCCTAGTCATTTGAATAAAATCACTTAAAATGCATTTGACAAAGTTTTATGCAATTTTTTTTTTCTAAATGGCATCCCCACCTATGAGCACTAGCATCCGAGGATGCAAAAAATATATATATATATATATATATATTTTGCTTTCTCAAACACTACTTTATCTATTTTACTAACTCATTTTATAACTCACCCTACATTTTAGTTTTTATTTTTACATACAACCCAATAAAATATATAAAGTACCTAATAAAATAATAAAAAGTATTCTTATCTCTCTCTTTCCTCCCACTATTTTTTTCTCTTCACACACAGCTACAAGATTAATTTTTTTTTTTTTCTTTACAACCTACGAATAGTAAGGTGTTTACACCCTCAATGCTAGCGCTCAAGGAGCCCTTTTTCTTCTTCTTAAACTGCATTAAAATACTTCAAAAGGACTAGAGACAATGTACTTGAGGGTTAAGTGCAAAACCTGCCCCATCTGCCAGCCAGCCACAACTATAAGTTCTTCAAAAAATAAATGTCATATTCTCCTTGGAAAAACATTTTGCCAGTTGATGAGGAACAGTTTTGCTAGGTGAGACTTGCGTGTGTCCTGATCAAGGTGAAAATTGAAATTTGCACATGGTGAAAATTGAAATGTGTACTTCCACTTGAAGGTGGGGTTAAGATTATTTTCATGAGGCATTTGCTATAAGCCTATAACTAGGTGCTCTGAATGAGACTTGTAACTGCACTAGTACAGTCCAGGTATGTGCTTGGAAAAAACAGGTGTGTATTACCAATAGGTTAATGCTGCTAAGATGTACTAAAATATATCTTCATATATATATAAACTTCTCCTTCCAAAATGGAGAGTTACAATCGCTTCTATATATAGATGAGTTCAAGTTACACCTAGTGTAACTTGACAAGAGTTACAACATTTGTAAACCATAGATTTGTAATTGATCTAATGGTTAAAAAAATAGCATTAAATGCTAATTAACTTATACCTCATTCACTTAATTATTAACAATTTTATTTCTCTCTACTTATTTATTATTTAAAACCTTTTTCATATATTCCTTCTTTTGCCAATGACTTTACAAATATATTTGCAATACTTTTTTTTTTTTTTCTTCTTTTAAGCCGATCATACTCTTATAGTGAATCTGGGCTGACTCTGGTGCAATTGCTCCCTGCTCTTTGGGCTCTCTGCTAGGCACTTGGCTCCTCCTCATGGGCTGGGTTGAGAGCAAGAGATGGGTGGACTTCTTCAACCCAAATTCACAGTCTGTGGAATGGGCTACACCGTGGTCGAAAACGGCTGAGAATTTTTTATTATGTAATAACACAATGTGACAAGAGATACCCTACAGGCTACAGCGAATCAACATAGAATAAGATGTGATGATGGATTATTTAACGGCTTGCTTCTTCGGAATAAGCCTACACATATGACAAACTTGTTCAGGCAGGAACTATTAAATGAGCACGAAATGGCTGAGAATATTGTGCAGTTTCGCTTATCTTTGCTCTCTCAATTTGATTTACGTTGGCATTGGCGGAAATTGCTAATGATCTGAGGCAGAGAAAAGAGTGTCTATGTACAAAACCCTTGTAAACTAAAAAGAAACTGTACACTAATTTTATTGATTCCGTGTACAGTGTCAAATCCTCTTCTTCTTTTTTTCTTTTAACCTTCTTTTCAATTTTTCACCACAATGAAGTAAGATTGATTTCTGGTCTTGGACGCTGGTGTTTAAAATGTGATCCCCAATAAGATTTGATGTAACCTTTTACCCATTTGAGACTTGGAAAGATTTTACAGATTTTAATTCTCATGTGTCACTAAAGATTTTACAGATTTTAATTCTCATGTGTCACTTTTCCTTCTTCAACCCAGCTTTCCAAAATTCCAATTGCATCTTTGAGAGATTTGAGTGATGGAGGAGAAAGAGAGCAGAGAAAATCGTGAATTATGGAGGAGAGAGAGAGAAAAAAAAACGTAGACCCTTTTTTTGGTTTAGAGATAGGTATGGAAGATAATAAATAAGGGATAATTAATGAGATTCTAATCAAAATATTATCATTAATGAGTGTCTTTTTTAACCATTAGATTTACTTAAATCCAATGGTTTAGAAAATGTGTAACTTGAACCCATCTCATATATATATATAGAGATTAAATTCAATAAGGACGGGGTGTAAACCCCTTGGTTTACACCAGCCAATAAAGACATGCCACATCAAACTTTTACTTAAACTCATTGTAAAATCAATACATCCTAATACACCTAATAACATCTCAACAAACAAATAAACAAAGCCTATTTCACGTTTCCCTAAAATCTCAATCCCTTTTCACCTCCTACATCTCCAGCCAATCCTCGCCAGACCAACATTTGCCACCACACTACCTCACTAGACTTCTGTCTGCCGCCGCACTACCTCGCCGGACCTAGGTGATTTGTTCTTGTTCTCAAAATTTTTTGGGTTTTGCTAAAAAAATCTCAGATTCTCAATCCCTCTTTAGGGACGATTTTTTTTTTTTTTTTTTTGGTTTTACAGAAGCCCATAACCATCAATATGAGCAATTACGAGCTCTGAACATAAGTTGGAGTGGCCACATATAATAGCAACTAACTCAGAAAGTGCAACAAGTCGAGAACTGAATATCACTTGTTATTAAAAGGGAAAAAAAAAAATGCTCTCTATAATGCTGGAAAGTGCAACAAAGTTGCCTCGGCAATTTCAATCACTATGTATAGTATCCAATTAGCATATCTGGAACACCATGTAACTAGCATCATCATACAATTTCTGTTTTAAAAATAAATCTGCGGAAACCACCAAAAGCAGAAGCATTGGCTCAAATTCTAGGGTGCAAGGTATCCAATCTGCCTTTGAAATAATTGGGACTGCTTTTGGGTTCTAAATTTAAATATAAAAATATTTGGAATCTCATACTTGAGAAGATGGTCTTTTTAGTTTAGAGTCATAACAAGTGTAAAATAAAAAAAAAAATTAAAAAATTAAAAAAAAAAATCGTCCTTGAAGAGGGATTGAGATTTTAGCAAAGCCCAAAAAAGTTTGAGAACAAGAACAAATCACCTAGGTCCGGCGAGGTAGTGCGGCAACGGACGGAAGTCCGGTGAGGTAGTGCGGCGGCAAAAGTTGGTCCGGCGAGGATTGGCTAGAGATGCAGGGGGTGAAGAGGGATTGAGATTTTAGGGAAACGTGAAATAGGTTTTGTTTATTTGTTTGTTGAGATGTTATTAGGTGTATTAGGATGTATTGATTTTACAATAAGTTTAAGTAAAAGTCTGATGTGGCATGTCTTTATTGGCTAGTGTAAACCAAGGGATTTACACCCCGTCCTTATTGAATTTAATCTCATATATATATATATAAACAAAGAGATTAAATTTTATAAGGACGTGGTGTAAAACCCATGTTTTACCCCTCCAATCCCAACATTCCACATCATCTTATCACATATTTAAGAATAAACACAATCACACTCAATCAATTCTAATACCCATATATAAATCCAACCAAATTGGGAATCTATCGAGATGTTATTAGGTGTGGTAGGATATATTGAATTTTAAGTAAAATGCTGATGTGGCAATCACTTATTGGATGGTGTAAAACATGGGTTTTACACCCCATCCTTATAGAATTTAATCTCATAAACAAATATATAAATAAACAAACAAACAAATAAATAGATAATTAACTAATATCCCTATTAATCTCACGCATTAATGTTAATTAGAAAAAGATAAACGTCAAGAAAGTGACCTCAACTATATTATTTTCAAGGGAGATATGCCTTGAATGTGATGGGAGCTATCAAGGAAGATATGTAGGAAGTTAATTGGTTTATTTGAAGGTTTATGGAAGAAAACAAGATAATTCTAACTGTTTTTTTTTTTTTTTTTTTTTGTGAATTTTGTTTTTAGAAAGCATTTGAACACAACTTTGAAATGGTCACTTGTGATTAGTGGAGAAAAAGTGATGGATTCATATGAAAGTTATTGTACATCACTCACATTTGACTACTTCATCAAATTATGGTAAAAGTTGTGGCCTTAGAAGAGCCATCAAGTTATGGTGGGAGCCACATATGCCGCTTTGTGGGAAACAAATTCCTCTACCAAAAGAATGAGATGGTGTGGACCTTGCTAGTTTTTGTTTGATTCTTGCTAATTAAGTGAATATTCAAGGGGAAAAAACATTAAAACACCATTTTGAGTCCTTCAAGGCTATCACATTATCATATATAAGAATCCTTAGAGTTTATAAAACAACTTCATCAAGAAATACAAGAGATAGATTATATCTTAATTGCATCTTCTCAAGTGATCATCCACCGCATCATATTATTTATGATACCAATACATATATAAATTATGTGGCTTAGTTTCAACTCCTAATAAATAGGTCTTGCTTACACTAAGGAGTTCTTTTTTTTTTTTTTTTTTTGGGATAGGTACACTAAGGAGTTAGTGTGGGCTACTGTCAGCTGCCCATGTGAATGAACAAAGTAGAGAGAGATGAAAATTGACCTTTTAATAGCCAAATATGTTAAAATTGGACTTTCCAATAAGTTTTAGGAACAAATACCTTAAGGCTTGAGAATGAAGAGTTTGTAGAAACTAAAAGAAACCTAAATAAGTTTTTGTTGTGGTATTGTATGTATATAGTAGTACGTCAGTTTGCAACTTGCACCCAACACCCTGATTAAACTAATTTGGACTTACCAATATGTTCTTGGAAAACAAATGGAATAACAAGAGGTGAGACTTGATGCAAAGACATTATGGTTGAAATGATAAACTATGAAGAGAGAGAGAGAGACATACCAGTGCTTTTTGTGGCACTAATATGTCTTCAACAAAGAAAATCTTTCATTGCTATTAGGGCTCTCTTAGACTTAGCTGGCGGAGACTCAAGTGATTCAAATGAGACTGACACTTATCATTATAGTCAAAATGATAAACTATGAAGGACAAAATTATCTTGTTTAAAATTTTTAAAAGGGTCAGGTTGTTCGTTTTTGGTAAAATTGGTTAATTGAGCTTAATTGTTTTTAACTTTACTATTAGTAATTCTTGTTGTTGGGCTAATTTTTTGGGATGTTTATTTTGTTTTAGATTTTAGATCTAATTTTTTTTTAATAGCTTTTAAAATGAGGAAAATCCTAGAGTTACAAATTTTTTTACAAATTGCTATTGTGATGAGCGGTTATTATTAAGTAAAAAAGTGACGTCAGTGATGGGTCCAAATGTAAAAATACCATTAGATGTGGTATTGGTATTGTCCAATATGATGATGAAACTGTCAAATGTGAGAAAAAAAAATAGGGTACCACCGAATATGACAAAATTACAATAAAAAGTAATATTGGTACTGGCCAATATGATAATGGAACTGTTAAATGTGAGAAAAAAAAATAGGGTACTATTGAATACGACAAAAGTACAGTAAGATGTAATGTTGGTACTGCCTAATGTGACAATGGAACCATTAAATGTGAGAAAAAAAAAAAACCATCGAATGTGATAAAAGTAAAGTTACATGTGACGTTGGTACAACACAATGTGGGATAGAATCGTCAAATGTGAGGAAAAAAAAAATAAGGGAACCATCAAATGTGACAAAAGTACTGTCAAATGTAATGTTGGTACTGTCGAATGTGACAATGGAATCATCAAATGTGAGAAAAAAAAAATAAAGGAACCATCAAATATGACAAAAGAACAGTCACATGTGATGTTAGAATTGTACAATGTGAGGATGGAACTGTCAAATGTGAGAAAAAAAATAAAAGAACCACCAAATGTGACAAAAGTACAATCACATGTGATATTGGTACTGCATAATGTGAGGATGAAACCGTCAAATGTGAGAAAAAAATAAGGAAACCACCAAATGTGACAAAAGTATTGTAAAATGTGATATTGGAATTGCACAATGTGAGAATGGAACTGTTAAATGTGAGAGAAAAAAAAGAAACTACCAAATGTGACAAAAGTATTGTAAAATGTAATGTTGGAACTACATAATGTGAGAAAAAAATAAGGGAACTACCAAATGCGACAAAAAAATTGTCACATGTGATGTTGGAACTGCACAATGTGTGGATGGAACCATCAAATGTGATGTTTTGATAAGCTGGTATAGTAGTTTGCGTACTAGTGGGTACCGTACCCCAAAAAAAAGGGGGTTATGATAGAATTACCCAAAAATAATAGCAAGCATATACATCAAATCACAATCATTCACCATTTAATTAAAACAAACCTAACAAAGTCAATTTCCCCATCAGAAGGAGAACCTAATTATAAAATTCCATATGATAAAATTTAAGAGAGTTTTTTGAAAAGTAGATACATATTTCTAAATCATCCAATGAGAAAAGAGCCATAGAGATGAACCAAATCAGTAATATTTATCCTTACAAGTAAAAGTCCAGTGGGACTTTATTCGTATCTTCATGAGTGACTTGGAAAAAAACAAAAATGAAGACATGGGTTTGGATGTTTGGTACTTTGGTATCAAATTAAAATGAAAAGTTTAGGAATTTCACACCGTTTGTGGAGAGATTCCCTCAGAAATCTGTCAACAAAGAGAGAAGAAATCTCTGATTCATTCTTCTCCCAGGTCTTGTTGTCAGGGGTAGCTACACATTAAGGCTAGGGTGGTCATAAGACCACATTGACCTAAAAAAAAAATTTATATATAATAATTTAAAATTTTATATTTGCCTACCCTTAAAAAAAATTTGTGACCACCCTTAGTTTTTTTTATGCCAATAAAATTAAATTTTGGTCCATAATTTGGTCCAGTTAATAATATATTGGGGCCTTTCAAGCAAAAAAAAAGCCCAAAATAAATTTTTGAACTACTTAGACAGAGAAAAAGTTTTGAAAAGTTTGAAAAGTGTTTGAACATGTGAAAAAGAAAGGTTTTTAAAAAACTCTTCATACGACTTTCGATTGATCGAAAATTAGGTTCGATCGATCGAAAATGCTTCTAATGATCCAACATCAATCGAGCACCGATCGAAACAGACAGAGGCTGACCAAAATTTTAATCGCAATTTCGATTGGTCGAGAAACAAGTTCGATCGATCGAAATTCTAGAAAAAAACAAATTTTTGAAAATCAAAGCAATTTTATGCAGAAACTCCTCAAAACATTGAATTTTATGAATAAAATGCATGAGTATGAGATGAAATGCTTTTCAAAAACACTTGTTTTGAACCCAATTTTCCCAAAATTAAGATTTTCAATCAATTCACCTTATATTCTCAAGCATCAAACATGTTTTGCATAAAACTTAAGGAATTTTTAAACTTGGTTGGCCAAACCAAAATCACACACAATATCATGTACAAAGTTTAGCAAAGAATAACTTGTGTAATGTGTGTAACTAGCAAAAACTTGAGATACATGTGAGGTGATATGTAAATAGAAATCAAGCACAATGTCTACAAAATTCATCACATAGAATTTGAAAGAGACTATCACCTAAAGAGTTACATCATATAACTCTCACATCTCCTAGTAAACAAGCTTGCAATCATGTAAGTTTCTTGATTTGCCTCATATTGTACACACCAATTTAATTTGATCAGAAACTTATTAAAATAGCCGGGATAATGTACACACTAGTTTTATTTGATTGATTTATTTAAAGTCTAATAATGTACACACCAATTTTAGCATTTAAACCAATGCTACACCTTATGTTCTTTTTGTACATGTGCTACACTTTCTCGAGTACAAAATCTTACGATATGCACTAAGAGGTTCATGATTGGCTAGTAAACAGTGGTGAGATGGTTATTTATGCCTTTCTCAAAAAGTTCAAGTCTGACAATCAAAGGCATGTGACTTCAAGATCAAGACATTGTTATCAAAAACTATAAACATCTTTCCCACACAACATACACTACAAGGCTTCAACTAGTAAAGTACAATAAATAAGCTCATCCAAGCTAAACAAGGTACATAAACATGTTATGTAAAAATAAATTGGCCAACCTTGATTTCAAATCCAAGAAAATAATGCAAAACACATTTTGTTTCCTTTTTCCTTTTTTTTTTTTTTTTTTTTTTAATTTTGAAAAGAAGAAACAAAAACAGTCCTAAAATGAAATACATGAACGTTATGCAATGCAAGTCCTAGAAACAAAAAGAAAACAAAAACCAACAAAAACAAAGGTCACAAAGAGAAGAGCGATGAAGCACAAGGACCATGTTAGAAAGACTCAATTAGATTGAGCCTTTTGCATCCAAAACTTTTTAGATGCACCTCGAGCATTAAAGTTCTTATTCACATTAGGATGATTTCCAATTCTAGGATTAGAATAAAGGTTTAGAGCCTTTACCAATTCACCAATAAGTACCATTGGATCATGTGCTTGAGGCACAGGTACTTTTGGTTTGTTTGCTCGCTTAGCAACTTACAGCTTGAAACAGTTTGGACGTATGTGCCCAAACTTTCCACAATAATGACAAACCCATGCAAGCTTATCATGCAACTTGTCCTTAGAAGGGGTAGAACTCTTAGGTTTAGACTCTTTCAGATCAACCCTAATCTTCCTAGGAGGTGTAACCATAGTTTTAAAAACCGGACCGGACCGGACCGGCCGGTCCAACCAGTCCAATCTGAAACTGGCCTTCAATCCGGTCCGGTTATGATTAAAAACAGAAAATCATCTAATAATCGGAAAAACCGGAAATCTGCCGCTTCAACTGTAGAAACCGGAAACCGATATGGTTGAACCGGTTATTGGCCGGTTTTCTTAAAACACCAAAATGCAACAAATTTGAATAAATAGTAAAGATCTGAAAAAGCAAAGCAATCAACAGTATCAACCATGACCATCCTTTGCCACTGATAAAGAAAAAAGAATAGAAAAAAAAGAGTAGTTGAGGAGAGAGATTCTTCAATGGAGGCACCATCTGACTATCTGAGCACACACAAGAATGTCAAGTTGTCAACCAAGACAACTTAAACAAGTCTAAAAGAAAAGAGAAGAATCAAATCTAAGTTGAGAGAGAAGGGAGAAATAAACTTGAATAAAAGAAGTGGAGATACCCAAAAGTTTCTGGCAAAAATAACAAGGAGAGAAAGAAGAGGGGTAGGTTGGAAAGTGGGGGTAGGTGGGGTATTAAATGGTTAATTTTTTTTTTTTTTTTTTCAATGTTGTCTTGTAGTGTTTGTATTGTCGTACTTTTTCAATGGGCTTTTGGCAACCTTTGGGCTATTAGTCATGAACTTTGGTACAGAGGAAAAGAGCTAAGTGACATGTTAGTGTTACTTGCCAATTGCCAATTTTGATCATATAAATAAATAATATATAATATATAATAAATGTAGCCAAAGCGTAATATATAAAAAAAAATGCACAATAATAATCCATATAAATTTAGTAATAAATAATAGTACAATATATATTTTTTTTTTTAGAATTACTTGTTTATTATGTATTGTTAATTTCATACTAAATATTTTTAATACTATATAAGTTGTGGATTTGTTATTTTAATTTTCTAAATATAAGATGTGATAATTAAACTCACATTTAAAAAAAAAATGTATTTAAAACTAAATATTCTTAGTTTTAAACTTATTACATATTTTATTATTTATATTTTATAATTTAAAATTATTAATTAATTAATTATGACATCACCGGTTCAACCATCGGTCCAACCACGGTCCGACCATAAAACCGAAAATCACTACCTTTTTCGGTTCTTTAACCAGTCCGGTTTTTAAAACCATGGGTGTAACTTCTACGAGTTTGACAACCTCACTCACAACCTCACTCACAGGGAGTTCAGAAGAAGAAGAAGGAACAAAGTTTGTGGAATGGGGTGCAGGCACAAAGATGCTTTCTACAAAACCTAAACCAATTTTGTCAAAGGGAGACTTTTAAACACTCAGCATGTGATAAAGTTTGGAGCTTGCAGACCTATTAGTTTGTTCTCTAGCAACAGATAATTCAAGTTCCAAATTTTTAATTTTATCAAGTAAAAGCATGTTCTCAGTCTTCACATTATTCAACAATTCATTAGCATCAAACAGTTTCACAATCAAATTTTTCTTTTCAAGTTCAAGAGATGCAATTTTCTTTAAGCCTAGATCAACACTCATAGCATCCTTTGCAACAACTTTGCAAAGTTTATTGTAAGCTTCTTGTAAATCTACATCCTCAAAGAGTTCCCCATCAGAAGGGTTCTCTTCAACAGCAATAATTTCATCAACTACAGCAGTAGCAGTGAAAGTAATGAAGTTTCCATCCTCATCACTACCAGACTCATTGTCAGAAACTTCATCATTACTAAGGGTTACAGCCATAGCCTTACCCTTAGACCTTAAGAATGTAGGACATTCAGATTTCACATGACCATACCCTTAACACCCAAAACATTGTTGCCCCATAGAATTATTAGAAGGTTGACCTACTTTTTCTTTAGGTTTTTCAGTGTTATTAACCTTAGTGGGATCATTCCTCCTAAAATTTCTAGGTTCAGCAGTGTTCTTACCTCTTACCCTTCTGTTATTGTTTCTGAGAAAATTTCTAAACTTCTTGGCAAGGTAAGCAATCTCTGTAGTAGAGAGTTCATCATCAAATCCACTCACATCAACAGACTTAAGAGCCATTGATTTGGATTTGCTAGTCTTAGGTAGGTCCAACTCATAGGACTAAAGAGATCCTACAAGTTCATCAACAGGGATGGAGTCCACATCCTTGCTTTCAATGATGGCAGTCACTTTGGGTCTAAAATCCTCAGTCAAAGATCTAAGAATCTTCCAAACAATTTTAGGTTGATCATAGATTTCATCCAGAGTATATGCAGAATTAACTATATCATTAAGCTTAGCATAGAATTCATCAAAAAATTCATCATCAGACATCCTAATGCTTTCAAATCTAGTAGTTAATTGCTACAACTTATTAATTTTAACAACCTTTGTGCCTTCATGCACAATCTGGAGGATATTCCAAGCAGTATGAGCAACCTCAACATTAGAGATTCTCTTAAATTCCTCCATAGAAACAGCATTAAAGATAGCATTCATAGCTTTGCTATTGAAAGTGGCTGCTTCTTTCTGAGAAGTTTGTCATTCACTCACAGGAGTAGTGGGCTTCTCCCATCCGTATTTGACGGAGTTCCAGACTCTCTCATCAATGGATTTTAGGAATGCTTTCATCCTGACTTTCCAATAAGCATAATTATTCTCATCAAAGTGAGGAGGAATAACTAGAAAGAGTCTGTGTTCCATGACAACCGGGGTCAAGGACCAGCTCAGAGATCAAAAGATCTTCAACAAGAGAGCTACCTACTCTGATACCAATTGTTCATTTTTATACCCCTTAAAACACAACCAGATTAACCTAGTTAATTAGCCAAGTGATTACTTAGTCAAATTATCCAAATCTAGGTTAATACAAATATATCATATCATTGTAAAGTGCGGAAAATAAAGAACACAACTATATGACAACCTAGGAAAACCAAACTGGTAAAAAACTTGGAGAGGATTTAACCTAACTATCATCAAGGTAAAATTGAATCTACTATGAAAGAATTGAAGTTTACACAATAGCGACTTAGACCACTAACATCCTATTACTACCTCGAGTAAGAAACTTGCTACCACGACCACGTGACAGCTCCATGTCCACGGACTACTTCTTTCTTGGATTCCCAGCAAGTACAAGCACTCCCGCTAGTGTATCTTTAAGCTCTTGAATCTGCAACTGAAACGATCATCAAGCTTTTGACATAATCTAGTTCTTGATAACCCTAAGTATGTGTGAAGGCAACCACCTCTTGATCTCACAAAAGATTCAAACACACAGCATAAGGAGCAACCTAAAATGTGGCTAGGGTTTTCCCTTTTATACCTAGGATAAAACATAAACCCTACACGTCAAACGGGCTTGGGCTCTTGAATCTGCAACTGAAACGATCATCAAGCTCTTGACATAATCTAGTTCTTGATAACCCTAAGTATGTGTGAAGGCAACCACCTCTTGATCTCACAAAAGATTCACACACACAGCATAAGGAGCAACCTAAAACGTGGCTAGGGTTTTCCCTTTTATACCTAGGGTAAAATATAAAACCCTACACGTCAAACAGGCTTGGGCTGAATTGGAAAATTCTGCAGAAAAACGTTCTGCCTGATTTTCAATCGGTCGAGTCTAATTCTCGATCGATCAAGCCAGGCAGATTTACACAGTAAATCCTGTAGCAACTCGATTCCAACTTTACATAAAAAGCATATACTTTGAGCAAGTCTAAACAAGACTAAAACGTTTTAATTATGGTTTGCCAACATTACAAAATAGAGTTCTAATACATTAGTTCCTAATTCCTTAGAACCTAACAAGGTGGAAGCAGTAGCTACTGCTTGAGCCTTGGAGTTTTCCCTGAAGTTGGTATCAACCAAGGTATTTTGCAACGTGATTCCAAGGTGGTCATGAAATCTCTTGCAGATGAAGCGCAATTATTGGCTTCCTTTGTGCTTTTATTAATGTCTTATTTGGATTGAGGGGGAGGGAGGGGGAGTGTATATATATATATATAGGCATACTTGCATTTGGTCTATTCTTCCTTTTGTTCTGTATAGCTAAGCATAGTTGCTGAACACAAAACAAATAAACTATAAAGGTTGGTCATATGCAGGGTTCTGGGTGGGCCCTTTAATGTGGTGTTTTTGATGCCTCAAATTTCTCTACCTGATGATTCTACAATGAGTAAAAGCTCCAATTCTGCAATAATAAAGAGTTTCAAGATAACTACAAAAGCAAAACGCCACACTAAGTTTGAGCGGAATCACTAGATTTCCAATGGGTAAAACCTAGGTAGAGTTCCTCTAATGTTGTACCTTTAGGTATCCCAGTCAAATTCAACAATATGATTGTATCGGCCAATAAATCACATGGTTGAATTGAATTGTCATTGGAAAAGATAACATTGTTTGTACTACATTGATCAATCTTCAATGCAACACGTAATTGATTTCTTTTCTTTTTTTGGTGAGATAAAGATAGAAATAACATGTAGTTGAACTTAAGGTACAACACCTAAGTAATTGTATTTGTACCTAAGTTTTATCCATTAATAAACAATGCTATTCTCCATCAAAGGAAAAAGATCATTTAATAACCCCAGAAAGCTGATTGTACCATGCCCATTTTTCATAAGATTTGACTAGCTCCTCAACTTTGGAGAACTCCAAATTGATATTCTTAGAATTTCTAGACAGTACGACCACAATTTATTTTTCAACTTTTGTACCTTATAACCTCCCCCCCCCCCCAACACACACACACACACAAAAAGTATTTTATTGGTTTTAAAATGAGTTGAGAGAAATCTCAAATTGTTAAAGCTTGTTGGGCCACTTCCCTGGGTTTGATAAGATGGCAATTTTACATCATGCCCTGCTTCTGGAGCCTAAAGTCTTATAGTTGGGCTACAATACCTTACATGCCAATGAACTCCTAATGTTTCTTCTCACACTGAGGTAAAAAATTTGATTAAACTAATCTTTGCAGCTTAGTTTAGTAGCAAGGACAGGAAGGACAATATACAATCTGCTACTACTTGGGTTGGAAAAGTTGTTATAAGAGTTCAAGTTTTGTTTCAATAACTTATGTACCAGGCTTTGAGATGGAGCATAAATTTCGAAATACCTGTGAATGAGGAATGATGTACCTCTGTCCTCCAAAAAATGCCTTGTACAAGGCAGTACTAATGCTGTATTTTGTGTATCTATATGTTTTCTTCTGTTAAAATTAACTGTTAGGTCCTCAAGATGCTATTTTTATTGTTATCTACTTTGCCAAATTGCTATTCAGATGGATAACTTGACAAAAAACTACATGTGGATATTTCTTCATTAAGTTTACTGCACTAGCAGAACCCTACTCTTTCTATCAGCACTAGCAGAAAGGATTCTTTTCACTGCTTACTATTTTAACATGGACTGGGACCATGTTTGGAAATTATTTCATCCTTACAATTATTTGTTTTCTCACTATTTTAACGTTTTTATCTCTTGTATCGGGTTGAGAGTTGAGTGAGATTGGTGATACTTTTTGGTTTTTAGCGAGTACAATTCCTTCTGGATCAAAAATTGTAGATTCTATGCTGATGTGCCAAAATTGTGATCAACTTAGTAGTTATATTTAAAAGAAAAGAGAACATCTTTATGTTAACACTCTTAGATTCTGTCCATGTGATAAAAATGTACTGTTATAAACTTTAAGCTAGTAATATTGAGAGGAGTGGAAGTATGCTTTTCTTTTCTTTTCTTTTTTTCTTTTTTGGTTAAAAAAGTATGCTTTTCTTTTCTTTTTTTCTTTTTGGTTAAAAAGTATGCTTTTCACCATTGCTGTGAGTAGCATATATCCTTTCTATTTGTTTTCTTAAAATGACGTAGCATTATATATATTTTTTATTTGTGAAAAACTAAGTAATTGGCCCTATGCAGAATACTTTTTAATGACAATCAATCTCAATGTTAAAACTTTTCTTTTTTATCTGATGCCATAATGATAAAAAGTAAAGGCAAATTTACCATCCTCTCTCTATGATATTGTGTTACAACATGTCAGTATCTACATTGAATGAATTATTTGATAACGACATACCATGATATCAAAGGCTAATTGCAGAAATCATAAAATTGCTGGCCCCATCTTTGTACTAAAGAAAGAGGCAGTAGGGCACTTGGATGTGAGAATCTATTTTGTCACGACTCTATGACCACTTTACAACCCAATACAGTTCTTTCTTCAAACTTATCTCATTCCTTATTTATTTCGTCTTAAATTTTCTTTCCCTCTGTACACCTAATCTTGGTCTGCAAATCTAAATGCCCTAAAATCATGGATACATATCAGGGAGAGTGGGGTCATTGTGATAATAGGTATTGTTAAGTCTCTCGTCCTTTCATTGTTGTTTCTTGGGAGCCCTCATGGCCTGGCCTACCCAATTATTTCCTTTGTATATTGGGTGCTTTAATTTCCTTTTCTCACTCTTTGATTCTCAACCAACAATTAATCTTTTTTCAAAGTTGGAGCTTGGTCCTTGGAATCAATCTGTTGAGCAGCCAATCATGTACAAATAATATGAGTGCTACGTAATCAGTGACTGTATGTCACAAAACAGACTTTATTATGGCAAGTGCTCACATAAACTGTTATTTTATAGGGTGAGGGTGAAACAAAGCTTGGTATTGCACCTACTATAGCGGCAGAAGCAACAGCATGTGTTGCTATTATTATGGTCTCATTTTAGCTAAGTTCATGATTCAAATCATTTCTTGCTCAGGAATTTGGATGCTAATTGTTGACATATCATAGTCCTTTTTGAATTCAATGAAAAGATATGTGCTTTTTTTCTTTCCCTGTCTTTCACCTCTCCTTTCTTAAATCAGTCTGTGTAAGAAATGATTTGAGGCTTTCAGCCAACTAGAGTGAGAGGAGGTTGGCACCTCTCCTATGTCCCAAAGGGCCAAAAGACCTGTCTTTTGGTTCATTGGTTCATATAATCAATATGTCCTTGACTTCCCAGGAGCTCAATTTTGGTGAAAAATGAAAAATACTTTTGTAAAATTTACCCCACATATGATAAAGGATGGACCGCTAGAGGACCTTTAAAGCTTATACAGGACCACTTGGGATGAATTCTGGACTCTGCTTTGACGCTAGTATGCACCACATGTCTCTTTTAAAGCAATGTATTTACACACGCAATGTCTTTAAAGCAAAGATAAAAAGATCAATGTGGGAGAATTTCATTTGATGATTAATCATTATTGAAAGTTCTGGGCATTGCTTTCGATTTTGAGCTTTTCCATATAGTTCAAGTCTTAGCCCTATTCTCTTAGAGCATCTTATTCATTTCAACCCCATATTATTATCAAAAAAAAAAAAAAAACCCATATTATTATCTCTAATGTTTGGGGTCCCATGTGTAGAAGTAGAACAAGATCAACAGCATAGACACAATCTGTTGTGATGCTCTTAATATGAGATCCCATGTGTAGAAATAGAACAAGATCAACAGCATAGACACAAAATCTATTGTGATGCTCTTAATATCAGGTCTAAGGACACAAATTCTTTAAAAAACACATAATAATTGTTGACGTGACATTTTATAATTGCTGTAATTATAGTGGTAAAGTTGTTATTATTTACTATCTTAACAAATTATAAAAAATCATTATGCAAAAAATCTTTGTCAAACATTACTCATTGACAGGTTGAGTTTTGAATCATGATGTTTAGAGCAGTTTGACTTGGTCCATCTATTTTGACCTTAATAAATGCCAGTACTGTAGAAACCTGAGCAGTAAGTGACATGCTGCCCATGCCAAAAGCCTTATCCTCTCACCTCAAAACTGCAAATAATGAAGGTTTCACTTATTAGATAGTGACTTATTACTGATTCAATATTAAAAGTCTAATTGTATGGCCCAAATGTTATCAAAACAGAATAGTATGGGCAAATGAGATTTGCTGATAATATCATATTATAGACAGCCTGTCAAGTTATGGCAACTAGGAGGAACCACAAATTCCAAGGACATGCATTGTAATTACCAATCTGTCCTTTATTTGGTTATGATTTCAATGATTGGATTATGTTTTTGGGAGCAAATTATATTTTACCAACACAATATTTTTCAACAAATTCTATAATTTCAAAAGTTTTAGATTAAAGAGTAAAGGTTAAGGATACAAATTCAACCTATAGTTTAGTTCAAATTGAATCTACTGCTTTTTTAAAATTGTACTATCAAGTTAAACCTCCAATCAAACTTACAAACCAAACCCCCAAATTAAATTTTTTTTTAAATTAAGATTTAAATTGATACAATCTTAAAAGTTTGGGATTCAATGTGATACTAACAAAATTTATTAAGTTTCATATACTTATAGGTTTGAGCTTTGAGGCACTAGAACTGTCCAATCACCTTCCATGCTCTCCACAGTGGTCCTTAAACAAACTTCCAAATGGAGATGAAGAGGATTACTAGAGGATCCAATTTAGGGGCAAGAATTCAGGATACAAATGTTCCCAAAAGTACAAACTTACAAATTTACAATACATGGAACCATAATATTTGATGCCTCTTGAGATCCATTTTAGGAAGCCTCAAAAGCAAACAAAACTTCACTGTCTCTCTCATGTAATGTAACATCATATAGGCACATGCAAGCACAGCACAGGCCAGGGAGCCTTGAGTAATCCGGTAAATATCATTTTCCAAATAGAACTCTCAAATCTAACTTATAGTTATAAAATAAAAATATAAAGAACTCTCAAAGCCATTTTGGTATTTTTGAAAAGTTAGACATGGCCAAAGATCAGTACAATAGTACATATTACAGGCAAGAATAGGAAGAGAAGAGTAATGTTATGACTTATGAATCAAAATTTATCTATTTTTCCACAATAATTATCCTAACTTATTAAGTAGTAAGTTAACAAATTGCGATTGAAGTATGGATTTCAATTAGCTCAACTAATAAATCTCTTGCTATTGAAAAAAAGATTTAGAGTCTGAATCTTACCTACACCAAAGCAGATGAAATTCTATTGTATCTACAATTCTACATAAAAAAAAAATAATAATTGCAATTAAAATAAAATCACTTTCACATTCACCTATCAATCACAACATGCCTCATCAATAACTATGATTATAAAAATTGTTGTGTGACTAAGGGTCTATTTGGTACATCAACTTAAACAGATGTTTTTAGTTTTTAAACAACATTACACGTATTTTTACATACTTTTTCATCCACACATATTTCCAAAAAAACTAAAAATTATTATTTAAACACATGTACCAAACACCCTCTAAGCTTTGTATCAGAAAATTCAACTTTCTCCTAGACAAAATGTTAAGTCTAGGACAAACAAACAAGCAAAGTAACTGCTTGACTACGTTTTTTAGTTGTCATTTTTACTGCTTCTATATAATGCACTAGCTTGTCACTTTGCTTTGTTCACTGCTCAATGAGAGTGAGAATTTACACTTGCAATAGTGCTACCAATGAAGACCCAGATGCCTTACTGCTAAAGAGAGAGAGAGAGAAATAGAGAGAGCACGCAATCTCCAAGATATAGCACCATGTGGAAGCACTAAATGCGTTAAAACCAACCAGGTACCCCACCTCTCAAATCACAAATTTTACATCAAAAAAACATGGAGTTACTGTTAGTATTCCCTGGTTGTTGGCACTTTGCATTTGTTCACTTGGTATAGGATCACTTCCACAAATCATTTCCATGTATGTTCGTTATACATAATACATGTTTTCCTTCATGGGTTTTCCTTACCTTCCTTGAAGCATTCAACATATATCTCATTTGATTAGTTTTGTTTATCAATCTGAAACTTCAATATCTGTTTTCACCTGTTTCTCCTTCATAAACTCTGCAAAACTTGCTCTTTGTTTTTGGTTAGCAGTGTGGAACTTGCTCAAGGATTCAACTTTGACTAATTTAAAGGTAAAGTTGGCAACTTCTCTATGTGTACTGCTTTAATGGATTTTCCTTTAAAGCATGGAATAGATAAATTTTGAATATCAGCCGTCTCTGCTTGATATTTACAAGGTCAATCCCTGTTTCACTTATAAATTTTTGCCTTGTTTTGTGCTATTAAATGACAGCTATTGGTCCATGAAGCATTGACAAGAAAGAGAGTTCAATGGGGTGGTGTTGCTTGTTTTTGCTTTTCTGTTTTACATGGAGTTTCTTTGTTCTTGGTACTTATCCATTACAGTCTTCTCAAACCCAAGTACTTCAGCAGCTTAGAAAGCAATTGGAGTACCCAAAGCAATTGGAGATTTGGAATAATCGTAGCATAGATTTTTGCTATTTATCTTCATTTCCACAAGTAAATATCACATGCCAAGACAACTTTGTCACAGAACTCAGAATTGTAGGTTACAAGACTGCCAAAGTTAGTGACTTTCATGGGTTTGCAATTCCAAAACAAACTTTATCAGAAAACTTCTCTTTGGATTCTTTTGTGGCCACCCTGGCAAGGCTAACCAATTTGAGAGTTCTTAGTTTGGTATCTTTGGGCATTTGGGGTCCACTTCCAGACAAAATTCATAGACTTTCTTCACTTGAATATCTGGATTTGAGTTCAAATTTTCTTTTTGGTTCAGTTCCTCCTAAGATATCTACAATGGTGAAGCTTCAAACTCTTAAACTAGATGACAACTTTTTTAATGATACTGTCCCCAATTGGTTTGATTTATTGTCCAATCTGACAAATCTAAGCTTGAGGAACAACCAGTTGAAAGGTCAATTTCCATCTTCAATTCTAAGTATCACCACTCTCACTGATCTTATTATGTCTAGCAATGGCATGTCTGGGAAATTACCACATCTTAGTAGCTTAACTAGCTTACATGTGTTGGATTTGAGTGCCAACAAGTTAGATTCTGTGCTACCAAAAATGCCTATAGGAGTGGTCATGGTTATCCTTAGCAACAACTCCTTCTTTGGTGAGATTCCTCAGCAATATGGCCAATTAAGTCAGCTTCAACACCTTGACTTGTCATTCAATGTACTTAGAGGCAAACCTCCTTATGCAGTTTTCTCTTTGCCTAATATCAATTTCTTGAATATAGCATCAAACATGTTAAGTGGGTCACTTCCGGACCATCTAAGCTGTGGAAGCAAACTTGAGTTCATTGATATATCTAATAATAAGTTAATGGGGGGATTGCCTTCTTGTTTTAGCACTAATTCAGACAAGAGAACTGTTGAGGTTGATGGGAATTGCTTATCCTTTAATACAAGGCATCAGCATGTTGAATCATATTGTATGGAAGTCTACATGAAGAAACAATCCAAAGGAAAAAATGCAGGAATTTTAGTGGGCTTAATTATAGGAGTCTTCATACTTATGATGCTTCTGGCTTATGGATTTCTCATTTTGTGGAGAATATATTGCCCTAGAGGGATATCAGAACAACATTTATTGCATAAAACAGTGCAAGATAGCTCTGCAGCTGGGTTCTCCTCTGAGCTTCTAGCAAGTGCAAGTAGGTCATCCTCTAAAGAAAATGTAAAATAACCTTTTTTCTCTTTGTAAGGAAAACATTGCTAAAGTATGTATGAATTCGGACCAAAAAATAGTGTTGTTAGGGTATGGGGACAACTGAATGTGATTTTTAAAACTGATGAACATAATTGTAACCACATTTTTTCTTGTTTAGGATTTGTTTCTGAAGCTGCAAAGTTCGGCACGTCAAGTCTTCCAGTGTGTCGGTCTTATACTTTCGAAGAGTTAAAAGAAGCTACAAACAACTTTGATAATTCTGCCTTTATGGGAGAAGGCTCATATGGAAAGGTACTGTCTAAAACTTCTAGTATGCTATAAAAGTATTTATGAAATGTAGGGTAAATATCACAGTGGTCATCTTTGTTTTATCAAGCTTTTAAATGGTAACAGGTTAAAGAAGGTGCATATTTAGACAGCTAAACCCCATGTCTTAAGATTTCAAGTACCCTTTAATTGATGCACCCCAAGTCACAATAGTCATGGTTATAGGGGACGAGACATTTGGTTCCTTATTATTCAGAAGAAAGTAAAAGTTGTCAGCCTTGTGATTCGAATTATATTCAACTGTTACTGTAGCCTTAAAAGTTCATGGTGACATACACAATTTTTTTTTTTTTTTTGTTGCTTTTGTGAACAATTGCAATTGCATAGCCGCTTGTTTTTGGTTGCTAAGTGCCTTCTTCTGAGTTTTGGTAGTAACACCAAGGTACAAAGTTTATGCAGCCACATATGGCATATGACATATGTGACTCATTTGGTGTCATAAAAGGTAAAATTTAACCCCAAAAAATCACAGTGGGATATGCTTGGTTGTGGTAATATTTGATGACATTCTATGTCATAACTATTATGTATTTTGCTACTTCAAGCTAGATTGCCATTATATCAAATTCATTGGAAGGACTTGAAATACGTGAGCTTTTACTGTTAGGCTGCCATCTTAGTTGAGAACATTTTTCTCATTATGAAAGTTGAATGTGAGTGCTTTTACTCAACTGTCTAAGCTTTGATTTCCATCATATCAGATTCTCTTAATCTCTCTCTCCTTTGTCTTGCAGCTTTACAAAGGAAGATTAGAGAATGGGGCCCTAGTTGCTATTAGGTGTATGCCTTTGTCAAAGAAATATTCAATTCGAAATCTTAAACTCAGGTTGGATCTGCTTGCAAAGCTTCGTCACCCACATTTGGTATGCCTTTTGGGGCATTGTGTTGATGTTGGTGGAAGAGATGATTTCAGCACAAATAAAATCTTTCTTATATCTGAATATCTTCCCAGTGGGAGCTTTTGTACTCATCTTGTAGGTAATTTTTAAAGACTTAATAAGAAATGTTCCTGGAGGCAATAGGATGTTTAGGTTTATGCAATTTTATGCAGCCCTCCTTTTTCTTTTTTGTGTCTGTCTGTGTGTGAGTTCCAATACTTGATATCTAATATCAAACTTTTGGTACTTTAATCTTTAGGCAGGGCTGTTCAATTTGCAGCTTCACTTTTTATGCACAAATCCTTCAAATTAGCTTATATTCTTCTTTAAAAATATTTAGCAATCAACTAGTGCAGGAAACAACCATCCTCACAGATAAAATTGCACTTGTTTTAACTAACATAGGGGTTTTTACATGAATAGAACATCCATGGGACTTGGTCTTCCCATGTTTGTTTGCAGCACTATACAGTTGTGCATTACATTCTAAGTATAGCAGCTTTATATTTGTAGAGAATAGCTATGGAAAGGTTTTCAATTGGTCAGAAAGATTGGCAATTCTAATCAGTATTGCCAAGGCTGTGCATTTCCTCCATACTGGAATTATTCCTGGTTTCTTCCACAATCGACTGAAGACAAATAATATCCTGCTCAATGAGCATGGGATGGCAAAGTTGAGTGACTATGGATTGTCCATTATCTCAGAAGAAACTGACAAATGTGGGGTAGGGCTTCTAATTTTTATTGATTGATTGGCTTTGCACTAAATTCTTCGTTGTTAGTGGTTATTGACTTGTGCCCTTCATTTTCAGGCAAAAGTAGAAGGCTATAAATCATGGTAAGGTTTTTATTAGTCACTGCATTTTCTTGATGTAATATACTGATTTTTTTTAATCTCTAATGCAAATGGAAATGGAACTTCTTGGATGGGCTGGAGGAATTGACCATGAACAAATTCATCCAAGTGCTACCTAGAAATGTCTAGATATTAGTCTATCAAGATTTTAAATCAGATCACTTCTATTTACATTGAGCAGACAAATTTTTGATAGTCTTTTATTTATTTGGAAATTCATGAATGCTATGAAATGTATCCTTGCTGCAAGTTTAGCACATTGATCATTGTTGGTTTTTATTGTAATCTCTTCAGGCAAATGAAAAACTTAGAGGATGATGTTTGTAGCTTTGGATTCATATTACTTGAGGCACTTGTTGGACCTTCAGTATGTGCTAGAAGAGACGCACTCTTGCTAAATGAAATAGTATGTGCTGCCATTCTGACCAACTACAGAATATATGTGCATTGTACATGAGAATCATTTTCTTGATACTAGATTCCTCATTTTTGCAGGCTTCTATTAACTCCCTGGATGGCCAGAAACGAATAATTGACCCAATTGTGCAAGCCACTTGCTCACAGGAATCATTATCAATTGTACTTTCCATAATGAGCAAATGTATTTCTCTCGAGTCATGTAGCCGTCCCTCTATAGAGGATGTACTTTGGAACTTACAGTATGCAGCTCAAATCCAGGGAACTGTTAGTGGTGATCATAGATTTGACACTGCATCGCCTCAATGATTTTTCCCTCCCTCTCTCTCTGCATGGAGCTGCTCCTCCATTTCATTGCTGATGTAGAAAGGTGTAGCCAACTTCTGAGGCTATGTAAACACGTAAGTGTGCCTCAATCTTTTTTTTTTGAGAAAGAAGTGTGCCTCAATCTGGGCAGAGCTCATAGTAATTGGTTGTATTTAACTGTAATTGTAATATGATTGACAGAACTAGTTGCTATGCTAGTATAATGGTTTTCAGCAACTAGGGAATTACTAGTTCCAAATGAAAGGTAGAGCTGCTTTCCTTGACAAACTTGTATATGAATTACAATATTTGTCTATTAGAATTGAAATAGTTTTCTGAGCAAAGTCACAATTATACAAGGGCAATTCATGTTGTGGTATAGTCCATTGAGGAAGAATGTGAACAACATATATTCATTTTTCTTTTGCTAGTGAAATAATATCCATCTAGTTAAAAGGAAAGCATATTTGTGTGGCACAAATCATTTAAGAAAATCACTCAGCTAAACAGCTTAGAAGTTTCTATTCCAACACAAAAATGGAAAACAGTCTTATGTCATATTTTTTTTAAAGAAGGTACACAATTCTATATATTCAGCATACACAACTTTGTATGTTCGACGTACACAATTTTTTATATAATGTACACAATTTTGTACATTGAACATACACAATTCTATATATTCAACATATACAATTTTTTGTTTAAAAAAAAAAAAAAAAAAAAAAAAAAACAAACAAACAAAACAAAACTTACACAATTTTTCAAATAATGTACACAATTCTATATGGTAAACAGATATAATTTTTTAAAGAAAGGTACACAATTTTGTACCCTACGGTTATTATAAGCTTTGTCAACTAATTACTACTCTACTATTGTGAAAATTGAAAATTAAAATTTAGGTAGATGGATATAATTTTTTAAAGAAAGGTACACAATTTTGTTGATTCAAAATATACAATTTTCTAAAAGAATATTCACAATTTTGTACCCTACTGTTATTATAAGCTTTGTCAACTAATCACTACTCTACTGTTGTGAAAATTGAAAATTAAAATTTAGGTAGTCATGAATTACGATGACGTGATTTAGGGTCTGTTTGGATAAAAGTTATTTTGCTGAAACTGAAAATACTGTAGCAAAATAATTTTTAAATATGTGAATAGTACCGTGAGACCCATTTTTAATGAAAAAATTGCTGAAAAGTGTAATTTGTGGGTCCGTAAACAGTGCACATATACACTGTTCACGGTCAAAAGTTGCGGTTACTGTTCATAACAGTGATGAACAGTAGCGTTTTAGCGTCAAAAAAAAAAAAAAAAAAAAAAAAAAAAACTGAAACGTAAACGTGAAACGCAGCAGCTTCAATGGATCCAAACACACTTAATTGCAAATCGCAGAATAGAGTTTTTTTTTTTTTTTTTTTTGGCTGAGAATGCAGAATAGAGATATTAGATGATAATAAGTGATTGTATTTGCAAGGGAGGGGACCCATTAAAAATTTAAAAGCCGCTCAGTAAATAAAATCTTCTCAATCTTCAATAGTAAAAAGTAAAAATCAGTTTATCTTTCTCTTAAAAATAAAAACAATAAAACTCGAAAATAATTAAAAATAAAAAGAATAAAAAGTAAAAACAATAAAACTCGAAAATAAATACCAAACAGCAGCACCAACGGCTAGAACCAAATTTAAATAAGCCCTCATCACCTCACCGACCTTCAAATTTCCTATACCTATTCGTATTCCTTTAGGGTGTCGGCCGTAAACAACAACCATTGTTGAGTATAAAACAACCTTGAAAGGCAAGACAGAATTACATAGAGTCACCCTTTTAGAATTCATACCTTGTTGAGTTTCTGTTTGTTTTCTGATACGTTCTTCAATTTGGAGAACAAGGGTAAGGGGTTCGACAGAGACAGAAGATTACTGGGGTTCCAAAGAGACTGATATTTTGAAGTTTATTCTTCTTGATCATCAAGATTCTGAATCAAACTTGACAATGGCGGCACTGAGCATTGAAAAAGACTTCGGGGTTCCAAACAGAAAGAGACTGATAATCAAGTCAGGTATTACTGTTCCTAATGCAGAAACAGAAACCGAAACACTGAAGGTAACAGTGAAGAAGAAGATTGATCATCATCATCTTCAAGATTCCAGGTCGATCAAGAACTCTGATTATCGAGAGAGCGTTAGGAAACTGTTGGCAGAGGCCTTTTCAAGAGTATCATCTGAAACTGATGAGAGCATATCACCAGCTTTTGACCCAGTTGAAGTGGCTGCTTCAGTAGAGTCTGCGATGTACGAAAGAATTGGGTGGTCTAACCCAATCAAGAAGGCTAAGTATCGATCAGTCTTGTTCAATCTCAAAGACCCAAAGAACCCAGATTTGAGGCGAAAGGTTCTTCTTGGAGAGATCAAGGCTGAGACCCTTGTAACCATGAGTGCCGAAGAGATGGCCAGCGAGAAAAGGCAGCGTGAGAACATTCAGATAAAGTTGAAAAAGTTAAAGAGATGTGTTCATGATGCTGATGAAGAAGATAAGGCCACCACTGACATGTTTCAGTGCAGCCGGTGCCGCGAGCGCAAGTGCACCTACTATCAGTTGCAGACCCGGAGTGCCGATGAACCCATGACAACTTATATCACTTGCGTCAAATGCAACAAACGCTGGAAGGTTTAACTATATTAGGCGTCTAGAATTGAGTCTGAGGAACACTAGTACTCTTGAAAAGAATTATTATTAGTCTAGTTAGGAATTAGCTCCATTATTTTTAGTTTTACATGTCAAGATTTTCTTTCTCATATATCAAGTTTTTATTTTTAATCTTCTCGTCTGATATGTTGTTCTAATTAAACTGTTTGATTTTCTCTTCTTCTGCTTTAGCCATAGATATATCATATGATTGATCAAGGTGATACATATAAAAGTTTATCAATGTGTGCTTAATTATTTCACATTTTTTTCATGTTTGTGTGTTTGAGTGTGTGTATGTATATAAAAAAATAGCACATGATTATTGTTAGAAATTTTAATTAGTGTAATTCTTATTAGCACTCAAAATAATAAGAAATATAAACGGCCAATTGATCATCTTAATTAAAGTCATTTTTTGCCTTTGAGTTTTTCCTAATATTTTGAATACTCACAACTCACAAGTCCATAAAATTCTTATAAATTAACTATTAGGACATGACAAAACTATACTACATCTACAAGAAGACATAAAATTGATAAAATTAAATATAACAAAAGCATTATAAGCAACCATAAAATAAATAAGATTAATTTAAATCCAATCAAATTCAACTATTGTGGTCAAAAAATAAATTCAAGTTGAAAGAAATCATAAACCATAAGAAATAGAAATAGAAATCGAACCAAAGCATAAATTGGTATCTAATTATTTAATATAGAACCAAAAAATAAATAAAAAGGAAAAAAAGAATTTTGTACTTCTCAAGATTCGCTTGACTTCAAATAAGAAAACTTTTTTTTTTAAGTAAGAGGGGGGGGGGGGGGGAAGCTGAACTATGCCAAAGAATAATGAGTTTTTTGTTAATTTTTATTTAATTTTCACCTCAAATTTTATTTGTTTTCTATTCTAGGCTATTTTTTTTTTCTTTATTACGGAAGATTTGTAATGGTATATAAATTTGGGTAGTTTTGTGTTATAATTCCTAAGCACAGGTTCTCTCTTTTCATCCTTTGGTTTAACTTAAATTTGGTTCACTATTTAGTTGTTTTTAGAGGTGACAATTTGAGTTTCACACAACATTTGGATAGCATTTCAATGAGCTATGTGACTATTTGATTAATTGTCTAATACAAACATTAGGTTTTATAGATTGCACAAAAATTATTGCAATGATTTTGTAACCATATTTGAATATTATAGGCATAATTGTATGCATGTATGACCACAACAATTTTTTTTTTTTTTTTTTTTGATAAGACCACAGCACAACAATTATTAAGACAAAAAGGAAACCATATTTACGCCAAAGAAGAATGGAAACTATGGTTTGAGATTCTTACAACAAAGTAACCAATTGTTTATAATTGAAATATAAACCGAAAAACTAAAATTACTTAAAATAAGAATTTTGGAATGTGATTTTTATTAATTTAATTTTAATTATTTCATTAAATTATTTAATAATATATAATATTTATTTAGTAATATATTATATATATACTATATATTTACAAAAGTGGACTAAATGAACTAAAGTGTACTAAATTGGATCTGGATCGAATAGAGCAAGTGGACAAAAATGGACCAAAATGGACTGAATGTGACTGAAGTGGACCGAATAGACTGATATAGATCTAAATGGATAGAATAGGACCGAAATAGACCGAATGGAGTAATTAGACCATAATAGACCGAAATAGACCGAATAGGACTGAAGTAGACCGAACTGGACCAAATAGAAGATAAACTAAAATATTTGTATATTAGATGTTATTAATTATATGGCTATGTGATTTGTGATATAGTTAATAATTTTAATATGAAAATTGTATATAAAAAAATCCTTAAATAAATCAAAGGAAAAAAGAAAAGAATTTGAAATAATATTTCAACTAAAAAAACTTGAAAATTCTCAATGAATATGACAATGGTGGTGACTTAGTTGTTGTTTGGTGTTCTTTGTTTGAAGTATTCTTCGATGTCATTGCTCTTGGATCTCCTCTAAAACTTAAATCTTCTCACAATTTCACAAATCAATTAATTGAAAATTTTATTACATTCAAAAATTCATTAACATGAAGGAAATAATATGTGTGTGTGGGTGTTTACCAAATTGACCAATTATTTTCTATCACCCATCAAGGTGAGAGAAGCTAACATACGTAAAACCTTAACATATTGAGCACCAAGAACCTAGGAAAAAAAAGTAGGACTTGAATTTTGGGATGTTTAGGGATCAAAGGAAAATTGAGGTGGAGAAGATTATGGGTAGAGAGGGATCATGTGGCTGTATAATTATTTATGATTCCACATTGAGAATTTAATGGAGAAATGAAGAATTTAAGAAACCAAAATGTTATAGGAGAGAGAGAGAGAGAGAGATGAAAATTTTTCTACATTTAAGAATTATAAATAGGTTTTTGGATGGATACTTCAATGGATCGGTAATGTTGTTGTTCTTCTTCTTTTCTTTTTGTAAGGTGGTGGGCTGTGCTAGCAATATTGGGCTTCTTCCTGCGGCACCAGGCCCAAGTTTTCTAGATAAGGGAGTTGGGACCGGTCCAGCTGCAAATCAAGTTAATCCGGCTTGTGCGCAAACTAGGTCAGGTTTGCCAGGAACGTGCTTACGGCAGGCAGAATTGTTTCAAGCAAGTCGTGGCAGGCAAACATAATAATAATAAAATAATTAAAATATCTGGCCACTTAGTGGAAATGACCAAACAACCTTCACACACAATTACAGCAGCAATAATAATATTTTTACGAAAAGGAAAGAACAGAACAGAAGTTAACAAGTGTTAATATGTATGGGTTAATCAGAATGTTAGGAAAATCGACTAGAGTCCGGCCTGCAGGAGCAAAGCCAGAGAGGAAAGAACGTCCCTTCTCAACGCAATTAATCTCTTAGGAAAAGGGTCCTACCGTGGAGATTAACTGCCCTGAAGGAAACGGATCTGAATGGTTTATGCTCAAGGTTCCTTGAGCTTTTCACAAGGAGCAAGATTTCATGAGGGAGAGAGGGAATTAATCTACTGGTGCATGCATGCATGCTATTCTAATTCTCACTTTGTTTTTTCTTTCTGGGTGTTTTCTTTCTTCCTTTCCCACTTGTTTCTTTCTTTATTTCTTAGTTTCTCTTTTCAAATTCCTATTTCTCAGTCAAAGTTCCCGTGATCCTCCTTTTTTCTGTTCACGGCAAGACCCTCTTTTTATAGCGCCTGTCGTGACCGGATTTTACTGTTTTAGCCTTTAACCTCCTTTGTCTGGTCTGGGTGTACTGGCGGACCATCACTGTTCCGTCTGCGTTCCTCCCCCATCACCAGACAAAGAAGGGTATTTTGTTTGTTTGTCTGCCGTGGCACCCATTCCTGCTACGGTCTAGGTTCTTTCTCTCTCCCTATCCCTCATGGCATGCACCCATTAGTTCCAACTCAGCTTGCCTCTTTTGGGTAGTGAGTCATCCTAGTAGGACACCTCCCCGAAAGAGCCTGAGCCGAATCCTCAAAAATAGATTTTTCCCCTCTCCCCACCACCAAACCATGCCCTCTGAATCTCTGACCTCCAACCTCACCGAGCTCTGTATTGGCTGGGTACAGGCTGGTGGTGCCTGGGCCTTGCGCGTGCCTTCCTTCCATATGTGTCCAAAATCTGCCTGCTGCCCATCCGTCTGCCGTGGTCTGGAGGCTCGTCTGCATAGCCTGCCGTCCGTTTTCTTTGACCTTTTATATGGGCTGCTTCTTGATTTCCCGCTCCTCTCAGGAGCTGGGCTTTATTTGGTGATGGGCCTTGTATTTCTTTGGCCCACTTCTTGATTTCCTTTATTTCCTGCCGTATTGTTTTGTTATTCCTGCTGCAATGATTTAATCCTGCTGGGCCTCCTTAGGCCAGCCGTTTACTTTTTCTCCCAGTGGCTTGGCATGGCCACTGGTTTTCCTTACTTATGGGCTCCTATGTCCCTTTTCTCTTTGTCTTTAGGCATCCTTGGCCCATTTGCTTTCTTTGGGCTTCCTTGGCCCTTTTGCTAATTCTGCATTCCCATGGGCTTTTACTAACTTCATTAGGCTTCCCCGGCCCAATAACCTTATTCTCATCCTTGGGGTTCATGGGCCTGCCATAAACCCCTTACTTTCTTAGTTTGCATTACTTTGGGCCTACGACGGCCCTTTCTCATTTTTCCACATCATACACTACCCATGGGATGCTATTTCTTTCTTTCCGACTTTTTTAAGCCCACTTGCCTCTTCAAGGCCCATTTGTTTATTTCTTGGGCCTATGATCCATTATTCCTGCCGTTTGGGCCTAATGGTTTTGTTGTCTGCTTGCCAATTCTTTGCTGCCCTTGTTATTGGACTTTCCTTCTTTCTACCTGGACTCTCACAAAATGGCCCTCAACACTTTTTTCTTTTTTTTTCTTTTTTTGCTACTGCACATTAATGGGCACTTTTTGAAATTTATATAGACTACAACCAAAAAAAAATGATGTCCTTTTGATTGAAGGAAATTAAGAGGTTTATGCCATAACGACGTCATTTTTACTAGAGCAATTCGAAGGAACATGTAACAGCTCATTTTATTTAAGGAATGTCAAAGGATTTAGGAACAATTCGAAGAGATTATAGTGCATTTAAGGTATAATTTTAAAGACCCATTTATTTAAAAGGAGGGTTAGAGCAACCACACTAGCTCATGGATAGTCTTCTAAAATACAAAAAGTGCTCAATTTTACACATTTTAACCCAAAAACCTCTTACATCAATCTTTGTAAAAATGTCTAAATATGTACAATAGTCTTGCAAATGAACAGTAACCGTGTGTATATACACGGTTACTGTTCACCGTGTAAATGATTTTTTTATTCTTTTTCTCTCTCTCCTCTCTTCACCTCACTCTCTTTTCCTTTCTCTCTCCTCTTACGGTTACTGTTCACAGTGTTAAAAAAATGAATATTTTATTTGAATAAATGTGTATAATAGACAAACTGATGTGGGTGTTTTGTAAAAATAGGTCTGTAAAATAGAAAAAGTAAGTTTTAGATGTGCAAAATGGAAAAAATTTTGCACATACTGATGTGGATGCTCAATACACAATCAGTTTTTTTTTTTTTTCTCAAAAAAAAAGTTTTTTTAGAAGAAAATACACAATCAGTTTTAATTAGTGTTAAATACCCCATATTTGTAATTTGTAACATATAGTATGGTGGGAAAGATGTAACTTGTGTTTACCAAAAAAAAAAGTTGTAGATCCTCTAAAAAAAAAAAAAAAAAAAAAGTTGTAATTTGTAATAGATGCACCATTTATTCTATAGTTAAATATGAATTAACTTTTTTTTTTGGTAGGATGGAGCCTAATTGGTAGAAAATTAGTGGAATTAGTATTTTACATTTAAGATAATGTATATAATATATATATATATATGTATATATATATACACTCTGTTGATATCAAGTTTAAAACAATCCATTTGATGTAATGGACAACATCCTTTTATGTTATGACTAGTCGCTAACCTGTGCAATGCACGGATTAGTTAGCAAATATTAAATAAATAAATATATATTCACTTTTTTCAATGCTACAATTAGTTAAGACAGAATGATAATCAAATCAATACTTGATAAAAGGAGGTAAAGAGATAATTAGAAAGAGCAAGACTTAGGTACAGTACTTAAGTGTTGTTCCTTAGGTTCTCTTCTTAAGATTCTGCCATGTGGATTTTTTCTCATGGGATGAAAGTGTATGTTTTAGTTAAGTAGCCACATGGCTGAATCTTAAGAGGGAACCTAAGGAACAGCACCTAAAGTACTGTACCTAAGTTTTGTCCAATTAGAAATAATGACAAAGTTAGTTATTCAAAAATAAATTATAAATAATAGCAAAAAGAAATACAATCAAATTAAAGAATTAAAATAATACAAAAACCAATTGGACAAAGAGAGAGAGGACATGTTAAACGACATCAAATATCTATGGGCTGAAACTTTACTTGGGAATGCATAATCCAATCTTTTCCAAACCTATTGTGATTGAAATTTCAATTAAATTTTTTTTCAAGTATGAAACACATAAACAACCCAATTTCAAGGGCAAAGCTTGGTCCAAAAATCGGTTGAGTACATACAATTCAAAAGAAATCAATACTTATATTAATTAACCCTAAAATTAGGGTAACATTAAATAACGTCAACAATTATTTATTGGGAAAGCAAAAAGAAAGCAACATGTGTCCAAGGGTCATGTGCAATGCACATGAGACCCTTAGACATTATGGGGCAATTGCAGCATACCAATTTCAAGGGCAAAGCTTAGTCCAAAAATCAACTGAGTACGAAATCAATACTTATATTAATTAACCCTAAAATTAGGGTAACATTAAATAACGTCAACAATTATTTATTAGGAAAGTAAAAAGAAAGCAACATGTGTCCAAGGGTCATGTGCAATGCACATGAGACCCTTAGATATTATGTGGCAATTGCAGCATACAAGTATACAGCAAAATCTTTCCCTTATTTATTTATGATTCTCACAAATTTAGTTATTTATTTTTCAGTAAGACACAAACCTAAATCATGAAATTAGAGATAGAAATTTTAACAATGCAAAAGTTGCAATATAGTCTATTTTTTTTCTTATAAAGATGCAAATATGCAATACAGCTATATAGTGGCGTGCACTTAGAGGGGGGAAGAGAAAGAAATAAAGCCACCAAAATTACTCAAGCAAACTTTCACTAGAAAGAGACTTCTCTAAATAAACCCAAAAAAAAAAAAAAAACCTTACCCTATGACTCTCACCTACAATAGACCAAAGACTCATTTATGAAAAACAATAAAGGAATGCCAAAGTTGTTGACCGTGTGTGGGGTAATAATTTTTAGGAGAAGTTTTACTACTTAAAATTTTGAATTTGATCTAAGAAAAAATGGATGTAGAACAACAATACATTTATTGATTATATTGAGTCATCTAATCGGCTCTTTGGATGAATAAGTCCCTAAAGAAGAGAGGCTGAGACCGTTCTTATAAGGGAAGGGAATGGTTGGGATTTTGTTTTCAATTGTAATTCGCGATAGTAGCATGAGAGTAGTAGTCTTTTGCGGCTGAATGGATTCTAATAGAGTTTTAATGTTTTATAAAAATAAAACTAAAAATAAAAAAATAAAAAAAAATCAATTAATGATGTGGAAAAAATAAGAACAAAAGGGATCGTGAAGAATTGTAGCGGGGTCAATTTTTTCTTTGATAATAATGTGTTATATATAGAGGTAGCCGTAGCTTGAAAGTAGGCTACATAGTTAGCCTAGAAGTAGACTTCCAAGTATACTATACTACGAATTGTGAGGGAGGGGTTAGGAATATAGCGTAGTAGACTTCTAAAGTATATATGAACGAAGCAACAATAGTTTAGACTTCAAAACAGGTTAGTCAATACCGTACCGATATGTATACCGGTATCGAAACATCAACGTTTCGTACCGGTTTAAATACCGGCTAATTTCGAGCAATATCGGCCGGTACAGGAAAAAAGTTTTTTTTTTTTTTTAAGTTTTGTAATTTTTGAATTTTTGTTAGGGCAGAATGATAACTTATTTGTATTAACTTATTAGTATTATTTGTTTTCTTAGTTTGCAATGGTAACTTTTAAGCTTTCTATTTTTTATATTGTGTTTTTTTTTTTTTCTTTTAATTGATATTAAAGTCTAAAACCATGAATAATTAGTTCTGAATTGAGGAAATGTTTTATGGTAAACTTTTATATTTATTATAATATATATACACATACATACATATATATATATATATATTTATTTATTTATTTATTTATTTATTTATTTATTTATTTATAAATATAAAAAAATAGAGGTAAACCCAAAACGGTACACCGGTATTGATCGGTATCTGAAATATATCATACCGCTGGCCAAACCAGTACAGCCTCCGGTACGATATTGACTCCTTTGTTTCAAAATATATATATATATATATATATATATAATATGCAATATATATAAGCTTTACATTTAGATAAATTATAATAAATAAATAAATAAAACCAATTTTTTTAATATATATATATATGTAAACTTAATATATTGGATATGATGTGAAACATTTAAACTATTCATTTAAAAAAAAAAAAAAAAAAAGAAGTGAAACATGTAAGCTTCAATGATCAGCTTTTGAACATAATATCATATATTAAAGCTTTTGAATTTTGCATTCACATGTCTTTTTTAGGGTGAGTAAAATTGTTAGCAAAAAGTATTTAAATTTTTTAGAAATTAATCAACCTTTTTAGTATTTAGGACTCTGTTCAATAAATTTAGGGAAGTACAAACTCACTCTTCTTCTTTTTTTCTTTTTTTCCAAAACTACAAACGATCTACTGTGCATAATCCACAATTAAAAATAAAAATTTTGCAAATGTTAGGTCAATTTGAAAGTGATAAATTGCTCTAATAAAAAGTTAACACATTAAGAAGTTGTGAAAAATTGTGCGTTTATAACCTTCTATGACGGAGGGGGGAAAAAATGTTTTCCACCAAAAATATGTGATGGCCTAAAGACTACATTAAAAATTGCTCCAATTTTGAAGTATTGGAAGATTTCAGGGGTAAGCTCGGTAATTTGTACTATGTTTAAGAGGGAAGCTGAACTAGCTTTTTACCGGGAAAACGAAACGAATTATATAACTGAAAAAACTGTTGGTTTCCTATTTGACCAAAACACGCTTTGCTATATTTCATTATTTCTGTATATTCAGTGCAATTCCACTGCTATTTTTCCATAACACCATGGGTAGATTTTAACCTCCAGTTCAAGAACCCATGATTCATAGTTAGCCTTAGATTTTAGTTCCACAATTACTCCCAGTTTTCACATAGGTTTCATTTGCTTTCATCAAAGAATTTCCATGGTAGCAGAGAACACAAAGCCAGCTTTTTCATGGCCACAGCAAGAAACATGAAGAAATCCTTCATAACTGAGAACCCATCACCATTCTTTCACTACTTGCTTTCACTTTCTCCATTGGCTTCACTTGTCAACTCCCCAAAGAAAAGTCCAAGAAACCTCAAGCTTTGTACACCCCAAAACCTCTCACTCTTCTTTCTTTCTCTCATACTTTCCTTCACTTTCTTGGGTTTTTCCATTCTCAGCTTCTTGCTTGTTTCCCAAGCTTCCTCCTCTTCATGTCATCTCAGCTCTCCCTCGTCACCATTTTCATTTCCTTCTCTCAAGTCTTCTGAGTACTCTCCGATCAACTTAGTCTCTCTTTTATCAACAACTTCGGATGATGAGGATGAGCCAAAACTGTCAAACAGTGTGATGGTGCCGTTACCGGCTCATGGGGTTGTTAGGAATAATGTTTCTGAGGAGGAGAGGGAGTTCTGGGAGCAACCAGATGGGCTGGGGTACAAACCATGCTTGGATTTTAGTATTGGGTATAGGAAAGCGTCTCTGAAGATTTCAAAGGAGAAGAGGAGGTTCTTGGTGGTGGTGGCCTCAGGGGGACTAAACCAGCAGAGAAATCAGATTGTCGATGCTGTTGTTATTGCAAGAATTCTTGGGGCTGCATTGGTTGTGCCAGTCTTGCAGGTTAATCTGATATGGGGCGATGAAAGGTAAAAGAAAAAGATGTAACTAAATTTGATGTGTTTTGTCCTTTGAATCTATATATTTCCTGCACTCATTTATTGTGACATATGAATAGTAACATCAGTAGATTAAAGTATTGGTCAACTCTTAATGTCTAGAGGAATTCATGGAACATTAATTTTTTCCTAATGAAATCCTTCATTATCTCATCAAAGCAGCAAAAGTTTTTATGTTTCTAGCTTCTATCACACATTTGACCAGTTCAGCATGATGTCTATACAATTTTTACATTTTATTATTAGAATTGTCCTGTATTGAAGGATATTATGTATGGAAATCAATTTGTCAATTTGTTTTTGTAATAACTGCAGTGAGTTTTCGGATATATTTGATGTAAAACATTTCAAGAGGACTTTACAAGCTGATGTACGCGTTGTATCATCTCTTCCTTCCACTCATTTGATGTCAAGGCAGACCATTGAAAACAAGATTCCTTATGATGTTTCTCCGCTCTGGATTCGAAACAGATTCTTTAGACAAGTAAGGAATCCTTTGTTGATGGAAATTCCATCTGCTGCATTTTATCATGATTTAGCTGCTAAGGTGAGGTTAGGACTGGAAAGCAATTTTAAAAAATTACATATAGTTTACACTTATAACTTCTTAACTTTGTATTAATTCAAAGAAATTTCACCAACGAAGTGTTAGTAGGTAGAATGCGAATTCAGAATTGAAGATGCACTCATTATAATTTTTTTTTTCATAAAGAACAATCAATTAGATATATGTGCGTGCATGTGTGCCAGCTGTTCTAGTGGCTCTAAAAGTCATTCATATTTGAGTTTCCCTTGAAATACATTTGATGGATCATGCAGCTAAATGAAGAGGGTGTTCTGGTGTTGAAAGGTTTAGATTCTAAACTCTCAAAGAATCTTCCATATGATCTGCAGAAGCTTCGATGTAAGGTACATGGAAATCAATCTCCATTAAATTCATATCAAACAATCATCAGTGTAGTTCTATAGCCTAATTATGTCCCATTTCATCTTCATATTGCAGGTAGCCTTTCATGCATTAAGATATGCAGCACCAATTAGGGAGCTTGGAAATCGGCTTGCAAGGAGAATGTGGATTGAAGGCCCTTTCATTGCCCTCCATCTCCGGCTAGAGAAGGATGTGTGGGTCAGAACTGGATGTCTCACTGGTTTGGGCACAGAACATGATGACATCATCACCAAGGTTCGGGAGTCTCAACCCGAATACCTGACAGGAAGGTTAAACATGACCTACACTCAACGACGACTTGCTGGACTATGCCCCCTAAATGCATTAGAAATGGCAAGGTATATCAGAAACTCATAACTGCATATGTATAATCCTTGATAAAGATCTTTAAGACTGTAACTGGATAGAATTTTAAATGTGCTGTTATTGCAGGCTCCTAAAGGCTCTAGGAGCACCCGGAAGTGCACGGATATATATTGCAGGGGGAGAGCCATTTGGGAGAAACAAGGCTTTGCAGCCACTTGTGGCAGAATTTCCTAATGTTGTGACAAAGGAAAAGTTGGCACAAAATGGAGAACTTTCACAGTACATTAACAAGTCCTCAGCTCTGGCTGCCATTGACTACATTGTCTCCCTGAGCAGTGATGTCTTTGTACCTTCCCATGGTGGAAATATGGGACGAGCAATGCAAGTAAGTGACCAAGACTTCTAATACTAGCTACTTCCATGAAGAAGTCCTATTAGTATCAGCTCATGGAAACCCTGGAAAAATAGTAGTTTCCAATTAAAACTTTAGCCCCTTATTGCAGAAAACAAAAAGATAGTACAATCTAGTTTGATGGAATGATAATTGCTAAAGACAGTACATATAGTTTGATAGAACTGATAATTGCTAAATGCAAAGTTTCCGTTTTATATTGTTGTTATGTAACTTCATCCCACAAATCATCAATCTGGATAGGCATCTGGATTGCCATCTGATTAGTGGCGACTAGAAATCTGACATGATGTCAAAATAATATTTATGTCTGTGGTGCAACTGCTAAATCTGTGTTAGTTTATCTCATTCTTTCTGCATTGCATTTTTGACTTAACAGGGTCATCGTGCCTATGTCGGGCATAGGAAATATATAAAGCCAAACAAGCGTTCCATGCTTCCTTTTTTCGATGATACCTCCATTTCTGATGCAGAATTCAGAAGCATCATGAGGAAACTGCACGGCAAATCTCAGGGGCAGCCTGAGATGAGAGCTAACAGGAGGGATAGAGATGTGATTGCGTATCCCATACCTGAGTGCATGTGCAAACACAAAACAGGCATATTTTGAAGCATCTTAATGAGTAAATTTGTTCCCTTTTCTTTTGGGAATCTCAATGAGTATACTCATTTGTAAATCATTTCATATAAATTTGTAAGATTTTTGTTCATCCATCAAATCACTACTAGCATTATGTTCAGTACTATATTGTTTGGACTAATGCTGAAAGCCCAGGAAACAGCCGCAGCGCCACATTAACCTCTTTCACTTATAGGCAATCGTGTCGAGGTTGGTATTTCTTCTTTGCATTATACAAGCATAGATGCAACTTCCATGGATGCTATGTGCTATGATGAGGCTGCCCAAAGCTCTTTTGAAGAATAAGAAAGCCATTATCTCTGATTTTTTGCAAAATAAAATGATTGTCATTTTTGTTTTTTGAAAATCTCCTACATCCTGCAAGGCTGGAGGAAATGATTTCTTTAAGAAAATGGATCTCTGTCACACATAAAACCAGTGTACTCCAAGATTAAAACATAAACCATATCTAGAAAATTAACTGTTAACTGAAAGAGAGGATACAAATCCTCAATACTTATTCTTGAAACACCACAAGCAATGAACCATGCAAAACATAACAATCAAACTCATCAAGGAAAGGAAAAAGCTAAAAGTTAGATGACTAAGAAGTAAGATCACAATTAAGTCCTTCCTACTGTCATTCATTCCTTCCAACTTTGGCTCATTGATTGTTGTCCAATGTTTAACTCGATCTCCAAAAGTTTGGAAACAAAGGTTGGCATAGTTTTCAAAATCATCACTATATTTTATATGCAAAATGATGTAACAATTCAAACTCAATTTATTATTAAGCAAGATTAGTATTTATATAAATTTCAAATGTGCAAAAAATAAAAATTGCATACACAATCCTGCAATTCAAGAAGCTGTCATACTCATCTTGAAGAGCTTTTGGTGAGTCAAAGTGGAATAATGTCACAAAAGGGATTATGCCTTCACAAGATTAAAACATTAAATAAGTATAAATTGAGAGCAATGGCCTTCAAGATGTAGTATTAGAATAAGTGGTCATTCAAAGTACATTTTAAATTACATTCTTACCATTATGGAGTAGTCCATTGATAAACTTTTGTAGGAATCAATGCCTCAGAGTCCCCTCTGCAAGTTTTTTGATGAAGAATATAATGATTGGCAAAGATGATTTACAAATATTTTGCCTTTTGGCTAATTATCATTATAATTTGATAGGTTCTTTGTTTTGTTTTCCTTTGTATGTTTTCTCCCCTTATTAAAGACAACAATGCTACAGACAAAGTACATTCTACCAAATAAAAAAATTAAAATAAAAAAGACGACAAAGAAGACAGTATGGAAAGAGAAATTCAATTTCCTTGTTCCACTTTTCTGAGGTTGTACAGGTTTTAATCCTTTTATTATGCAGCAAATTGATCGTATGAGGTTGGATCATACCTTAGGCTCAAATCTTAAGCAAAGGTATTTCAGATTAGTTCAGTGTTGAATATGATTACCAGCAAACAGGACAGGTTTTAGCATTCTTACCTTGTTTCTAGTGATAGACGTCCAAAACCTCAGAAGCTAATTAGCAAGAACTGATTTTTTTTTTTTTTTTTTTTCCCGAAGGCAAATACCAAGGGAGACGCGAGCCAACAGCAAATTTTCCTCCCATATGACATTCAAAACATAAATGAATGCTTGTCTCAAAATTGTATAAATTTTGTATTATGAAGTTCAAACGAAGACATGAGTGAAAAAGTGAAACTACCACAACCATGCTACTCACCTATGTTGACAAACAAGACATTGGCTCATTACTTACTCTGGGACTTGTCATGGAGGTTAGTTAGTTTCAAGATTCCAATTCAAGGTAAAACAGATGGGAGTACCAATAAACTCTTCATTAATGTGATAAATAAAAAATAAAAAATAAAAAAGATAAGAACTCATTCATGCAATCTAAAGTGCCTGTCACGCAATATTAGCCCTTCCAGAAAATAGTAAATCTGTAAAGACAAAAGTCACACGAACTGGTCACTTTTTCCTGCCAACTGCATATATAGTCACCCAAAATACTACATTTATAGGTTATGCAGTTCAAATGCATTCCAGTAGGTTCTACAAATGAAGTAAAAATAGTTCAACAAAAGAACTAAAAATCCTAATAAGCTTAGTTTGCTTGCAATAAGCAAAACAATGACTGCGTATGTGACAAAAACTTTATTTCTAGCAAGACAAAATTGAAAGAACAGAAATAATCAAAAACAAATTATTAACTCTGATGATGATATTCACCATTTTCATACCACTTGCAAATATTCCAACAAGGTCTGCTAAAATAAAATTACAAATGATCTCAGAAGGCACAAAGCATCATTCGTTTTGGTTTTTTCACAAAACTCAATCTAATTTACTTCAGTGTTCTCTTCTTCCTCACCATCTTCTCCAGCAACTTCTCCCTCTTCTTCTCACTACTCTTCATAACCTTCGCCTTCTTCTTTGGGTCCACCATAAAAACTTTTTTGCGTTTGAGACTGTAATAGTCTCTCTCCATTTTCATTAAAAAATGACACCATGTTGGCAGGCCTTGTAATATTTGTGATAATTCTTATTGGAAATGACTGACTTGGAATGTGAAATTATAACAACGCTTGAGACTTTTAGAGTTAGCTAGTTTTGTAACTTTGGTATGAATATAAATCATGAGAAACTTAAAACATCAGTGGATGAGGAGTGAAAATTAATTATTTCTGCACATGATTGGCTTATATTTAGTTTTCCCTGCTTCAGCTGTATCATCATCTTCTCTTTTGCTGCACAATCGGCTTATTTATCTTCAACTAGGATCTTTTCATTGTCTTTTTTTTAAAATCCGAATGATTTGCTCATATAATCGCCAATTCAAGCATCGAGCCTGCCAAAGAAATACATCTAGCGGACCATGACCATGGGCTTCTAGTGGGAATGAATGAGTCCATCATAATGAAAATCAATTGGCACACATGGAAACAATATAAAAAGAAAAAATTTACAAAAAAAGAGCATACAAATTTCCATTCTCTGATAGGCTACTACATTAAATAATTAGATACTAATGAAGTGACAGTCTTTGCTGCTGAAGCCTTTTCTTTTCCCAATGCAAAATGAATCCATCACAAATACCAACAGTAATTTGCGCCTTTTTCTATTCATTCATTCTCCAACCTACAACTTTTCTTATGTCAAAATCCTAACATCCTTTCATTTGTATTGAGCTTACTTACCAGAAATCTTACATTTTACTAAGTAAGGAAAGAAAAACGAAGAAGTCGTTACATTAGTAGAAGCTCAGTAAGGTTGTTTCCTAGATTGCAAAAACTATATTACAAGTTAGTTGTCAGAACTGCAACTCTAGGCCTATCATGTGATTCACATTACTTATTTACAGTAAGTACTTCAAAGATGGACAGAATATTAGTATTAAGCTAACGCCGATCGATCCCTGTATTGAGCTTATGTGAAGTGCGAGCAGCAACTATATGTTTCAGATGTAAAGCAGCCAAAAGCCTAGGCCAATTCGCGCCAGGTAAATTGTCAACTTGAAACTCAAGAAGCTTTTGCTGTTTCCTGTAATAATCTTCCAGTGCCTTGCTCTGGGGAGAAAAAGAATACTTTCATCAGAACTCATCCCAAGAAGGCTTGCAGTCAGAGACATGGAAATCAACAAGATAACAATTGCAATTGGAAGAATAAGAGTATAACAAGGAGTTCAAACTAAAAGACTATCAAGAAGAATAAAAACCAGACAGGAAGTGTTGATATATCAATATCACATTTGAGACATGACATTGCACAACCTAAGTCAATTGACTTTCTGGAAGGAAATTAGCCATTTCAAAACATGCAAATTCGAGGATGTGTTATTACAATTCGGATATAAAACAAACTCAAGATGTGGGATATGCTCAAACTGTACGTCCCCAAAAGTTATTTCTGCTCTTTCTCTTTGGATAACTAAGAGGTCACTTACCATAGTGGCATCAAACTAAGAAAGAAAATAACAGAAGGTACAAAATTTGTTAGAGAACAGGAACTTTGATTTACCTCACTGCCTAATGTAGAGATAGGTTTTTGGTGTCCCATTTCATTTTCCACTATGGGATGTGCAAATTTGTGACTGGACCAAAAATATCAGGAACCATCCCAAGTAATACAGATAAAAACAAGATAATGCCAAGCTGGATATTCAAGAATAGTACTACAGATCAGGAAGAATCTACCAATATAAGGAAGCACCAAAATATGAGAATTGAAGACTACCTGCTTTGCATACTGTTCGATTCTTTCCCTCGAGGTACCGTCTGCATCACAATTAAGGATTTTGGTTGAGTAACATGCAAGGACATATCAGAAACTTGTTTCCCTCTTGAAACTCAATTTGGGGAGGGAAAAGGGGGATACTACCTCCATGGTGCTTCATGAAGCTATCCTCCATGGATTTGAAATTCACAACCAGATCAATCTTGCCAAGTTGGTCAAGGATCTCCTGTGACAAAAATTAAGAGTTCATGGTAGCATTCAATTCGGTTAATTCTTATGAGCTGCAAATATGCCCCGTGAAACACAATATCTCAACCAGCACTAACACATCTATAATCACATAAAGTATGTAAATAAATCCATAATTACATCCCCTTCATGTTGAACAATAACAATTTTTCTGGGAACCTAAAAACATTTAACTAATCTGACAAAGTCAGGTACATGCAACGAATGAAATCTGCATGAAGTCCATCAAAAGAAGGCAAGTTTCTCTGATAAAAGACTTACAGCCTGGATTCTTGAACAAGGAATTCCATCCAGTATAAACCCACTTTCACCTCGGGAATACCCATCCTCCAACCTCTTTGACAACAGCCGAAATAGTATATCCTCTGGAACAATTGCCCCTTGATTGACAGCATTTGCAATCTATTTTCAGAGGATGAAAAAACACAAAGAGAAACATAAAGTGAGTGTGCTATTGCATCAGTTCCAAATCCAATAAAGGTTGATTCCACTTCAAAAAAAAAAAATTCTTTTTCTGGAAAAAATTTCCAAATGCATCTGTGAGTTCATCATAGCTTAAATTTAATAATAATAAAAAAAGCACACTAGTTCCCATTATACAATTATATAATAATGATAATGCAAACATGGAATAATTTCTTTAGAATAGTCATAAATTAGAGAAACTAATTTTTCCAACTTGGTTCACTTATTCATTGCATCTTAAATTGCACAATGCATCTTTACATAAACAATTGTAAGTAATTTCACAACCGATAACTCGTAGCCTCGCAATTTTGCATAACTAAACTTTTAGAAAATTAATTTGGCATAATTAAACTAAACTAATTAGAACTGTATTATCTAGGAGCCAACTTGCAATCATTTCTTTAAAGCACCTTTAACAACAATAACAAAATTAGGATAATAATAATAATAAATAATAATGTGACAAGTCATGATAATATTAATATTAATATAAATCTATCACCCCAAAGATTTTATAATTTTTATGTAATTTCCCAAAAGAAATTATTCAAGAACACAAAAAATATTTTAAAAATAACAAGAAAAGGGCATTTGTGTAATTTAATAAGACATATTTTATCATTCTGATTCAGCTCGCCAGTGATATTATTTACCGCGACTTTCAAATATACATTTAAATGACCAAAATACCCTCAGTCCCAAATCTAATTTACAGCTTCACACCAAGAAACAGAGAAAGAAAGCAAAAGAAATGTGAACTGAGAGGAGAGGAGAGGAGAGTAGACCTGTTTGTAGAGAGAAGAGCGAGGGTTGAGGTCTTGACAGACGAGGGTAGAAATGGAAATGTGAGGGACTTGAAGAAGCTTCGAGATCCTTCGAGCGAACACGTGCCTTTTGGCGCTTGGATTACCTATGAAAGACCACTGGACCGGATTGGTTGGAACAAAGGCCTCCGATTCCGACATTGGAATTGGACCGTAACGACGCGGCAGCTTGTGGTTGTAGTAGTAGTAGTCATCGTCGGGTTGTGGCTGAGCTGCTGTGGCTGAGTTGGAGTAGAATCGGCTCACAAAGAAGTCAGTGAGTCGGCTGAGTAGCGGTGGCTGCGCCGCCGTTATTGCAGCGGCTTTGGTGGCGCTGCTGCGGCGTAGTTCGATCATGGCGCGAAAGTGAGAGAGAGAAAGAGAGAATTTGAGAAATAACGAAAAAGTGGAAATGAGCGGAAATGAGTGATAGGTGTGAAAATGACCTTACTATTTTGGGATTTTTACATAAAATGCCATCGTTTCTTGGTTCTTGCGCGCCATTTCTTGTTGGAAATTCTTTTAAAAAAAAAAAAATGGAAAAGGTTAGAAATAAATTTTTTTTTTTTTTTATGGGAATAAAATATATTTGGAGAGCCTTCTTGTTCTTATCTTATATTATTATTCATTAATCTTTTTCTCTCTTTTTTTTTTGGGTGAATATTATTCAATATTCATGAACTATAAATAAATGTTACTTTATTATAAAAAAATTAAATGAAGGACGAAGTGATTTCTTTTGATGACTATAAAAATTTTAAAAACAAAAGGATTATTATTATTATTATTTCATTTGAGGGTAAATCATATTTCAATCTTGTATTTTATTGATGATTTTTTAAACTAAATCAACGTACTTTTATAAATTTTAAATCAAATTAATTTTATAGAGAAGTTATTGATGTACCGATAGCTTAGCAAAAATGGGAGCTATTCAGAGTATCGATTTCCACTTTTTGTATGGAAAATGTGTTAGCTTTTGATAAAGTTGAGCATTCTTATAATAGAATGGTTGTTTCTGATTAATCTTATATGCTTGATTAACCAGAAATAAATAAAAGGAATGCTTAAACACAAAACGACATATGTGCTGGCATTGTTTTCATACATACCTCCTTTCCTTGTTTGTTTCATGTTCAAATCTTTCATTTGCTTGCTACTTGGAAGCAATACATGTGCTTATTATATATGAACATTATTTTCCTCTAAACCACACTATATCGCTTTATTTAAATATTTTCCAATATCAACTCAAGTACAACAAGTTTATGGTTTAATTGAAATATATTTTTAAGTACAGTATATAATTTCATTTGAATCTTTTATGTTTAATTTGAAATTGCCTTTAAACTACCCAGAATGTGACCCATCACACTTAAGGGCCTTTAGTTCGCCGTGATGTTACATTGCATTGTAATATTACAATATTGTAATCTTATATTAATATAATCTCAATACAAGAATACAACATTAAATTATTTAGGAAAGTGACGAGATTAAAATGATGTGATATATTTTGTAATTTTAGATTATGGTAATGTTAGAAAAAATAAAATAAACCAAAAATCTTAATGTCACATTATCATAATGTTTATCACATCAAAAACACATCACAACGAACCAAATGCCCTTGGCCCATAGTGAAAAACTAATAGTGAATTTCGGACATATTTCACAAAAATAGTGGGAAGAGCTTGTGAATTGACAAAGAACCACACTCATGGCAGCTCCATTATTACTCTACTCTCAATTGAGACGTAACTAGTGTGCAGAGAACTGGAGAAATTTCGGACTTGGGTTGTATCTGTTCATCGTCAATACAAGTATCCATTTGATACCCCATTTCACTTTTCTAACATTCAAAATAAATTCAAGTTCAACTGTTCAATATCAGAAACCTAAACCTAGGCCTTTGGTTGGCCCCTTATCAATCATCAACACTAGTGGGGTTTGTGAATCAATCAAGTGTATAGTGATCCATTCAAGAGACTTTGTAGTTCTAGGAATTCCAATCTTTTAAAGCATCACAGTAGACCTGCAAAATGTAAAATATGCAAAGCAGACACAGAACAATTGGCAGTAACATCTTAGAAAAAGAAAGAAAGAAAGCATAAACACCAAAGAGAAACATAAATCTTATGCCATAAACTACTTATTGTCATACAATTAGCCCAAAGGCCTCAACTTTAGGGATACACTCATACAAGAGAATTATTCACCAATAACGCTCTGTTTGTTTCGGCATTAATATTTTGAGACTCTAATAGTCTCTCTCCATTTTCATTAAAAAATGACACCATGTTGGCAGGCCTTGTAATATTTGAGATAATTCTTATTGGAAATGATTGACTTGGAATGTGAAATTATAACAACGCTTGAGACTTTTAGAGTTAGCTAGTTTTGTAACTTTGTTATTAATATAAATGATGAGAAACTTAAAACATCAGTGGATGAGTGAAAACTAATTATTTCTGCATATGATTGGCTTATAATTAGCTTTCCCTGCTTCAGCTGTATCATCATCCTCTTTTGCTGCACGATCGGCTTATTTATCTTCAACTAGGATATTTTCAGTTATTGCAAACAAAAATTAGCAAAAATAGTAGTCATATACAGTGGTTTGCTTCTCATACACCATTTTCATTGTCTTTTTTTAAATCCGAATGATTTGCTCATATAATCGCCAATTCAAGCATCGAGCCTGCCAAAGAAATACATCTAGCGGCCCATGACCAGTGTCAACCAACCATGGGCTACTAGTGGGAATGAATGAGTCCATCATAATGAAAATCAATTGGCACACATGGAAACAATATAAAAAGAAAAAATTAACAAAAAGGAGCACACAAATTTCCATTCTCTATAGGCTACTACATAGTCTACATTAAATAATTAGATACTAATGAAGTGACAGTCTTTGCTGCTGAAGCCTTTTCTTTTCCCAATGCAAAATGAATCCATCACAAATACGAACAGTAATTTGGCCTTTTAACTGCATTTCTATTCATTCATTCTCCAACCTACAATTTTTCATATGTCAAAATCCTAACATTTTTTCCTTCGTGTTGAGCTTACTTACCAAAAATCTTACATTTTACAAAGTAAGGAAAGAAAAACAAAGAAGTCGTTGGTAGAAGTTCAGTAAGGTTGTTTCCTAGATTGCAAAAACTATTACAAGTTAGTTGTCAGAACAGAACTGCAACTCTAGGCCTATCATGTGATTCACATTACTTATTTACAGTACGTACTTCAAACATAGACAGAATATTAGTATTAAGCTAATGCCGATTGATCCCTGTATTGAGCTTATGTGAAGTGCGAGCAGCAACTATATGTTTCAGATGTAAAGCAGCCAAAAGCCTAGGCCAATTCGCACCAGGTGAACTGTCAACTTGAAACTCAAGAAGCTTTTGCTGTTTCCTGTAATAATCTTCCAGTGCCTTGCTCTGGGGAGAAAAAGACAATACTTTCATCAGAACTCATCCCAAAAAGGCTTGCAGTCAGAGACATGGAAATCAACAAGATATTAATTGCAATTGGAAGAATAAGAGCATAACAAGGAGTTCAAACTAAAAGACTATCAAGAAGAATAAAAACCAGACAGGAAATGTTGATATATCAATATCACATTTGAGACATGACATTGCACAACCTAAGTCAATAGACTTTCTGGAAGGAAATTAGCCATTTCAAAACATGCAAATTCGAGGATGGGTTTTTACAATTCAGACATAAAACAAACTCAAGATGTGTGATATACTCAAATTGTACATCCCCAATATTTATTTCTTTTCTTTCTCTATGGATAACTAAGAGGTCACCTACCATAGTGCCATCATACTAAGAAAGAAAATAACAGAAGTTCCAAATTTGTTAGAGAAAACTGGAACTTTGATTTGTCTCACTGCCTAATGTAGAGATAGGTTTTCGGTTTTCCATCCCATTTCATATTCTACTACGGGATGTGCAAATTTGTGACTGGACCAAAAATAGCAGGAACTATGCCGGATATTCACAATTAAGTATTACAGATCAGGAAGAATCTACCAATATAAGGAAGCACCAAGATATGAGAATTGAAGACTACCTGCTTTGCATACTGTTTAATTCTTTCCCTCGAGGTACCCTCTGCATCACAATTAAGTATTTTGGTTAATATGCAAGGACATATCAGAAACTTGCTTCTCTCTTGAAAATCAATTTGGGGAGGGAAAAGGGGGATACCATTACTACCTCCACGGTGCTTCATGAAGCTATCCTCCATGGATTTGAAATTCACAACCAGATCAATCTTGCCAAGTTGGTCAAGGATCTCCTGTGACAAAAATTAAGAGTTCATGGCAGCATTAGTGTCAAGTTGTGTTATCATCAATTCGGTTATTTCTTATGAGGTGCAAACATGCCCTATGAAACACAATATCTCGACCAGCACTAACACATCTATAATTACATAAAGTCTGTAAATAAATCCATAATTACATCCCCTTCATGTTGAACAATAACAATTTTCCTGGGAACCTAAAAACATTTAAATAATCTGACAAAGTCAGGTACACGCAACGAATGAAATCTGCATGAAGTCCATCAAAAGAAGGCAAGTTTCTCTGATAAAAGACTTACAGCCTGGATTCTCGAACGAGGAATTCCATCCAGTATAAACCCACTTTCACCTCGGGAATACCCATCTTCCAGCCTCTTTGACAACAGCCGAAATAGTATATCCTCCGGTACTATTGCCCCGCCATTGACAGCATTTGCAATCTATTTTCAGAAGATGAAAAATGGAAAATACACAAAGATAAACATAAAGTGAGTATGCTATTGCATCAGTTCTAATAAAGGCTGATTCCACTTCAAATTTTTTATTTTTTGGGAAAATTTTCCAAATGCATCTGTAGGTTTATCAAAGCTTTAATTTAATAAGAAATAAGCACAGTAGTTCCCATTATACTACATTCATTGAAGGTATGAAATCCCAAAAAAAAATTACAAATATATAATAATAATGGATAATACTAACATGGCATAATTACTTTAGAATAGTCATAACTCATAAATTACTTTGCTTATACATTGTTAAAAAAAAAAAAATTTAAAATACTAATTTTTCCAACTTGGGACACTTATTCATTGCCTCTTCAATTGCACCATGCATCTTTACATAAACAATTGTAAGTAATTTCACAATGGATAACTCGTAATTTGGCATAATTAAACTAAACTAATCAACCCTATTTTATAATTAGAACTGTATTATCTAGGAGCCAACTTGCAATCATTTCTTTAAAGCACCTTTAACAACAAAAACAAAATTAATAAAATAACAATGTGACAAGCCATGATATTTTGCACAAAATTATTCATAAATATATCCTCACTTTCCAAAGATTTTATACAATACAACAATAATATATATATATATAGTAAAAGCGAAATCCAATTAGATTTTCAATCGAATTCTCAATTTTGTGCCACATGTCCCATCCAATTTTTAAATTTTGTACCAAGTAAATTATTAAGTGTAAAAATCAAAGAGTAGAAATCCAATTAAATTCCAAATTGGAGTCTAATTTTGTGCCACGTATCCATCTAATTCTTTTAATTTTTATTGCAAGTGAATTATTTGGTGCAAAAACCAAAGAATTTAAATCCAATTAAATTCTAAATTTTATATATATATGGTGCAAAAACCAAAGAATTTAAATCCAATTAAATTCTAAATTTTATATATATATATATATATATATATATATATATATATTTATATATGTGTATAAAAAAAAAAGTATAATTTGAACGGTATAATTATGGTTGTTTTCAGTGTATATGCACGGGTAACACACTAGATAATATTAATATAAATCTATCCTCCCAAAGATTTTATTTAATTCCCCAAAATAAATTATTCAAGAACACAAAAATACTTTTAAAAAAACAAGAAATGGGTATTTGTGTAATTTAGCAAGGCAGATGTTTTATCATCCTGATTCAGCTTGCCAATGGTATTAACTAACCGTGACTTTCAAATATAATTTAAATGACCAAACTACCCTCAGTGCCAAATCTAATTTACAACTACACACCAAGAAACAGAAAAAAGAAAGAATGAAAGCAAAAGAAACTTGAACTGAGAGGAGACCTGTTTGTAGAGAGAAGAGCGAGGGTTGAGGTCTTGACAGACGAGGGTAGAAATGGAAATGCGAGGGACTTCTAGAAGCTTCGAGATCCTTTGAGCGAACACGTGCCTTTTAGCGCTCGGGTTCCCTATGAAAGACCACTGGACCGGGTTGGTTGGAACAAAGGCCTCCGAGTCCGACGACATTGGATTTGGACCGTAACGACGCGGCAGCTTGCGGTTGTTGTAGTAGTAGTAGTAGTTGGAGTCGGAGGAGGAGTAGTCATCGTCGTCGGAGTCGGATTCGGGTTGTGGCTGAGCTGCTGTGGCGGAGTTGTAGTGGAATAGGCTCACAAAGAAGTCCGTGAGTCGGCTGAGTAGCGGCGCCGCCGTTATTGCGGCGGCTTTGGTGGCGCTGCTGCGGCGTAGTTCGATCATGGCGCGAAAGTGAGAGAGAGAGAGAGAGAGAGAGAGAGAGAATTTGAGAAATAACGAAAAAGTGGAAATGAGTGCTAGGTGTGGAAATGACCTTACTATTTTGGGATTTTTACATAAATTGCCATCGTTTCTTGGTTCATTAAATGGAAAAGTTAGGAATAAAATATATATTGGTGGAGAGCCTTATTGTTCTTATCTTATATTATTCATTAATCTTTTTCTTTTTCTTTTTTAGGTGAATATTATTCAATAGTCATGAACCATAAAGAAATGTTACTTTATTATAAAATAAAATATAAAAAAATTATATGAAAGACGAAGTGATTTCATTTGGTGACTATAAAAATTTTTATAAAAAAAATAATTTTTATTATTATTTTATTTTAGGGTAAATCATATTTCAATCTTGTATTTTATTGATGATTTTTTAGATGTATTGTATTTCAATCCTTTCTCCAAAAAATAAAAAAATAAAAACACTTAAGTAAAACAAATTTATGGTTTAATTGAAATATATTTTTAAGCATATAATTTCATTTGAAACTTTTATGTTTAATTCGAAATCACCTTTAAACTATACAAAATGTAAAATATGCAAAGCAGAAACAGAACAATTGGCAGCAATATCTTAAAAAAAGAAAGAAAGAAAGCATAAACACCAAAGAGAAACACAAATCTTATGCCATAAACTACTTATTGTCATACAATTAAACCAAAGGCCTCAACTTTAGGGATATAAGAGAAAAATTCACCAATAAGACAAGAAACAATCAAACACCCAAGTCTCATATGCCCTGCTTGAGCATCGATCGAACCCTCATTGGAAGACCATAAAGCCGAATAAACCCAGCAGCATCAGCCTGATCATAAATCTGGCTGCTCTCAAAAGATGAAATATCTTGCCTATACAGGCTATAAGGGCTCTTACGGCTAGCTACAGAAACTGAACCTTTGTATAGTTTGAGTGTAACTGAACCTGTTGTAGTCTCAGTGATTTTTTCCATAAATGCATCCATTGACTCGCGAAGTGGGTCAAACCATCTGCCTGCATAAACTAGCTCAGCATACTTGAGTGCAAGTGAATCTTTAAGTTGCATGCTTTCTCGATCAATTGTTAAAGACTCCAACCCCTGTACAGCCTCAAAGAGGATTGTCCCACCCGGAGTTTCATAGACTCCACGGCTCTTCATACCAACTAATCGGTTTTCAACCATGTCAATTCGGCCAATTCCATGCTTTCCACCAATCTTGTTGAGTTCAGTAAGTAGAGATGCAGGCGATAGCACCTTCCCATTAACTGAAACAGGAAGACCCGACTCTATCCCAATTTCAATATATCTACAGGAAATGAAGGCAAAGAAAAAAACGATTAAAAAAAGCAGAATAGAAAATAATAGATAATGATACAGAGGGGTTAAACTAAAAATTCAATAAGGAAGTTTACTCAGGTTTGTCCGGTGCCTCTTCTGGGTCCACAGTCATCATGTACATATCCTTCTTAGGTTCGTTTGCTGGGTCTTCCAAAATGTCACCCTATAAATGCATGGAAATGAAACTCATGAGAGAGAGAGTGAGAGAATTAAAAGGTGACCATGAGAGCAAAAAATAAGCTTATTTCCTACAACAGTTTCTGAGCAACTGACATAAAACAAAGAGCTATACTAAGATTGAAATTTCCGCAGAAATTTGACAAGACAAAACAGGGAATGGAGCAGTGAATGTTACCTCATGGCTAAGGTGCCATAGGTTCCTATCCCTGCTGTATATGGATTTCTTTGTTACTGGTACAGGTACATTATGCTTCTTAGCGTATTCAATAGCATCTTCTCTCCCTGTAATATCCCATTCCCTCCAAGGAGCCACAACATTTAGCTTGGGATTCAGAGCAAAGAATGTGAGCTCAAAGCGAACCTGAATACAAAAAATAGCAAGCGAGACTGTGTCAGACAAAAAAACAGAACACAATGGGTCATAAAATTTAGAGCTCAATCATGAGGCATGCCTGATCATTTCCTTTTCCAGTGCATCCATGAGCGACAGCATCAGCTCCTACTTCTTTGGCAATATCCACCATGGCCTGTTTTTTAAATATATCATTACAAAGATTTAAAATTTATCAGATGGAAAAAGAAATTTCATGATGCCATTAAAACACAACTGATGACAAGAAGCTCAGAAACGAAAAGGCTTCCTTGAACAAAAATAATATCCATTTTTATTTTATTTAAATTACCCAAAAAAGTACCAATAGGGTATCTACACTCAACTCTATCAGAGACAACAAATGGAAATAAAAACAGATGATAGAAAAATCAAGAACACTTCTAAAAGGGCTGCAAACTGTATTGTTAATTTCTCTTGAAAAATCTGCATGCTTGCCTTATTTAAACCTACTAAACACAACAAACTTCAAAGTAGAAGCTCACTTTTGCAATAACAGGGCGAGCCATCGAGGTTCCCAGCAAATATTTCCTCTCATAAATTGCACCAGCTCTCAAGCAAGGAAAAATAAAATCTCGTACAAATTCCTCCTTCAAGTCCTTCACCACTAACTGAGAAGCCCCACTGGCTTTAGCCTTTGCTTCCAACCCTTCCAATTCCCCAACACCCTATAAATTTGGCATTTCAGGTAAGCACACAATTAATACAAATGCAACTGGTCAAGTGGGAATGAAGGATACCATCTAAAACTAATTGTATAGGAAGACTAAATAAGTAAAGGAACTTTGAGCAAGTAGATGTTGCTACTTAACATACCTGACCAACATCAGCAGTGAAGCAAACAACATCACAGCCATAGTTCTCCCTGCAAGGGAAAGGTTTGTTAAAAATTATATCATGGGAAAACAAATAATTCAAATGCATTAACCAGCACCATGAAACATTAAAAACAGAAAGCAAGCAGCATTTAATCCATTCAAGTAAGGTGACAATTCAACAAAGTCTGCAAAGGAGACATGTTAAAGCATGGAGCTAATATTTAATCAGGCACAAAAACTGCTGTTTTATCTGTAATTCAAGAAGTCACGTTCAAGCATGAAATATTAAAAACAGAAGGCAGGCAGCATCTATAGTTCATCACTACCAGAGTAAACAGCAGAATACTTATAATGAAGTCATCCCAACCACTACCTAACACAGTTAGTCAGTTACTAAAAACTGCTGTTTTATCTCCTCCAAACTCACTCGCTATCTCTCCTCATAAAATAAATATTTTAAAACTACCAGTCCCGGATTGCCATCAAAGAGAGCATGAGTCTAATTTCATATTTTAATCAATTGTATTCACATACCAATCTAAAACTGAAGAACCCTGAATACTTGTACAGTGGAAATATAATTAGGGGAATGTTCCAAGCCACAAAACAGGGGACTACAAAACATATAACAGTAGACATACCTTAGCCATGGGACTATGACTGATGTGTCTAAGCCACCACTATAAGCTAGAACGACCTTATTCAATTTGCCACGCAACCCTTTACCCTTTGTAGCTTCAGAAATTTCCATCTCTCTATCACTCTGCAAAACTGCTTGAATAACTGCATCTCAAGAGCAAATAAGCTAAGTATGTCCCAAAATTAAAAATAAAGAAATAAATAAAGTTATAAGCCAAACTAAACAGGCTAGCATATTCATTACTTAAGGTTTTAACATTTAAGCACTTAATTAACTCATTGCAAACTAAGTCATGATAGCTAGCGAGCCATCAATACAATAACACTACATGAAAAAGAATGAACAACAATAGAAAGTTTTAACTGATATTGACTTCTCTAAAGAGAAAATCTATTGGGCTATATACCAAACAAGAATATTTCAGAAACAAGTATTCCAAAACAACCTCACCTTGATTTTTACGAAACTTAGTTATATTGCCACCATTACTAGCAACAGCATGACCATGGAGCTCACTTGTTCTAACCACCAACTGTAAAAAAAATCCAAATTAATCACATTACTTATACAACAAACATTTATCTAGAAAGACGCAGAGATTAAGTCTAGTGACAAAATTTTTAGTGACATATTGCGTTCAGTGCGTAGAAAGTGGTGTCAATAGTGGGCCAAACTGAAAGTGATGTTACATCAATCACAACTTTGTAAGTTTTAAGGTAGACACTGGCACTGCTCTTAAGTTTTAAGGTACAATTACCTCGGATGCTGAAGACAACTTCCTTGGGCAGCTTACTTTATCATTAAACTGCAATGACTCTGTGATTGGAATCAGTTACAGCATAATCTCAGAGATTCAATTTCTAATAACAAAACCCAAACATAAAAAATCGCAACCCAAACATGATCTCAGAGATTCAATTTCTCCATTCTCTTTCAGAGACTTAATTTCAAATAACAAATCCCAAAAATAACACATGCAATCAAACTATTGGAAACACAAGATACTCCATCCCAACATTCCTCAGCAAAATACAATCCTATCTGTGTAGTAAATTTTCTATATAGCTTCACCCAAAAAAAAAAAAAAAAAAAATGAAATCTTTCAATTCGAATAGTGGAAAAGATACAATTTTGGGGGCCAAGAAATTATAACAAAAAAGTTTTGCAAATAACATGCAAATACAGAATGTGTTATTGAATCATGCAAATAAATCTCATAGAACAAAAAATAATAATAACAAAAGATACAATTTTGGGTGCCAACAAATCATTTTTTTCACAAAACAAATTGAGCCCAGAAATTTTTTTTAAAATTATTTTCAATCAACATGCAAATACAGAATGTGATTGAAACATACAAATAAATCTCACAGAAAACAAAAACAACAAAAATAAAAGATACAATTTTGGGTGCCAAGAAATCATTTTTTTCACAAAACAATTTGAACCCAGAAATTTTTTTAAAAATTATTTTCAATTAACATGCAAACACTGCATGTGATTGAATCATGAAAGTAAATCTCAAATAATAAAAAAATCAAAGAAAAACTGAAAAGCCCAGAACATGTACCTCTCTTTGGTACTTGAAAAGCAAGGCTGGTGGGTGAGCATGAAGAAATAGCTTTGAGCTGAGCCATTTCTATCTCTTTCTCCCTCTGTGATTGTTTGTGTGTGTGTTTCAGTCTCTGAAATCAGTGAGTTGTGTGGACCCGTGTGTTGTGTTGTGCTGTGTTGTGTGGTGGCTACTAGCTAGGGTTTTAGAAGGGCGCGAAAAGCATAGAAGGGAATTGAGAAAACGGTGTCGTTTTGTGAGAGCTTAGTGGCACTTGTCTGCCACCAACTATGGAAAAAAAAGAGGAGCCCACAAAGCTGACAAAGAAATCGACAAATAATTCGTGAATGGAGCTTATTATTATGATTCCACTCCTTATTGGTGTTGGGTTTTATATTTTGTCTACGAACTTTTGAAAAAAACAAATTAAATTTTTTTATATAGATATTATCTCTAAATTTTTGAGATAAATGTCAATGTCAATCTCATATTTGTTAACCAATTAATTCCTAACTAATCAAATTCCTAAATTTAATAATTAAAAACTATTTGTAGTATAATAAGGCGCATATAAAAACAACATAAATACAAACACAACCCAGAAATCCTTGTTGTAGGAAAAAATATTTATAGAGGTTTATATATTTATAGAGAAAATCCTTGATCATTCTTAAATAATAAATAGATAAAGCGTAAATATCTATAGAGGTTTATATAATGAATTTCATGAATTTAAAATTGTCTTTACAACTAATAATCAAAAATAAAAATAAAAAAATGAAACATAACCAAAAACCCAAAAATAAAGAAGATAAATACATACCTGTAATAGTATGGATGATACTTGGTAGGCTTGATAAAATATTTTACTATGGATTTCACAAACATCAAATTACCTATTTTTAAGAAACCAACAAAAAAAAAAGTTAAATTTTTAATCAACATAGAAATTGTAATAGAAGAAGAATTATTGAGGAAAGAGAAAAAAATTGATTACAACAATAAGTAGTTTTTCTATCCAAAAAATAAAAAACTAGAAGAAGAAGCCCTAAAAAGAAAAAGAAGTTGTTGCAAACTTGCCAGTAGGAATATATAGAGAGAATTTTCAATCGTGAGGAAGTTAGATTTCTAATCATTGTAGAAAATATAAGAGAATGAGAATTATTAGGAAAAAGATATGTATAGAAAAAAACTGTCACATTTAAACAAATAACAAAACGTAAAAATTACATCACTTAGGATGCAAGTTTATCCAAAACAATAAACGAAACAAAAATGTCATAGAGATAGAATGAAATAAAAAATATTGGCATCAACGTAATGTAAAATAAATAAATAAACATGAATGATGAAGGCATTAAGAAAATATGATAGATTTTATTTATTTATTTATTTAAGTTATAATCAACATAGGAATTTAAAGTTATCCAAATAAGTAATAAAGGAATAAAAAAAAAGTTGATAAAAATAAATAAGATATTATTTTTATCTAAAAATTTATTGTAATTTTTTTAGTTAAAAAAATTGCTGCAATTTACACAATCATGACTTCTAAACCTAATTTTTATTATATGATAAAAAGTATATAGTATATAATATATGATAAAAAATGTTAAATGTTTATCCAGAAAAATAATAAGAACAAAATATTTGATTTATCACAAAACAAAAATAAAAGGTTAAATATTTAAAATTGAAAGTTCAATAGTTAAGGTGGTAGCCCTAGGTGAGTTATTTTTTTCTGAATAAAAAGGGGGGGTGGGGGCGACCATTGTGACTCACCCCCTTGGGCATGACCATAGGGACACCCCCCGCTAGAGAATGTTAGATTGAGTCATAACTACTATGATCTGGACTGACCACAAACCTCACCCTAGTACCACAAGAGAGCTGGCAGCTAGGGGCTAGTTGCAAGAGGATTCCCACACTCCTCCCCATGTACCCACCCTAGGTGAGTTTGGTGGAATGGATTGATGGTTTTGGTTCAAATCCCAAGGGGAGGGGTTGGGCAATTATGTAATAATATTTATAAATATTTCCAAGAGAAAATAATTGGGGTGCTATACATGCATACCATATATAAAAAGCCCCTTATTTTTAATTATGAATTAGTAGTACAAATCTGGTTAAATTATAAATTGCAATGTCTAATTTTACCCAAAATTCAAGTCATTCATATAACTTTTAATTTGTTCATTTCATTTTTCAACCCTATAACTTCTATTTGTTTTAAGTGTGGTCATTCCGTCCACTTCTCATTAGAGGATTTGCAGTTAAGCGTCCCAAAATGACATAGTTTTGGTATTTTTGAAATTTCAAAATAATGTCGTTTTAAGGATTCCTAAGGATATTAGGTGGTTGTGACAAACTTAACATAAGGATTACATCGAATAAAAGAAAAAGTTATCATATTGGAATGAATAAATTAGAAGTTACAAGACTAAACTAAATTTATGACAAAATTAGATGATGTAATTTTAATTTAGCATAACAATTGTATGTAATGAAAATAGGCTTTAAATTCAAAAATGTTGTGAGCCAATTGAAACTTTTATAGAGTTTCATCTGGATTAAATTATCAACATACAAAGTTACAAACATATATTGAGATATTTGGGCTAAGGATGGCATGTAATGCATTTTCAATGGTACAACAAAATTCTGTCATATTTTCATAACATTGTTTTGAGTTGTTGTAGCCATAGAACTCAAAAAGATGTCCAAGTGTGTGGTACACTAATTTAGAAATGATGTGAAAAAAAAAAAAAAACTAACAATGTCTAGGGACATTTTGAATTTTTAGTGTACAAATTTCCTTCAATATTAATATTAATTATTACCATTCTTCCTATAATGGTTTATGTCAAAAACTTTATCTTCATTAATTACTTTATAGAACTATAGAGATATAGATACTATCTTCTCAAAAAAAAAACTATAGAGATACTATTCTCCTTTATCTTATTTGACTGACATTACAAACTATAAAAAATACTTATTTTAAACATGCATAAAGCATAGCTTTCTATTATGTTCCTGAGATAACAACAATAGGCTGCCCATTGTTTCTCCAACTTGCAGCATATTGTGGTTTCCTCAGAAACAAAACAAACAACAATGCTATATACCTTCGAACTTTATGTATCATATATATAAAGTATTTTCTATTGTTTGTAAAATCAGTCGTATAAGAAGGTGGGACAATGGCATCTCTAGGTTGGTTTATGTCAAAAATTTATCTTATTGATCATTCTATAACCTGTGGTAGATATCAATATGACTGATTTTACAAACTATAGAAAATGCGTAGTTTCAAAGCTATATAGCATTTGTTTTTTATTCTGTTTCTGAGAAAACCACAATTTGCTGCCCACAGATTCTCCACCTTGCATTTTACAACTTATTCTTGTATTGTGGTTCAATACTATCACTTTTGCAGCTGAGATAGCAACAAACTTGCTTCAAAAAGTCCCCTAAATGTGCCTCCTTGGTAAAGTTAATGGGCCATTAGTTGCAGTCTTGTAGACCAACTTCAAAAACAAGAAAAGCTTAGTTCCAGGTAGCTTAGGCACTCATAAGCGAATATTTTCATTTCTCCTAAGTCCTAACCAATGTGGGACTTGATCAAAGAGGACTCTTTCATTGATAATGGCCTATGGGAATGAAGGTCTCTTTTTTATTCCCCCATATCTTTGATTTGATGGTGTATAAGAAAAATGGTCTTGCCCCTTGTCCTCTCAACAAAAGATGGTTTTTTAGGTTCAATCCAGAGGCAGAGAAGGACATGGATTTTGTGTTGGAAAAAACTAATCTTGGACTGTATAACCACCCATATGTGATCAAGAAAAAGAGAAGAAAATCTAAATGCTTTCTAGTTGGAGCCTGTCATGTCACTTGCATGAATATCATTGCACTTTTCCTGATTTCAGAAAAAGACAAAATATAAATAAAAATCTGCACCCTTCATGAATTTGTTGCTGCATACATCCATTTCAATGCACAGCTAAAAGTGATAAATAGTATTGACCAATTATTAACTTTGATTCCCTTTTCGTTCTAGCTTCTTTTGGAAAATTATTAGATATTCTTGGAGTATAGCTGATGTGGTACTCCGTACGAATTAAAACAAGTTGACCTAATAAAAATTTAACTTATTCATATGACTTTTTTGAACTTGTGCCATATTGTTTGCATAAATTGATTTGTTTTTATTGATGTGGAGTATCACATTAGCTGTACTCCACTAGTTCAGAGCTTGAAAGCAAATTAGTAAATCAAGGTGATATTCTTAAATAGTACTGCATGAATACAGGAATTGCAGGCCACTCTTAAATAGTACACTGAAAGGGAAAACAGAATTGCATTAGATTTTCTCTACCATGCTAGAATATCTCTGTCACAAAAAAATTTGACATTACAAATAGAGATAGTGCAAACTCTCCTTAGTGAAAACTTGGCTGTCACATATCACATCTCTTTATTCAAAAGGTATTTTACAGAAAACCATAATTGTTTTGTATCATGGTTGTTGAGTTTGATCAATATGGAATAGACTTTTTGAGCAAAGATAATTGATAGACAGTTAAACACAGACCATTCTGAATTCTTATTACTTCAAAATTCAATAGACAAAAGATTACTTAGTTAAAAATCTGACACCACCTATATAGTAGTCTCAAATCTAAAAGAAAATAATTTAAAATTATGAGACATATTACTAAAGGAAAAGTAGCTTCAACAGAAGCCATTGGTAACAGATATTCAGTAGATGTTACAAAAGATATTTATTGAGGTGGATATAGTATTAAGGATGATATAATAGATGTTGTAGTAATGAAAGTCAATGCAGTTATGTACCACATTCCTAGGTAATATCTTAGGCAAACAATATTTTTAGACTAATTTTATGAAAATAAGTTTACTGAATCCAAGATTACGTTCTGAAAGTCTTAACTACTTTGTCAAAAGATCTGTATAATAAAAAAGCAGCTAGTAAGAAAATCAGGTTGATCATAATATTTCTTGAAGAGCTGCAATACATTTACCTAAATTATCTTGTGAGCTAGTTGATGAAAAACTGATAGTGACTGAATTTCCTGTCCCAAATAATGAAGCAAATTACATAAAAATGAAATATTTATACTTTTGTCTTTTTATATATACCTTGACTTATGAAGCATTAGCTAGACTTGCACTGCAACATGTCAATTTTTTCCACTTTCAGATATGAACCTGAGCAAGCAGTTTACTTCTGCAGGCTAAGCTCAATTCAAGAAGATGCAAGAAATAGTGGATACTGATTCCCCAAGGAATTTTCTTAGGTAATGTAAGAATCATTTTCTGCAATCTCTCGGCCTTTGAGCAGTGAAATTGCAGTTGCAAGTCTAATAATGTCCTGTCCAAAACCGTACTCATGCATGATTTTATTAACTCCAGCAAGGATCTTGATTTCCTAAGGCTTCACAACTTGCCTTATAAGCATCCAAGTAATGCTTTATTCAGCAGGCTTCACAATTGATGTCCTGCATATTGCCATGCTCATTAATCTCCTATGGTGGCAATTTTTGCAATGGAATTACTTTAACAATCCTGTTCTTTCTGTTTCTATTTGACCTTCATGCAGACCTTATCCTCCATCTTCCCTAAGGTCTCTTTCAAGCAGCTTTATGTTTGTCTCAATTATTGATAATAGGACTAATAGTATATTTACACCAAAAACTGAAAAATAATAGAAGAATAGGAAGATAAAGTAATATTAAAACAAGAATAGAAATGGTTATAAAGATATGAGAGGTAGGCCAAACCATCATAACAACCTCTATAGGTGTGGTCTGATTGTTCTTCATACACTAACAGAGAAAAATACAATAGAACGAAATACTGAAACAGAAGTCACCTATTGCAAACCATGACAATTCAACTTGAGGGCTATGGTTCCTCCTCCCCCTCTAGAATTGAACTCTCAACCTTGAGCATCTTTCTCTTTTTAGATGTGGGTGAGTCAATTTGAGTAGACCAAAACAATCTGCACTCCATCAAGTCAAGCAAACGTGATTGCAAATGCTTATTCATCTCCATGACATGCTTTGTCATTCTTGTGGCCCACATCCGATTCTCTATACAAGTTTCCACCTTCACTTGCATGGCTGCTGGTGTTCGTTTTTTCTGCCCCAATTCCAAGACACAGAATGAGTGCATTGTCAAAAATTAGTCTACTTCACATATAATGTGCTACACTTAGTTCTATTTGGTAATTTAATGGTATATCACTTTTCTATGTTACACTTAATTGTCTGTGCATTTGTCAACATTTGCTTTAACAGAGTGGGAAAGACCTCCAAATCAGATATATGCTGCTGCAATGAATCAGTGCTTTGGAAGTCAAGGGAAGTCTGCTTTTCTTCAGAGGAACGACCTAAGGAAAGGAGATTGAGTGTTCCCTTGAATGAGTTGGCTGGCTGAGGAAACTTTTCAAGTAATGAAACATGGAACTGATTTGAAACTCTCTGATTTTTTGATATAGAAAGCAGTGAAGACTGCGGAATCACTGTCATATTAGTTACTGCCCCTGCTTATTGATGAAAACAACAATCTTAGCCATGCAAGATCAGTGGTTATTTGTTAGAAGATATGTATGACATAAGAATATACATATTCATACATAAAATTATTTCCTTGTTCTAACTATTCACATTAAAGTATTTGTAGAATGTATCTATACATGTGGGCATATGTGATATATGTAGAGACGTGTGCATGTAACCGTCTCTCACATGTAAGACAAAAATGCACCTCTTAGATGATGTAGGCAAAGGGGTGAGGAAACTACTTGGTTACTAAGAGTTTTTTTAATAAGGTTATCAAAAAAAAATTAAGTATTTGTTTACTAAGAAAATCAGAGGACAAATTTTTTTTCTATGTTTGGATTTCCCATCATGCATAACATGCTTGATTCTACTACTCTAGCTAATGAGTGTGAAAAATAAAAGCATACATTTCCCGTTCAAATTATTTTTTTGTGCTCATTAATTGAAAATTGGTATTTCAGGATTTTCCCATTACTCCAATTCGTCAGCAACCAAATACCACATAGGCCAAATGGATGGATAATTCTTCAACAACATATAATTTTATAGATCCAAGTGAATAGCAAACTCCCTCCTGAGTAAAGGATAATAAAAGACAAGACAGACGTTGAAGGTTATGCTTACCTTTTCCATGATTGAATCTTCGGATAATCATCTGGTTGACTACATCCCACATGCAAATGGTGCAGTCCTCAGATGCAGATATCAGACCCGATTCGCTGAAGGTCAATGCAGTTATGGCTCCACTGTGTGAATGGGAACGTAAACTGATTATATTACTACAAGAGTTTATATGAATTAAATATCTAGACAAATGGCCAAGCAAAATGAGTATAGTAGAGGATCACAATTTAACACTCATTGGTTATAGACTTATAGCATCTCTGTGCAGGTGTGTGTTTATCTTCAAACTACATGTGAACTGAAGTTTCCAAACATGGGTTCCAAAAGCCAAAGAACCAGGTTAAGTAAAGCTAGCAGGAGCCAGTTTGTCACCAATTCAGTCTCCATAGTTAATGTCAAATCAACACAAAAACCCGGTTGACATTGCCAAAGTCATTGTACTAATTAGGAATCAAACTATTTCATGTAAATGAGATTCAAAATCACTAGGTTTTTCAACTATATATTCCTTTGACAGAAGGAGATTTAATCTCCATTTAGTAACTGGAAAATTCAAGCACCATACATTACTTGTGTCCATTTAGCACAACTGGTTGGGCTTCTTCAACAACGAATTGTTCCTCCAACAGTCCAACATCAAGCTTGTTGACAAAAATTCTTCCATCTACACTTCCACAGAACAAGAATTGCTCTTCTGGGTGAAGAGCAATTGCAGTTATTGCTAGTGGATACACTTGAGTTTGTATAAGCCTTCCTGAGACAAAATCCCAAACCTACGAGATACGAAATTTAGTCAGCTATAGTAAGAAGAAAATTCAGTGTTCAAAGATATAATTACTAAGAGTTAGAACAATGATGCACATAGTTTGGTCACCTTGCAAGTGCCATCGAGGGAGCTTGATACTAAAACTGAAATTGAGTTTCCTGATGTGGTCAATAGACCAGTAATACAAGATTTATGCTCGGATGAATAGTGTAACAAAGAATACAAGCTTCCAGAATCCTCCGTATCTAGCAAACTTCAATCAAATTAATTAGAGTAATTCATTATTGCAAAGGCTTCAAATCTTTTGTCCTTCTTATTTTGTTTTGTCTACAGAAATTAAGTAACAATAGAAAAAGAATTCAGCATTACCTAATTACAGACCAAACACAGATCATACCATCATCTGACCCGGAAATGAGAAGAGAATCATCATTGGAAAACAGCAAGCAATTTAAAGATTTGTGATGAGCATGCCAAGTCTTGAGTAATCTTCCATTGGCAATCTGAGGATTACCTTAACCACATCAGAATCTAAGGAGGGACAGTATTTTATTCATCTTATCCCACATTAGAATTGAAACAGTCATTGCCCCAAAGATTGACAAAAATGAAGAAAAATGGATACTATATAGTTGCTGAACTTAGAATCAATGTAAAGAAATTGAGCAATGCTATGGACACAAGGCTAAACATTGACACCATTTTTAGTATGCACCAATCAAAATTGGCCACGTCAAAAGTCGTGAAAAATTTTATGTCTCTAGACTTATGGAAAGAAATTTACCATATGAAATTGGCTTTTTTGACTTCTTATTAACAGGAAAGAATATTTTTTTTTACAAAGAACGATTGAACAAGGCAACTTGATAGAGTTCTTACTAACCTCCCAAAAATAAGCATTTCCAGAAAGTGCCCCACCGGCAAGATATAGGCCATCCTTTGTGCTAGAAAGTGACCCAATGGCCTCCACTGGGTAACTCCGAAGAGGTGACTGAGGCTGAAGATTAGGAAATTTAAGTAAACAATTAACCAAGCAAAGCTTTCTATTGTAAAACAGAGTTCTAAAGGAAAAATATGCAAGAAGCTTCACTTAATAATTATTTGGTTTCTTTGTCTCTCATTTTTGAAGTTTCAGATTGAGGTTACAAATATGGGGAGTTGTGAAATACAAGTGAAGTCCAGCCAGAACTTCAATGAAAACTTCAAACTGTCAGATGAATATCTAGCAAAATGCAACTTAGTAATGATGGTTTGCCCTGATGTAACAAAACATTTTCTAGCAATAAGTGAATTCTATAAATCACCTAATCCATTATATTATATTAGGCTCATTAGATTTTCTATTCTGTTAATCTCCTTTATGCATTTTTTCAGTAACCATATGCATCATGCATCATATAAGACTAGTACATATGTATGAACAGACATCCAAAACTACACTACATAATGCATAGTCAGATTAAGTGAATAGTAAAATTTGAGAGAAGCATCTTTAACAGATAAAAGACATACAGTGAAGAACAGACTTAGTTACATATTTGGAATATCAAGCAAGCAAGCCTTTGCATTACCCAAATGATCAATGGTGGTCCAATATTAATGACGCCCGATTTATCAAAGGATGTTTAAATTTTACTGCTATAATCAATCGTTCAATGACTGAAATAAGAAGACAATTTTTAGGAAAAAGGGAAATACAAAAAATTCAAGCATATTGGGAAGCATATAGCTATGCCTAAATATACACACACAAACATAAATCATAATACACCAATTCTCTCCAGAACCACAGACACAGGAACCTTGTGCACAATTTTTAGAGAAACTAATTCCTATTTCCAATTACCCTGACAATTAATCTATGCAATCCTAATACATGCAGAAGAAGGAACCTCGTCCATAGATTAATTCCTATTTCCAATTACCCCATAGGACAGTAATGAAAGATACAATTTTTACATTCTAAAAAAAGAAACAATGGAAACCCATTTGATTAAATTCATTTGGAGATTGAGCTGACCATCATTTACCTTATTCAATGCCCATATGAAGATAGCTCCTCCACCAACAGACCCATGTTTGTGAATCTGAGAAGCTACAAGGAACTGCTTTCTCAAGCACACAAGCCCATGAGAAGGTGAAGCACAAGTTGGTATGTGAAGAAGATGATCCCCAGTGTCCATATCCCATATTGTTATGCCTATGCCCATGCTCTTGTCACTGCAAACCACTAAAGCCTCCTTATCCTTATCCATCTCAGCTTGTGTGTGTGCGTATCAGTATGACTGAATTAAGACTAAAAAAGACTACTATATATAAAGAATGATATATAGGAATTGTGAACCTTTGCATGCAAGGAGTTTGTTTTGTTAATCTGGGGACGTGCATGGTTTGTGTGACGCATGGCATGCAGACTTGTGAAAGAGACAAAAGTAGTTGAAGAATTTTGTACTTTTTGCTCTCTTCAAACACATGGGAAGTGAGAGATGGGTCAGAGCTGGCTCTTATGCAAGTGTTCTACATGCAAATACTGACATGTAAATGTAAACTATGCCAATGGGGGCACGCCGCTTCAGGCCTGGTGGGTTTAGGAACTAAATGGGAAACAAGACTTTTTTTTATTTACTTATATTTTTAAAATAGGCAAGAGTTAAGCACAGTACTTGGATGTTTATCTTTAGTTTCTCCTCTTAAAATTCTGTCATGTGGATTTTTTCACATGGGATGGAAGTATATTTTTTAGTTAAGTAGCCACATAACTGAATTTTAAAAGGGAAACCTAAAGAAAAGTACCTAAGGTACTGTACCTAAATTTTGTCTTTTAAAGTGAGAGATTCAACTTATAGCATCCGCTCCTAATGATAGCTCTTTATCATCAGTCCAGGATACTAATCGGTTTTTAGTGTAGGCAAGAATTGAATCTTAGATCTTTTATTCAACCATAAGAGACTTTATTAACTGAGTTAACCGGAACCCATCTCTTATCTTCTTTTTGGGTAATTCTTTTTGGGTAAGATCACAAAGCACATAGATAAGTGTATGGTGCCACTCGTGCCAATTTTAGTGCAAATTTTGTATGTGTACGTAGTTTGTTAGGAAAAAATATTGTATTTCAAATGATACCGCGTCATCCGTATCAAAATTTAATAAACAAGAGAAATGTGTGTAAAAATAACTACCCACTAACATATGTCTTTCATTTGTTAAAGGGTTAGTTATTTTTTGCTTAAATGTCCCACATTTATTGAATTTTAATACTACTAACATAGTATCATTTAACAACTAACAACAATGTAATTAAGTTAAGCGAAAACCACATTTTCGTACCTACATTTTCAAGCAATTTCTACATTGTTGGGAGAGTGAGTATTGGGGAGCCCACCTAATATTTTATTGGTTTTTCATATGGTATCTAGATTTTTTTAGTATTCAAACTTTGAATTGATGATGTCTTTTTTTCTTTTTTTTTAAAGGAAATATATATAAACTAGGCAGCCAAAATGGCTAAGTTAATAGCAACATGCCTACAAAAGCTTTCCCAATTCTCATCTGCAAACACTAAGGCAGATATATCATCAGATGGGGGAACAACAAAAATCACAAATTCCTCTTGAGAAGAATTGATGATGTCTTTCCTTGCTATATTATTGAATTTACTTTTATATTATTAAATTTTTTATTTTTTTTAATTGTTGTAAGGTTATGTTTGAATTGTTTTTGTGCTTCTTTAATACTTGAATTGTTTTATTATTATGTTTTGGAATGTTAGAACTCTATTTTTTATTTTTATCTTTTATGAGTTCTTATGAGTTTTAGTTTAATGTATTAAATATGTTAAATCAAAATTTAGTATAACTGTAAAAAAATAACTGGGTTGGCGGCACAAAGTCGGTACCCACAGGTGCTAACTAGGGTGGGGGCATTGTTAAAAACCTTAGCTCCGAATCATGTGTGAAGTGGAGGCGAGGCCAGAGCTAGAGAATAAAAAACTTGTTTGAGACTTACCCTATTACCATCCTTATTATTGGCTTTCACATAGGTTCACCATTAACAACTTTTTATTATGAAAAAATTTAAATACAATTTCTCACGTGTAGTACATTAGGTTCTCCCAAATAAATCTAAACTTGTCAAGATCAATGATTCAATGGCCAATTTTGGCCACACACAACACCTTATCGAGAAATCACACCTTTTGGCTAGCTTGGCGAGGTACTATAGCTTCTACAATTTTTGGCTAGCCTGATATGAGAAATTTTTGGGTTGGGTTAAGCATGTAGGAAGAGTATTTGCTAACGCTATTGCTCTAGCCTCTAGGTGACCTCTATTGATGATAAGGTCCACATCTTTAATTTGTAATAACTAATTAGTTTCCAATAAATAAATAAAAATCTTATTAATTTTAAGAAAAAATGGTGACAATATTGATAGGCGACTTAATGGATATGATGCATTGTGTTTATTACGTACTCTTATTGCAACCGTAACATGACATCCCTCCATTTTGTGTTGGGTGAGCTTATTTTTATTGGTGTTTTGCTTAAAAAGTAAGTTGTACTCGAAAAAAAAAAGAACTTTAAATTTTGTATGTAATTAAATAAATACATTACCATCGTGTCGTGTATATTTGGTATGATAGTTACTGTACAAGTTTTTGTGGGGTGGAGGAGAAGGGTTAAAATTTAAGTATTCAAGAAAGAGTTTCATACATATATATATATATATATATATATATACTTTTTTTTTATAAGATACATATATACACTTAGATTAGATTATAATATAATTTGATTGATTTCTATCTTAGATTAAAAAAAAAATCCAAACAAGTTAGTGAAATAGTTATAAGTGGATTGATGCGATATAATCTTGTCGTGATTACAAATGGTTCAGCCGTTATAAATGAGGTTTATGAATGCTATATGTATGACACGAACCATGAAACTAAGTAAAATATATTGTTAATAATTGTCCAAAAATACTGTGGGGCCTGAAATTTGGCATCCCGACCCACTTTGTGTTGAGGGCCCAAAGCCCAGGCCGAGGAGCCCTACTGCTGAGGACGCGCGATGAAAGCTCCTTGAAGGCCCAAGGATGTGGCTGAGGACAGTCTCACGCTCAACACCTCATAAAAACGTATGAAGAAAAGGACAAATTTAGTACAAGAGCAATACGCGGGAGAAAGCTGCCAACACCATAATGTGGAGCCCAGCACCTGACAAGCCCATACTCATACCATGCTATCCAGCTTTTCCCAACTATTCTGACGTATGGATTGACAGGACAAGTAATTACCCCAAACCAGGAAAAACTAACACGTAGATGAAAATCGGGAGGGAAATACTAGTATAAAAAGGAAAGAGAGCATAAAGCAAAGGGAGGAGGGGGAGAATGGTGAGAATATAATGCTCCTCGGATTAATTCCGAGGAGCCAAATCTCTCGAACCATATCAATGTAAGGCTCAGTCATACTGTCCAAACGGGCCTTTGTATTAGCTCTTGTGAAACCAGGACCAAACCGTTGCCCGACGTTCAAGGGCATGCCTTTCCAAACCCACTCTCTACAAATCGTATTGTTCGGGCCCCTTTTTACACGCGAGCCCAACGTCGTTCTTGGGTCGTTAAAAATTGTGTCCCTACAAATACATAGTAAGAAGTAATAAATGTTTAAATGTATGCCAAATTTATCATGATTGTGCATATTTTTCTTGGTATTTGATCATAATTTAATTAACTCTTGTATAAAAATATATAATTAAAAACCAATTTTTTTAATTAAATAGCAAGATGAGTCATTTGATAGTAATAGACAACTAATTACAATCTGTCATATAAGACAATTATGACAAAATATGTGTGAAAATACGTGGTACTAAATTATTCCTTAAAAAAAATTTACTTTAACAAGTGCTAACCTAAAATAATAACAATTTTAATACTACACACTTTTATATAGATACTTTGTAACAACTGTTCTGTTTTAACTTTTTACATGATAGACTCTGATAGATAGAGAAAAAAAAAATTATGATTTCATATAATAGTAACAGACAACCAATTACAATAAACCACTTAGGTCAGTTGTGGCAAAATATATATGAAAGCATGTTGTATTAAATTATTCTTTAAAAATATATATATATATATATATATATAGAGAATTTTAATATATGATATCCGCTTCTAATGATAGCTATTTACCATAATCAGGATATCAATCAATTTTTGACGTAGATTTCAATCTATTACGTTTATTTCTGATGGTATCTTTACAACCATTTATTTTATTAAAAAAAAAAAAAAAACCAATATTGAAAGAGAGAGTAACAAATCTGGACCGTTGATTTGCAGGACTAATCAGATATCTCCGCCACCGTCACTGTCAGGTTCTAATAACTAATAAAACAGCCTAACGCTGGAAGCTAGTCCGTCAAACACTTCACTTTTACACTCTCTTATCACATCACTCCTCAAAAAGATCAGACACAAGCACTCAAATCCAGACCCGATTACCCGAACAGAAAATATGGGCGGTAATTTTCTCAATCACTCTTCTCCTACTTCTTCTTCTTCTAGCTCTGAAATTTTCGTAATCAATGTATGTTAGAATGTAAAGTTCTGAAATGGGTCTCTTTCAAAATCCAATTTTGATTTGAAAAAAATGGTCTCAGGTGTGAAACCTGGTGCGGGTACGGGTACGGGTCAGAATTTGTGGCTGGCTACTGACCCGAGCAAGAGATGGGGCGAGCTCTTCTTCCTCTTCTACACTCCTTTCTGGCTCATTCTGTGTTTAGGCATTGTCGTTCCATACAAACTCTACGAGGTTTTGACTATTTATTTTTTGTTTTTTTTGTTTTTTTTCCACTAATTTTTAGCTTGCTGTTTGGTTACTGCGAAAAGTAGGAAACACGGCAAGAAAACAACAAAAACAATAGTCAAAGAAAAAGGGTAGTTGTATTTTTACAATTTTGTCACTTGTAGATGTTCAATCATCAATGTAGCTGAACAATTTAACTTCATCCATTAATATCGTTTGACTTTTTCATTTTTACTTAGCTGGAATATAGTTCTTACTATCCATAAGATCTGCAATTTTGTCCCTGAATTTTTTTTTTTTGAATTTTTTTGTAAGCAAAAAAGAAAAAGGTGCTACATCAGAACTTTGTCTACTATGGATCTAAGCGCGAAATTGAGTGGACAAAAATTAAATTTGGAACAAATTTTAGTGACAAAAATTGTACTATACCTTTTTTTTTAATAAAAAAAGTGGTTACCTTAATTGCATTTTACATATGCGTGAGAATGGTAGTAATGTCTATCCAAAAAAAAAGAAAAAAAGAAAAAAAAGAGAGAGAATGGTAGTAATGTGTTTTTAATCTTAAAATATAAAATGACTTCTCTTTCTCTTTCTTTAACAAACTATCTGTTATGCTTTGTGTAAAAAGTTAATTTTGGTAATTCACAGAGCTTTACAGAATTGGAGTACCTACTTTTGGGATTGGTTTCAGCGGTTCCTTCTTTCTTGATACCAATGCTCTTTGTTGGGAAGGTAAATTCTTTAACTTTTTCAATCATTTTTTACTTTTTCTATTAATGGTGAAGTCCATGAAGATTGTTGGGCTGCATATCATTGTGATTTGTGTCATGTCTATTAGCATGTATATACTATATTGTCCGTGTATTATATTTGTTTTGTATAGATTAAAGTGTTCAGCTTTGTTCTTGAAATGGCATTTTAAATAAAGTTGTCGAGTTAGCATGGACCATGATGGGTGTATCCAAACTATATTGTAAGCTTTCATTTCCAAAAAATGTTATGAACTTTAATTGACTATATTACCTGAGCCTTTTGTAATCCATGTGAATTGGGAATTGATGGCTATTTTTTTAAAGTGCAGTTGGGGAGAGTTATTAGTTGCTCAAAACATGGTTTATGAGCTAATTATTTTTCTTTTTGGGATATTTTTTTGCAGGCTGATAGCTTTTTGCCTTTGAAGGATCGTTATTGGGTCAAGGCAAGTGTTTTTATGGTGTAACACTTTACTTATAATAATTATGAAAGGTTATAGAACAATGAAAATTGTTTCAGGGTCATGGATCTTCTGGATGATGTGTGCTTTGTTTTCACAATTTTTATGCTGAATTTACAGTCAGTTGCAATGGACCTAACTTTTATAGTCTTTTTTGTGTATTCCTAACCTTGTATTGCATTGATAGAAATATGTAATTTTTAAATACATGCTTAGCATTCATTCTGAATATTTGGCTTATGACTTTGCTGATAAGAATCGTGTCCTTACATAAAGCTGAAAGTTCTTTATGTGGCTGCTTGGGCCAGACCTACTTTTGATTATGATTTTGTTTAACCTAAAAACACCAAGTCCTCAAGATGTTTCTAATATAAAATTGTTTGTTGCACAGGCCCTTACCATCTTTACCGTACCCATGGAGTGTTAGTCAATCTCTTAGAACATGAATGTTGAATAACTTTATTTTTATGGATTACTGTAGTGTTTGAGCCATAAGTTCTAATTAATGAAAAATAAAGCAATGCAGGGGTAATATTGCCAATGTATTTTTTACTTCACACAGAGCTACAGAAACTGTCATTTGAAATTTGAAGAGCTGCATAAGCAATGTAATCTCCAAATGTTGTTCTTGTGAGATGAACTTATAACAATTGTCCTGCTTTTTAATCATCTTTGCTGTCTTTTTTTCATTTTCTTATTACTAGCAAAACCTGCGATTAACTTTTCTTTTTGGTGGTCTATACAACACTTCTTTGACATTTGAATAGGCCCTTATCTCCCTCTACCTAATTATAATGTCAATCCAGTGGCCTTGCATATCTACCTCTCAATATGTTAAACTAATTTTTTATGGGTATTTATTCTTGACCTGAAAGACAAACTTATTTTTGTTGCAGGCCAGTTTATGGATTATACTCTTTAGCTATGTAGGGAATTACTTTTGGACCCACTATTTCTTCACAGTTTTGGGAGCTTCTTATACCTTTCCGTCATGGAAGATGAACAATGTAAGCATTGAAACAAGAAACATTCAATAGTTAGAAACAAGAAACACTTAATAGTTAGACTACATGCTATCATTTCTAATCAGATAATTTGTTTCCTTGCAGGTACCACACACAACTTTCCTTCTCACACACGCTTGCTTTTTATTTTATCATGTTACATCAAATATGACACTTCGCAGACTACGGCATTCTATTGCCGACTTGCCAGAGAAAATTCAGTGGATTTTTGAGGCTGCATGGATTTTGGCTCTTTCTTATTTCATAGCATACCTTGAGACTTTGGCTATTTCTAATGTATGTGATAACAAGGTTTTTGTTCCATTGTTATTATCAATTTCTTTTGTCTAAGCTTACTTAAACTCTGAATATGTTGCTTAAACTCTGAATATTTTTATTACTCTTTTCATTACTATTATGAAAGTCTGAATCTCTAGGGTGAACGTATAAATAAGTGTCCCTTTGTCCTTTTCTAGAAAAATTGACAACAATTATTGCAACATGATGAGACTTGTAAAAATTTGAAGTTTTGAAAATTTGACAACATTTATTGTAGAATACATGTGGATGACCTTGACTAATTTGTTAAGGATCCATAATTGACCCCAAACAAATTTGGGACTAAGATTTGGTTGTTGTTGTTGTGAAATAGGCACAGTTTTTTGTTGTGATGCACTTCATTTCTTTTCTCTTTCTGAATGTTTCCCTTTTGAAGAACTAATTACATGCTGAACATATCTAGGCCACGAATGTATGATATAAAGTTGTGGTAATGATGTTTCTGTTTTTTTTTTGTTTTTTTATTTTTATAAAACGGTAATGATGTTTCATGTTGAATATGTGCAGTTCCCTTATTATCAATTTGTGGACCGATCATCCATGTACAAAATTGGCTCCTTGTTTTATGCCATCTACTTCATTGTAAGCTTCCCTATGTTTCTGAGGTAAGAATTCTAATTTACAATTACTGGTGATTTCCTTCTCTTTCGCACTTGTATTGCTGTATTAAGTATTAACTAATGCAATGCTTTACTTATAAAAATAAAGTATAGTTGTATTAACCGATTAAATTGTCAGAAATAAGCATTTGTTCATTGTGTTCACATGTAAGAGTGCAAACTCTATAAATTTTCCTCTATCTTAGGTTAAAGAATACCCATAGGGTTTTTAAATGTATTTATTGTTTTCTTGTATATACATTAGTTTTCCTGATGCCAATTCAACTACATGTGCAGAATTGATGAGAAACCTAGCAAACCATGGGATCTACCGAGAGTGGCGGTTGATGCTCTGGGTGCTGCTATGCTAGTTACAATAATACTTGATTTGTGGCGCCTCTTTCTAGGACCTATTGTTCCTGTTTCAGATTCAAAACAATGTCTTCAACCAGGACTGCCATGGTTTCCAGGACATGCCATTGAAACATGACTGATGAATTTGCAGAACAGGGACATGGGTTAACTTCCTGTCATCTTGCTGATGCTGTAATGTTTTTTGTACCAACTAGATCATTGTTGCTTTTTTACATTTAGGATATGTGAAAAAATTGTATGGGCAAGCAGTAAACAATCAAGTTCACTATTGTTGTGATTTATTTCAGCCCAGTCTATTTAGATTTGACACTAAAATGATGAGGATCTTCTCTGCTGTTCATCTTCAAACTAAAATTAAATTTCTCTCATTTTCTCTTTGATATTATTATTCTTTGTTGGTTTGAGTTTCTGATATGGTCACTGACTGAATACATGAAGATGGATAATAGAAAAAATACAGAAGGTTTTAATGACTATCAAAGGAAGCAAATATTTAAATTTACTAAAATAAATTTTTTTTTTTTAAATTTATTCTTTCAAATATTTAATCCAAATATTAGTATAGAATTATGAAAAGTCGTGCATACTATATACACAAACACATTATTGATATTATCAATTTTATTTTTATATTAATACAATAGGAATGATAGTTTTTTTAAAACAGCCCTATAAATTTCCAGATAGGATTGCAAGAAAACTAAAATTGCAACAGAAATGAATTCCAAACCCAATGATTCAAAAATCCAGCAGAAGGCACAAAATTTCAGTGAAAATCCACTATAAGAAAAGAAAAGTAAAACACTAATTTTAGAAAAGTAAATCTGAACCAAATCAATTACCTTCAATGAAACTAAACAAAAACAGCAATCAATAATAGCTCAAAGAACATCAAATTTTAGATTCAGACAAATGTCTTCTCAATCTTTAGTTTGATTGAATTGAATTACAATAAAAGTATTTTGGGTAACAAATAATAGATGTCTTCTTTATTCTGCCCCTTAACCAATGCCCTATTTTTATCTTGTTATTGACTCAGCCAGGAGCCAAACCCCAAAAAAAGAATCATGTTAGCCATAAGGCCTATTATTAGATTAACAATTTAGTTTCTCCATTTAGCTGTCAATAAAATCCTATTTTTACACCATAAAATTTTGAAAAAGAAAAAAAAATTATTATTATTATTATTATTTTATCAAGGTAGAGTTATTGAAGGAATTAAACTCTCAAAATGTTCCTTCACTAAAACGGAAAGTGTAACCTAAAGGCAATGGACTTTAAAAACCGTTACTTTTCATACCACAAGGGTTAGATCATTTATACATTTACACTCACATACAAATAAAAACCAAGACGTAAATTTGGAGTAAACATAAGAATCATTAGAGCACTTACATCCGCGTTTGCATAATAAAAAAAAACACACATTTTAGCCGATTAAGCCTAAAATTTATCAATATCAAGTAATACAAAGTTGCATAAAAATACCCAGTTAGCGATTGCTACAATTTTTGTTTATATTTACACTAACACTATTCATTTTACATATAATTTTTTATTCCTTATTTACGTATCCTGAGAATAAAGGTAGAGAGTGAATAATGATTGTTGTGTGTGAAAAAAAAGAAACAATTAAAAGAAAGACAAAGTTTAGCTTTAAAATTGGTTGTAGTTTAAGGCTAACCCTTACTCAATAAAATGAATATAACCACATATTTTGGCAATCTAACCATTGAATTGCATGTTTTTTATGCTTTTAATACACATGTCAAATTTTATGTCAATTGTATATTATTTACTATATGATCTATAAACTCATATTTTATGTATAATTTTAAACAAAAAAAACTTGAAATTTAAACAATTTATTAATGACATTTAATTTTCTAGAAATTTTGCAAGCATGAAAAATATACAAAGAAGATGTGATTCAATGGTGGATTTGTCAAAATTCACCTTCAATAAAAAAATTTTGAATAAGATTTCAATTTTGTACCTAAACTTTATTCTTAAAAAAAAAAGAAAAATTAATATTTTAATAAAATGTAGTGTCAGCAAATAACAGTCTCTTATACATGGACTTTTATAAAAACAAACAAAAACGACACACCGTTTACACCAAATTCTCCACACATGGGAGAGAAAAATCCTGAGTGGCACACGTGTTATCTTGTTTCTTAGAATTTTAGACCAAAAAAGATAAAATCAGAAAGATAATAGCATTGATATTTATATATTTCTCAACCTTACAAAAAAAAAATCTCACAGCCTCTCTTTCTTTCCATTTCCCGCTCCAAAACCAGAGCTCTAAATACTTAAATCCCGATTCTCAACAAAAAAAAAAAAAAAAAAAAAAAATACTTAAAACCCTCACTCACTCACTCACTCAAAGAGCTAAAATCTCTTAGGGTTTCGTTTTTTTTTTTTTGGCGTTTCGAAGTTTCGAAACCACATGAAATCGGCGTTTCGTGATGGTTTTACTCTGTCGAGTGCACTGAACTCGCATCAGAGAATGGCTGCCTTCGGAGCTCTCTCGCTGTGTCCGTACAGCCTCTTGTGCCGTCCGAAGTATACGACGAAACGTTTCGTTTCGTGCTCGCTTGGTTCTCATACTAGTAGTATAGGTAATATACTACGCTTCGAATTTGCTACAGTGTTGGTTTTGTTAGTAATGGTTAGTTTATGTTTGGTTGCTGAGAAAAAAAAATGAAAGAAAAAGTAAAACAAAGAAGAAGAAGTTTTGTTCTGCGTTGTGTTGTGTTGGATTTAATGTTAAATAATGGAAAATTTATCAAATTTGTGATTGTTTAGTGTTCGTAGTAATGTGAAGTTGGTGATTGATTACTGAGAAAATGGAAGAAAGGAGAAAGGTTTTATGTTGTTTTGCATTCGAAGTTCGCATGGAAAACATTGCTTGATTTTTCTTTTTGAGCTGTGATATTAGGTGAGAGTTATAAGCGTCTGTGTTTTGGTTACTGTTTTTGCACATTTTCTTTGAAATTTGAAGTTGCTGAGAAAATGGAAGAAAAGGGAATTTTCGTGTGGTTTTTTGTTCATTCTTCACATAGAAAACATTACTTACCTTTCATTTTTGATCTGAGAATGGTGAGAGCTATAAGCTTCTATGTTTTTGTTGTTTTGCGCATTTTTTTAGTAATTTTAAGTTGCTGAGAAAGTGGAAGAAAAGAAAAGTTTTTTTTTTTTTTTTTTTGCACTCACATTTTCTTAGAAAAAATTGCTTGCTTTTTTCTTTTTGAACTGAAATAGTTGAGAACTATAAGCATCCAATTGTAAAGTTCTTGTTTTGACTGTTCTTTCTTTGTATTTTTAAAACTGGGATTAAGGACTAGCTTTGGTTTGCATATTTGTGTAAATTTAAAATCTAACCCCAAATGAAGAATTATAATGGGAATAGCTGTATTTTGGTTATTTTAATTTCTGTTATTTGTTATATTTTTTAGAATTGGCATTTTTTTAAATGCTGTTTCTTCTAATATTAGTTTAAATGCCGACCCCAAAATTTTGGAACTAAGGCTTTGTTGTTGTTGTTCTTCTTCTTCTTATGTTAGATACACGTAGATCTAAAGTACCGCGTAAAAGATCGGGAAAGATGGATGGGCCAAGGAAAAGTATGGAAGACTTGGTTCAGCGCAAGATGGAACAATTTTATGAGGGGTCTGATGGCCCACCCCTCCGTGTTCTTCCAATTGGTGGCCTGGGTGAAATCGGGATGAATTGCATGCTTGTGGGTAATTATGATCGATACATACTGATTGATGCTGGTGTCATGTTTCCAGAGTAAGATTTGAACACTTGTTTGCTATGGCTTTAAATCCTGAAGAATTGCATCTTGGTGATTACTGATTATAGTTTTCTATCTAAAGATTTTGTTTCTAATGGAGGATTTGTCCCCAAAAACTAGTCCTAACTTTAGTTGCTTTAAGAGGTTACCAGATTTCAAATTCTGATCTAAATTGTAAAATAAATCCCCTCTTCTTGGCTACATCTACTACGGAGGAAATTTTACATGACAAGGAAAATTTTCTACTAAGGACTTTCTTTAGTTCCTGGATGCGTTGAGTTTTTGTTAACCTTTATTGTGGTTTTACTTAATTTTTCTTGTTTATATTTGCCTGCTCATTTCCTCTGTATACTTCCCGTGTACGTACTAGGGTTGTGCCTTTTGTGCTTTTTCATTAATGGATTTTTATTAATTATAAATAAAGAATTAGAGGAAGCAGTTTTCCACTTGCACTTTGGAGTAGTTGTTATATTTTACTCTGAAAATTGCTTTTTTGCTGATTTAGCTTTAACTAAATGTTTTTCCTAATGTATTGACATCATACTTCTCAATTGTATTTCAGCTATGATGAACTTGGAGTCCAAAAAATTGTACCTGATACCACATTTATCAAAAGATGGAGTCACAAAATCGAAGCAGTTGTTATAACACATGGCCATGAAGATCACATTGGTGCGTTGCCTTGGGTAAAGTTTCCTTCTGCTTATTCATCTTAAAAGATAAAGAAATTCCTTCTGCTTCTTGGAAATGATATTTTGACTGAATACTGATGGATCTAGTACTTGGTTATTTATCTTGTTAAGTCTATTAAGTCTTTGTTGCAAAGTCTTTGTAATGGGGCATGAGGCCAAATTGTTTCTCATGTTTTATCATTGATGAATTTGGAGGGACACTGCATTGGCACTCGCATCTGGTGAGAGGGGAAAAATTGGTGCCTTGGCTGATGGCTTGCAGTTGTAGGGCATCTGATGGGCTTCAACAAAGACTTCAGACAACAATTAAACAATCTTCATTGTTTAATTGTAGGACCCAGATTCATTGCCATTGGCTAGTTGGGATGGAATTGTCATCAAACCTTAAGGATACATTGGGCATTGTGCATTGTTTAAGTGATGTCCTCCTTTGTCATTGTTAACTACACTCCTTATTTCTACCATAGCAAAGCTGTGTGCATTCATTTAATCTTTTTATGTAACACTCTGTTTATTATTTTCCTTTGAGATAATCTCAGATTATTAAACTAAGGAAAGTACGAAAAGATAAGCAGGCCTATCTCTCTCTCTTGTATTATTGCCACAAAAGAATTCCTGAAGTAAATATTACCATAATATGATGATTTAATTTTAAAATTATTACTTTTATGTATTTAGTTATTGTTTCAAGTTGCCTAGCGTTTATCATTTTCATTTTCTTTATAATGCAGGATAGAAGCCTTAGTGGCTTTGATACCTATTTTGTTGTAGGATCTTTAGGAATTCAACACTAAGTTAGGGTTCTTGATGAGATCTTGAAGGGTTTTTGATAGGGTTTGATGTTTAAGGTTTTAGGTAGGGTTTGGTAATAAAAAGATTGGATCTTGAATTAAACAGTGAAGAGAACAAGAAATAAAGAAAGATAAACCCTAGGCAATCACAACTAGGAAGGAGACCTCAAAGCTTTCAAATAAGCTGTTGGAATTTTATTGAATTCAATTTCTCTATATCTCTATTTTATTGATTACATGAAGACTATTTATCAAAAATTGATTACATGAAGACTATTTTGTTGGGTAAATTATTTTATGAAGCCATCCTCTCATAATATGTGAGACCCACACATATATTTTAGTATAGGGTAAATCAGGTAATTACCAAACCACCCCTATTTTAGTTGAGTAACTATTTGCTTAAAATCTTCTATTATTATTTATCAAGTTTGCTTCTGGTTCTGCCAAATTGCAGTAGAAAATTGTGTTGAAACTTGACTTCCAATTCTTGATATTCATGTTTTTATTTGGAATGTTAACTCAATCTATTTAGAGAGAGAGAGAGAGAGACTGTGTCTGCAAAGTATATAACCAGATATTAATGACTCACATGGTGCCTGAAACAGTCATGAAGGAAACTGAAGTGCCTCCAGAATTGTATTAGACCAAGAAGCTCTTGAAAATTAAATGATTTATTTTTCTTCTTCTTATCCTTCTCTCTCTCTCTCTCTCTCTCTCTTTAAACTTTAGGATTGAACTTTTAAGCATTATGCTCTTTATGTGTTTCTGCTGTTACAGATTTTTCACTAGGTTTAATGCTGTATAAACAGGTAATTCCAGCTTTGGATTCTCGTACACCGATATTTGCATCTTCCTTTACAATGGAGGTACTTTTCATGGGATTTAATTTCATATAAATATAAACACACGCACACACACACATGCAAACATAAATTTTTTGAATGTGCTGCTTTCCAAAAACTTGATATGTCAACCAATAATGATTTTCCTGTAAGTTAAGTATAAGTCACTGTTTCTGGAGCCTTTTCTTCTTGTATCCTTGGGTTGTGTAAATATTTGTTTCTGTTCATACTAGTACAGAAAGGTAATACTTTTTATTTTTCAACAGCTTATTAAAAAGCGTTTAAAGGAGAACGGGATTTTTGTTCCTTCTAGACTTAGGGTATTTAGAACTCGGAGGAAGTTTGTGGCTGGCCCATTTGAAATAGAGCCTATCAGGGTTACCCATTCCATTCCTGATTGCTGTGGATTAGTTCTTCGCTGCGCTGATGGTACGATTCTTCATACTGGGGACTGGAAGGTAAAACTAACTTATATATGCTTTTTCCTCTTCTTTACTTTCATTCTCAAGGTGTATGAGAGTTTATGTTCAACAGATTGATGAAACACCGTTGGATGGTAAAGTTTTTGATCGTGAAGCTTTAGAGGAACTTTCAAAAGAAGGAGTAACATTGGTAAGTCACTTGGATCTTTTTTATTATATTTTTCGTATTTTTTATGTTGATATAGTGCATATAAAAGGAAATTCATCAGGTTTCACTTTGGGGGAGAGGTATGGGTTCACGAGTTGGGCGCTTAAGAGGCAATATAACCATCAAAATGAGTGTAACGGAAATGAGAATGTTAAGATGAATAAGTGGGAATATATAGAAAGATAAGATTCAAAATGAAGACATCCTTTTAAAGACAGTGGTAGCTCTTTCTGATGAAAAGATGAGGGAAAATCACTTGAGATGGTTTGGTCATGTTCAGAGGAGAGCGAGTAATGAACCAGTAAGAAAGAGTGAGTCGATCAACGTTGAGGAACGAAAATAGCCAGACTGCTAGAGGAAAGCCAAAAATAACATTGGTAGAAGTAATAAAAAAAAAAAGACATGTCAATTAGGGAAGTAACAAAGAGCATGACTTCAAATAAGAAAGAATGGAGAAAAATAATTAATGTGGCCAACCCAATCTAATCTGTCAAGGATCCATAGCCAATTCCAAATTTTGGGACTAAGGCTTTTTTTTTTTGTTGTTGTATGGGTTCACGAGGACCAAAACACTAAAATATGAGCTCCATGTGTTAGTTGCCTAATGAACCAATTGCACCAGTCCCCTTTTGTGAGGTCTAGTTCCAGGGGTCCACTATTTACCCTTAGAAAAACAGGCTCCACCTTTTTGTGCTAATAGTAAAATCATCAGGAGGTATTCATGTTGTCAATGCTATTGGCGAGTAATATTTTCTAATCCTGATATAATTTTATTGGCTGAATCTTTTATTGTGATTTTTAGGAAGCTCAAGAGTTCCCTTCCATTAATAAAATTCCTTATCCAGAAAAAAAAAATGCTAGTACCTTATTTGGATTTTATGAGACTTGTATGGCTGCCTTCTATATGGAGAGGAGTTTTTCACAAACATAGGGTTTTTGTGTGTCTAGAAATTGTACTCAAATGTTTCAAAATTTCTCTCTTCTTTTGCAATCTTGTGGTTGAAAGGTTTAGACTGGCATCTGATGCCTTGTATATCTTGTTTTTGCTGTGTCCTTAGTGGTTATAATATCTTTGTTTTTTGTTAGGCTTCTTTGTTTGATTAACCGTTGTTCTCTTTGTAGGATTTTGTCTATATATTGTGTTAATGTGGAAATAACTTAAATGCCATTTCAGTTTACAGCTTCATTTAAACTATCCACAGAGAATAGAAGCAAATGAAAAATTAGCAATTAATGCACATGACTTTGCAGATGATGAGTGACTCAACAAATATTCTCTCACCTGGAAGGACAATTAGCGAATCTGTTGTGGCAAATTCATTGTTGAGGCGTATTTCTGAAGCTAAGGGAAGGGTAATTACAACTCAGTTTGCATCAAATATACACCGCCTTGGAAGTGTGAAAGCTGCTGCTGATTTAACTGGCAGAAAATTGGTATGTTCTCCCCAGCTCCTCTAATGTCATGCAGTTGTACTTTTCTTTGTTATAATACTCTGCACTCTTGTATTTTCAAGATAGAATGTGTCTTAGAAGTTGTGATATAATGATTTGTGATAGGTATTTGTTGGGATGTCCTTAAGGACATATCTGGATGCAGCTTGGAAGGATGGGAAGGCACCAATTGATCCATCAACTCTGGTAAAATAACACGTATAAGATTTCTTCTGTCCCTTAGCCTGTTTTCTTTTACTTGTGGCTACACAGTTCTCAAGTTTGGAAGTTTTTATGTGGTGTGACACTTAAAGGGAGAGAACAATTAAGAGCTCAATTCACTTTATGTTAGAGTTGTGAAAAAATTGGCTTCCAGCCATCTGCTATATTTGGCTGGACAGAATTAAACTAAATTCATCTCAACTCAAAACTGAATCCCAATGAAGTGTGGTTGTTTATGTGAATCCTTCTTTGCCATTTAACTGCATCAGGGGCGTAATTGCTGAGGCGTTGCATAAACATGTTGGTCAAATATGAACCACTGTTGTTAGTGTCAATGTAGTAACTTTTTGATCAGATGCATCCATAGGATGCAAGTTCGATCCAACATGTTGGATCCAATTTCTTCTTTCACCTTTGTTGTACTCTTTAATTTATTTTTTTATAATAATTTTTATCACAAATTGGCAATAGGGAGGCTTGACCTCGAACCTCACCTTTGTAATACTTTATTATCATATCCTTTTGTATGGCACTCTGAAGTCCAATTAAAAGGGGAGGGTTGTGATAGATTAACGAGTTGCATAACAAATTTTGTAATATGTAATGAACATGGGAGCCTCTATTTCTGGCTATTACACACTGGCTCTGTAACTTCTGGTGCAACGGAGCTAATTTTCAGTTCAACTCCTCGTCCGAATTTCATTATGATGAGATTAATTATGGGGAAAGAACAACATTGGCATATAAATCTGTCTGCCAATGCTAATCATTATATATAAATCTACATTAATATCAGCATTGTTCATATTGCTCCTTTCATTTATAAATTTTTCATCAAGCTCTTGATTTTTTCTGTCCTCCACTCTTTCTAATTTATAGGTGAAAATTGAGGATATTGATGCCTATGCTCCAAAGGATTTGTTAATTGTCACAACTGGCTCTCAAGTAAGTTATTCTAGTTGCCCTTGGTGGCTGCCTGGTTCCATTGACAGCATTATATTTATTGGACCAATTTAGCTGGCATATCACTATGTTGTATATTATATGTCAGGCAGAACCACGGGCTGCCTTAAATCTTGCATCATATGGAGGTAGTCATTCTCTTAAACTGAGCAAGGAAGATGTAATATTGTACTCAGCAAAGGTAACAACATTTTACAGAACTGTAGCCTGCTTTCAGAACTCTGTATACATTGAGAAAATTATTTTCTGATTTTCTCTGTACATTTTTTTTTTTTTTTTTGGTTATTTAGTGAAAATTTTGGAAAACAGATATACAGATGTTTTTACTTTGATTGGGCAGAAAGTGTTTAAAGTACAAAATATTTTGCACAATCACTTAGAAAAAGTTTGAAAGAGGGTGTTATAAAATTTTTATTAAAAAAAAAAAAAAACCTTATGATTCTGTTCCATTTTGTTTTTGTTTTCTTCTTTTATGTTCTTTCTATCAGAAAGGAACAGTGCATTGTGTTGACGGTTGACGTTTGACCATGTTGAATATGTTCATATTGTAACTCCTACAAGTAGTCTGGTTTTAGGTTCAAGTATTGGTTCTCTACTATATTCTTTGGTGATAATTACTTCAATCAATTAATTACAAACCTTCCCAGCTATAGTCTTTAGAATTCTGATCTTTGGGGATTTCATTATGGTTTCATTTAGATCTTCTTTCTAAGCTTCATTACATAGTCAAGTTAATAAAATTGTATCTGGTTTTAAAATACCTTTAGGTAATCCCTGGTAATGAATCTCGAGTGATGAAAATGTTAAACCGGATATCAGAGATTGGATCATCAATTGTAATGGGGAAGAATGAGGGCCTACATACATCTGGTCATGGATATCGAGGAGAACTGGTAAGTTTCATTGTCAGTTTTCAAAATTTGAATTTTCCTACATTATTGTATTTTTATTATTTTTTTTCTAATCTTCTTAAACATTTTTGTTTAATTATAGAAGAGAGCAACAAAAATCCAATATCTTATAATCATGTTTTTGTCATATCAATAATAGGATTACTCAAAGAAAGTAGACATGGTTAGGTTTTCTTGGGTTTTGACCTTTTGAACACTTCTCTCTTTTTCATTTTATGATGACTAAATTTTCAAGAGGATTAGTTGCATATAAATAAGCCTGTAGGTTAATTCTAGGTCCCATGGGTGAGATCTAGTCAGGCCTCATAAATAATTTATTATGTACAGGCCTTGTTTCCATTACTCATGAACTAGACGCATCTGTCTTATTCCTCTGTCTTGCATATGATGAGATACTAATGAAATATGAAATGCATTTCTGCAGGAGGAAATACTTCAAATTGTGAAGCCACAACATTTTTTGCCCATACATGGAGAACTCTTGTTTTTGAAGGAGCATGAATTACTTGGAAGATCAACTGGTATTCGACACAGTTGTGTAAGTCACTGCTTTGTTATTATGTTTAGTTGATAGATTAGTAGCTTCGCATGATGAAATGGATTTGGTAGGAAACTCTGACCGGCTTAGCTTTGAAATTCATCAGGCTTTCAGTATGATGAGATTGTATTTTAACAATTTTACTACATAAGCATTTTGGAATTAAGTTGGGACTTTAACTGGGGCAATGACTTTTCTGCTAGAGTTGAGATTGGCATGAGATTATGCATCTCATTATTGGCTAGATTGAGGATCAGTAAGGTTAATCATACTTTCAGCAAGATCAGTTAGGTTAAGCTATTGGGTTTGTTGTCACATTGAGTGTTCCTTCGGTTCACCTTCCCCTTTTACAATTGAGAGCTTAATATCGTGCATATGAACATGCTGCTTTTGTACTTTTTTTTACTTAGTAGGGAGCTTTGTCACAATGGGCTTTAGTTTTCCATGACCTATTTTGGTCTTCTTTTTTGTAAAGGAAAAGTATGACCTGTTCTCATCTTTTACATGGATAAAAAGATAACCCCCTTTTGCTTGTCTTTGCTCACTAAATTCATATATATATATAGAAGCTTCCGTCCAACTATATGTCTGTAAAGTGACCCTCGAGTCAAGGGAATTGTAGAACAATAATTTGGGGGGGGGGGGGGGGGGGGGAGGGGGGAAACTCCTCTTAGTGCTTGGCTTTTATTAGGGTTAACAAGTCCTCATGTCAGAATTTCATATTAAAGTGGAAGGGAAGATTGTCCTGTGTAATTACTTTGGTGTATAGCATGCCTATTATGATGCAAAATACTGGTTAGGATTCTATTGATGTTACAATATACACATTTCATGTTATTTATAATACGATATGATGAAAAAAATTTAACGTGACTTAATTATATCAGGTTATAAAGAATGGGGAGATGCTTGGGGTCTCTCATTTGAGAAATAGAAGAGTTCTTTCTAGTGGTTTCGCTTCCCTAGGGAAAGAGAATTTGCAGGTTAGTGATCAAGGGTTTTGCCTTGCCTATAATGAAAAGTTATTCTAGAAAATTCTTAGAAATCTAGTCTTGTATTGCAGTTGATGTATAGTGATGGTGATAAAGCATTTGGTACATCATCAGAACTTTGCATTGATGAGAGACAAAGGATTGCATCAGATGGCATTATAGTGGTCAGGTAGTCCTCTTGGATCTTGCGGTACAGTTCAATATCATTGTCATCTATACAATGGCAACCTTATAACTCTCTTTTACAGTATGGAAATTTTACGCCCTCAAAATATAGATGGTATGATAGAGAATAGCTTGAAAGGGAAGATAAGAATCACTACAAGATGCTTATGGCTTGACAAAGGGAAGCTTTTAGATGCACTCCATAAAGCCGCTCATGCTGCGCTTTCAAGCTTGCCTGTGAATTGTCCTCTATCCCACATGGAAAGAACTGTGGCTGAGCTATTGAGGAAGATGGTAAGGAAGTACAGTAGTAAAAGGCCTGAAGTCATTGCCATTGCTCTAGAGAACCCTGCAGCAGTTCTTTCTGATGAGGTAAATGCAAGGCTATCTGGCAAATCCCATGTTGGTTATGGAACATCAGCATTGAGAAAAGTGGTTGATGGACATGCAGAAGAAAATCAGTCCGATAGGATGCACACAGAAGACATTGCCAACATAAAGTTAGAGCACTCTTTACAAAAAAATTTGAAAGGTCTCTCTCTCTCTCTATATATATATATGTGTGTGTGTGTGTGTGTTTGCGCGCGCGTGCATGCGAGAGCTCATTTGTGGGCGGATTGGTCTACATGTCCAGTTCATGTGTGCTATAATCCATTCATGCATGTAATTAATGGAATATGTTTCAGTGCTTGGGGGATGCCTGCTACATTTCCTGCTAATATTAGTAAAGTTTATTTGCACCATCAGATTAAGACATGATTTAATCTACTCCAAGATGATGCAATCATTACTTCTCTTGTGTTTTTGGAAATCATTGGAAGTTTTAAATTTATGGGGGACCCAACAAAAGTTCCACCTGTGGGGCTTCATATGTTGCTGCACAACCCCAGAATTTTCAATTTGAATTTTGGAAGGTGACAATACATTGGTAGAGTTATTCTTCATCCCAGTGTGCAGTCCATTACATAAAAACGCTTCAAACAGAGAATTGATAATTTGAGATTTCTGCATTTATATGTCCGTACTTATATACACACACATAAAGTGCCTAGTGCTTTGAGTTTTATAAGGTTAATATTTTTTATATTGAACATAAAATTTTCAATAAGTAATTCAAATCACATCATTCAATATAATTAACCTTGGTTGCTCCAAAACCACAGTTCTTAGGAGCTTGGCTGGTTACTCCAGCAGTTTAACCATTCAGCCAATGTATGACAATAATGGATCAATTGCATCATGCTAATATAATTTTGATGTGTTTGTTTCTGGGGTGGCTGCCACTGGAACTATCTACCATGTAACTGTACCTAATTTCAACTACATATTCTAACATTTCCACACACAATTTCGTAATTCTCTTTGGAAGTTAGAATTTGAGATGGGTGCATAGTATCATTGCTCTGGAATATTTTTGTTCGATATCCTCATGGTGGGATTGTGACACATAGGCTAATTCGTAAACTCTGGCACTGGCAGTGGTTTTTATTGTGATCTTTTTTCCTCCCATCATACATGATCCATGTAGGTGAAGGTAACAAACTCGAAAGACTACTACCCGAGGAAGACACCATAGCTTCAAGTTCCAGCTTAGCAGAGAGGCCTTTCTCCAATTCTGAGGATTCAGATGATTTCTGGAAAGCATTTGTTACATCATCATCACCTGTTGATGAAGTGGCAAAAGATAACAATGGTTTTGTTCCACGATCAAAACATGTCTCAATGGTTGAGAAGGACAGTGTTGAAAGTGGTAAAGATGAGTCCTCAAAGCTGCCAAATTCTTCCCAGCCTGTAAAACGAAATAAATGGAAACCTGAGGAGGTTAAGAAGCTAATTGATTTGCGTGGAGAATTGCATAGCAAATTCCGAGTTGTGAAGGGAAGAATGGCCCTTTGGGAACAGATATCTGGAAGCTTGTTGTCTGATGGGATCAATCGAAGTCCAGGACAATGCAAATCTCTATGGACATCTCTGGTTCTGAAATATGAGGTTTGTTCTTGCTTCTTTTGGTTATTTTAAACTTTGGATGTCATTATGAATTCTTATCTAGCAATGCCTCTGGATGGAAGGTATATTCATCATGTGTGTGCACATGTGATATTTAGGATTTTATGTCCCTATCTTTGCCTACATAATTTTGAGTTTTAAAGCCAATGAGCCAGATCTCATCTGGTACCTTCTCCCACAATAATTGGTTGGAGGGTTGTGGTTCAAGATCCACTAGGTGCTTAACTTACCAATACAGAAAAGAAAAACAAACAAACAAAAAATTGGAGACATTTGAATATGTTCAGAAAATATGGTTTTGATGACTAAGATTAGAAAATTCTCTACGATTATGACCTTTGCTGGCCCTCAAATGATTGGCAGAGGCTCTCCTTGTTTGTTTTGTTAATGATGGCAACGCCCTCCCATCCTCTCCTGACATTTAATTAATGAAGATATTTTTGTGAACAGGAGAGCAAGAATGGGAAGGAAAGCATGGAGAGCTGGCCTTTTTTTGATGACATGAGTAAAATTTTGTCTAATTAAAAAGATTTTTGTTTTGAACAGGAGACCAAGAATGGAAAGAAAAGCAAGAAGAGCTGGCCATATTTTGAGGACATAAATAGAATTTTGTCTGATCTTGATGTAATGGCCGCAAAATGATGGACGGAGAAGGAAACCGTTTTGACCAATTTTTAGAAGATTCAGCAAGATGGATGTTCTATTAAAATTTGGACAGCTCTGACCACGATGAAAGTCCATCAGCAACATAATAATTATATTATGGATTTATGACGTGGAAGGTCTGGAAGAATTGAGCAACAATAGTTGAAGTAGATTTGTGGGACACAAAGACTATGTAAATCAATCAAATGAGTAGCTGAGAAAGGGGAGGGTGACCCAAAGAGAGACTTGAATTTTGGTACATTTGACGAAAATGTATGCCTACACATTGTTCTGTTTTGATGTTTAGGAATACATTGTAACTGCACCACAGTTAACGGTGAAAGTAAAATTTCCCCAAAAATCTTTATCATTCTCTAGTTTATTTTTTTTGTTGAGAATCTTATTATTCTTTAGTTAAATAGATACATTATGGGTAGTATTAACGCATTTATGTGATAACACTTAGTTTTAGGTGGATTCAATCCCATTCTTTTTTGCTTCTTGGTAAATTTGTCTTCTATGTGACACTTGTAGACTGAAACGATTCGATAGGATATTACCAAAAAATATAGAAATGGTTTTAATATCTAATTGAGAGTTTAAAATTAGCCACACAATAAATATGGAGAAAACAAATTGGCAGTGCGATTCTGGCATTTTATGTTTTGACTTGAGAATATAATTCATTCATGCTGATTTCGCCCCTATATATAGGGTTAGACTTTCCTCAAGGAAAATACTTTTTACGGAAATTTGGATCATCAATTTGAATAGTTTTTGCTTTTGATATATAATAATAATAAAATAAAAAAACCATCTTTAATAATCTCTCATTCCTGAGCATTAGCATTGATATTCGGTACAACATAGGAAATAATCAAAATCTAGTTTGAAATCCGAATGTATATCGAGATACCCATTGATGATCCTCTAGTATCATATATCTCAAAACATTTCTCTTTTAAATGGTTGAATTCAATTAAACACAACCTCCCTTCATATTCTGTCAAGAAGGGCGAAAATTTATCATAAAATTTTATGACACAATCTTCCACCAACTGACAGTAGGTTTCATTCTCAAAAAAAAAGAAAAAAAGAAAAAAGAAAAAACCTAACAGTAGGTTTCTTTTGTCTAATTTGATCTGATCTTACAAGTTACAACTTTGTCATCATTTAATGCATAAATGAGGTACTCATAAACTCACCAGCCCACGTAAGAATTTTCAAATGTAAGAGTTGCTCCGTTTGCCGGATTCACTTGACTTGAATCAGGTCCGGATCCCAACAAAGACAAATGTAATACCCGAAAAAAGAAAAAAGAAAAAAGAAAAAAGAAAAAAAACTTAACAAGTGAGGTATTTTAGTAAAACTTTATGTGGGGCCAATTTTTATAATTTATATTATTAAAGAAGTTTTTAGAAAATTAGGTTTAAACCTTAGCTATATATAAAGCTAATTATAACTACAGATATTTTTGAAAGATAACTTCTCAATACATTTAAGTAGAAAAAGATTGACTACACACTTAAGATAAGAGCCTAAGAAGTCTTATCTTTCGTCAAATCTAAACTTTATATAAAATTAGATATTTTTATATGGGTATTTTTGTCCAGTAATGAGAGTATCTAATATGACGTAAACTAAAGAAAAGTTTAGATTTAAATATTTGGAATTGGGTGTTAAATCTTCAAAGTCTCCTTTGTGATCTGTTCAAAAAAAAAGAAAAAAGAAAAAGTCTCCTTTGTGACTTTTGCGTTTAATTGTTATACAAACTACCGATCTTTTATGTAGAAGATTCTTTTAGGTGCAGGTTTTCTCAAGGAACAGTGCACTAATTGTTGGACTTGGGTGACTATTGATTCAGTAGTCAACTAGATCCAAATCAATATTAGTGTTTGAACTATGATTTGATATATATGATTTTAGACAATCTGACTATGTTTTGACTTTGATATCCAACCAATGGGAGTTATTCATTGGTAACAAAATTAGTTTTATCTAGAGCATCACGAGTTTATTGTATTTCTGGACCCAACTAATGGGAGTTATACATTAGCATGAAATTAGTTTCATCTGAATCTGATGCTTGGTCACAGGGATATAGCGTGACTAAGACTGTCCACCCAACTCGAAGAACCGACCAAACTGAGCAACCCGCCCGAACCCGAACCGACCACTCCGACGTCAGTTGCGGGTCACCGCCCACAGAACCCGACACCCTTTAGGTCGGTTGGCGAGTTTCCTCCCCCAAAATTTGAGCCACCTGACCCGATCATAAAACCAAAAACCTCCGGCGATATTTGAAGGATTTTTGACGAAAACTTACAAAAACCGACTGTATTTGGAGTTCTCCGGCGAAGATTACTTGAAATCCCATAAGATCCAACGAGATCTGGTGAGATCTCGTTGTGATCTGGCCAAATCTCGATGGATCCGGCCAAAATAACATCACCGGCAATACAACTCGAAACCTGACAGTACAACCCGAAACCCGACGAGACCCAAACCGCTCAATCCAACTAGCATTCCGGGTCCGTTTTGGGTTCCGTTTTCACCCACTCGAAAGTTTCGGGTCGAGTCCGGATCGAGCACAAACCTGACCCAGCCTGACCTGTGGACACCCCTAAGCGTGACCATAGTCATATAAGATTGTTAAGAATATGAATTATGTTTGAATATATAAACTATTTTAAGTTTATGAAACTTCCTAGGTTTATTTTGAAACTGATTATATATTATAATTTTTTATATATGTGAAATATTTGATCTTACATAAAATGTATTATTTTGTCAATTTATATGCTTGTTTCAGCTAGTTAGGATTTGGTTAATTATTGAGTTGTCAACTCACCCCCCTTTTTCCTTCTAGTTTCAAATTATGAAGAATAGTAAGTTTTGGAATTTTGGTTGAGAGTACGCTTGAAAGGAGACTACGAATTTTTGAAATAAGATGATCTTGTAATAATTAGTATATCTTTTGTTTAACGATCATGAGGTTTGGATTGTTGTTTCTATTGGTACTTTGGAGATCTTTTGATAATTGCATTATTAATGATGATTGTGGTTTTATTGATGAAATTTTCTTTGATGATAATTTTTAGTTGTTAAGAAGGTCTTGCACACTTGTAGAGTGAAAACTTTATAAGCATGAGGCCGTTGTTACGTGCCTATCTTTATGGTTGGGTTCGTGCCATGACAACAAATCTTTCCCAATTGATGAAATTGGTAATTGTGCACAAAATTTCAACCAAGAACTATAGCATTCTGGATTCTTTGAGCATTCTTTTCTTTAACCTTTGTTTCCAGTAAACACACTATAGATACATTCCCTTTTATTAATCAACCTCTTCACCTTTGTTTCTAGTAAACAAATAAAAAGCTTCACAACTTTTGTCTTGTAAGTGGCGGACAAAAATTGATGGGTCTATGGGGTCCATATTTCTACCGTTCATAATTCGTTATATAACAAGTTATGACAAAAGTTGTGAAACTTTTTGTGTCACTAGCATTTCTCTTTGTTTTAAAGGGGTCATTTAGGCCTATCATTCCAGACAAGTACTTTCATAACTGTCCAGCGTAAAGGGTTATGAGATCAAACCCTTAGCTAGCTCAACTCTAGCCTTACCCTCTCCTCCGTTCACAACATTTTCCCTACCCAGTTACCCCCAGACTATTTTGGACATAAAACTTTTTTCTTTAATTTTGATCGCTTAAATTGCAAGCGTAGTTATGAGTGTCACATTTTTCTTCCCACTCGTTATCATGATGCTATTGCTATTGAAGAAGACAAACGACAAAGTTGGAAACGGTATTGAACTTTAAAAAATGAGAAGAGTAAGGCATAGCAAGCAAGCACATGTTTTATGTTAAAAAAAAAGAAGACGACAACATTTGAACGTCTGTATCACTAAACATGTTCCAAAAAAGAAATAATGTCACGTCTTTTTTATTTTTTATCTTTTTTATTACTTCTCATTCATAAATGTGGTTTTCTTTATATCGATCTTAATAATTGTTGTGGCCGTTCGTGCATTCAATGGTATGGCTATAATATTCAAATATGGTTACAGAATCATTTCAATAATTTTTGTGCAATCTATAAACCTATTGTTTGTATTAGGTAACTAATCAAATAGTCGGATAGTTCATTGAAATACTATCCAAATGTTGTGTGAAACAAACAGCTCATATTGTCACCTCTAAAAACAACAAACAACAAAATAGTAAACCAACTTTAAATTAAACCAAAGTGATGAAAAAAGAAAACCCGTCTTTGTGAATTATAACAAAAAGCCACTACAAATCTTCAACAACAACAACAACAACAACAACAACACCAACACCAATATATATATATATATATATATATATGAAGAAGAAGAAGAAGAAAAAAGCCTGGAATAAAATTGAATTGAATAAAAAAGTGAATTTAAGGTGACAATTAAATAAAAATTAATGAAAAGATTCATTAATTTCGGCAGTAGCTTAGCTCCTCCCTCTTGCTCAAATTTTTTTAATTATTTAAAGTCAAGTGAATCTTGAGAGCTATAAAATTCGTCTTTTATTCTTTATTTATGTTTTTTTTTTTTTTTGAGAGAGTTTCAACCTATGACGATCGCTCCTGATGAAAGTTCTTTATTATCAGACCAAGACACCAATCAATTTTTTAGTGTAGGTGGGGATTGAACCCCAGATCTCTTATACAATCATCAAAGACTTTACCAGTTGAACTAACTGGAACCCACCTTTATTTATGTTTTGGTTCTACATTAAATAATTAGATACCATTTATGCTTTGGTTCAATTTCTATATATATACCTTATGGTTTATGATTTCTTTCAACTTGAATTTATTTTTTGACCATAGTAGTCAAATTTGATTGGTTTTTAATTTATTTTATGGATGCTTATAGTGCTTTTGTTTTATTTAATTTCTATCAATGTTACATTTTGTAGATGTAGCCTAGTTTTGTTATATCTTTATATTTAATTTATATGAATGTTATGGATTTATGGCTAGCTATTCAAAAAAATATTAGGAAAAACTCAAAGGAAAAAATAATGACTTTAATTAAGATGTTCATTTGTTTGTATATCTATCTTAGTATTTTGAGTGCTAATAAGAACTAAAACATTAAAATTTCTAACAATAATCATGTGCTATTTTATACACAAAAACACAAGAAAATGTGAAATAAGCACAAAGGTAGGCTGGATGAATCACCTTGATCAATTATATGATTTATCTATGGCTAAAGCTGAAGTTTGAAAAAGATAAAATAAATAAATAAAATGAATAACAGTTTAATTAGAACACCATATCAGATGAGAGGTGATTAAATGCTTTTTTTTAGAGGTGATTAAATGCTAATTGAGAGAAATTTTTAGAAAATAGATTGTTTAAAGAAACTATAAAATACATATTGTGGGGCCCGGCCCAAAAATAATGGGCTATTCCAAATCCAGGCCCGTCCGAGGAGCGTCCTTGCCGAAGAGAAACCACATATGAAGCATTACTCAACCCCAATAACGCCACGGAAACCTGTCCGAGGAGTAACTCCTCCTCGGACATCACGAAGTCCATACGAGGAACTCTCCCCATCCATTTCAGTCCATCCTCCCAACATATAAAATGAATAAAATCCAAAATATCTCATGGAAAGCTGCCACCACCACATTAATTGCGCCCCAACCATCCTCTTGGCCGCATTAATGAGGAAAAGACCCCTGAACAGTACCACCTTGGCCTCTGCAACTCACAAAGGGAGAGATGAGGGCGTCTGATGGGACAGGTGCTCAAGTAGATGCTTAGATGATCGACAAGTGTAAGGTTGAGATGAGAGGAGAGGAACTATATAATGTAGTGAAATCCCCCAAAGAGAGGGAGGAGAAAAAACTGTATTAAGAACGGGAGAAATAGAATCACACGTGGAGATCCATTCTTGTGTTTTTATTTTCTACAACTACATTGTCCATGTACAAGACCGAACAGGCTCACTGAGGCGAAGTTCTTTGACCCATCCTCTACAAATTTCTATTGTGGGTTGCGCTTTGGGCCAAGGCCAGATCAATAAGATTTGGGCCAGGAAAATCGTGCAACTACACATATGTTCAAGGTTTTGAGGTCAAATCAACATTTAATATTAAATAAATACAAAAAATGAAATAAAAATTGTAAAATATTTATTAGAAAAATATCCATTAAAATTTAAATAATTTTCAAACATATATTACATGAATTAAAAAATAATAATAATATAGTTAATCCTCTAAGTACATGGCATAATTGTATAAAAAATAATAATAATTTCAAATTAAATAAAATGATTTTGAGATAAGAGTAATTACAATAAAAATCTATAAATATATTAATTTTAATTAGAATAAAAATTAAAAATAAAATTTATTTAATTTATTGGCATGTGCTAAATCGCTAACTGGAATTTTCAAATGTTTTTAAGAATAAATAATTGTATCTTTCAATAGTAAACATGAAGTGATTAGTAGTCTTCTCTGAAACATGATATATTTCCTGGTTAGAAGACGTAAACCACCCACTTCTCGCACATAAGGCCTCTCGCGCTCACCTACCTCTCGCACACCCCACGACACAGATTGAACGCACGCGAGTTAACACACGCAAAATCGATGCCCAAAAATGTCAGTTTCGCCAAAAATTCATAATTGGTCCACAACTCACACTCACCACGTGGCGAGTTGTGAAAGGGGTGAAGTTGTGAAACTCTGTGAGACTAGCATTTCTTTCTCGCACCGATTTTGGCCAGGGTGGCTATGAAATCCTCAACACCGTTTCCCCCTATCCAAAAAAAAAAAAAAAACACCAATTCCCTTTATCAAGCTCTCTTAAACACTCCTTCTCCAAAAAAAAAAAAAAAAAGCTCTCTTAAACACCATTCTCTAATTTTCTGCTACTATCATGGGCTGTATTTTCGGTAAGCATTCGAAGAACGAACCTCAACCCTCCAACGGAGGCAAAAGAAAAAAGCCGCCCCATGAAATAGGCTTCAGCTTGTTAGGAACTTCAGAAATCAAACTTCTGGTAAGTATAAAAGCTATAAAGCTTGATCCTTGAATCAACATAATGATTACAAAGACTGTTCTCTTTATATATTTGTGCAGAGAAAGCGTGAAACGAGGAAATATAACTCTAAAAAGTTTTGTCAAAAGACTTGTATACTGCGTCTTCATAAATAAATGTTTTTTGTATAAGAAATGAGATTAATTTTGTTTACAGCTGGCGGCTAGAAGAAGCGACTTCCATGGCTATGCTGTTGCAGATGTTCCAACAGTTTTGCAGATTGACAGAGAGATGGAAATTCCTGAAGCTACAAAGGGTATAGGGTTATGTGGTGAATTGAATATATTCGTTCCAGCTTATGGTGGTGGCTTTACTAACTTAGGCACATCAATCTTATGCCAAGGGTATGTTTCCTGTTATATGTTTTTTAGTCCCCTGTTTTGTGAGTTTGGAGGAGAGATAGCCAGTGAGTTTGGAGGAGATAAAACAAAAGTTTGTAGTAACTGGCTATTACTGTGTTGCCACTACATTGAGATGAATTCATTATCAGTGTGTTTGGATGACATGATTTGGGCATTTGGATTTAGATTTGGATTTGGGTGATTAAAATCCAAATAACTTGTTTGGGAAGTTTAAAAAATGTCAAGGATTTGAATTTGACAAATCCACCAAGGATTTAATTAAAAAAGAAAAAGAAAAAAAGAATCCACCAAAGATTTTAAACCTTTAAAATGCTTGGATTTGAGTAACTCCTAAAATCAATGGATTTGAAATCCCTTGATTTCAAATCTATTAATTTAAGATCCAAATCCAAGTTCCCAAATGCAACCAATAAGTATTGTTTACTCTGGTAGTGACAAACTATAGATGCTACCTGCATTTGCTTTCTGTTTTTAATGTTTCATGCTTGAACATGTCTTCTTAAACTATAGAGAAAACAGCAGTTTTTGTGCCTGATTAAATTCCATGCTTGAACTTGTCTCCTTTGCATACTTTTTTGAATTATTACCTCACTTGAATGGAATGAATTCTGCTTGCTTTCTGTTTTTAATGTTCCATGATGCTGGTTAAAGCATTTGAATTATTTGTTTTCCCATGATATATTTTTTAACAAACCTTTCCCCTGCAGGGAGAACTATGACTGTGATGTTGTTTGCTTCACTGCTGATGTTGATCAGGTATGTTAAGTAGAAACTGTTAAGGAAATTACACAAATTAATAATGGAAGAACAAAGTTAACACAAAAGACAATACATAAAATAGATAACTTGGAGGCACAAAATTGTTATCCTTAGACAATATTTGCCCCCACAGTCTTGTTACTAAAGGGTTATTGCAAACTCGTCCCCAAGATACAACCAAGTTGTTGGGTTCTACATATAACAATTCAGAAGAATGATCATAGGATTTCTTGTGTTTCTTTGTAACTAACTTTTTGGAAAAGAAAAATGATATGTTTCAAGTAAACATAAGCCTCTATTTATCTTCATAGGGTTATATTTCACCAAAAGGTAGGTATGAAGAGTTAAAATGTTTCATAAAACCGTTTACAAGGCTAGAAATATTTTCAAACATTCAAAACGGTTAATAAAAAATTCTGCAAAAAATTCAGTTTTACGAGTCTCGATTGATCGAAAGCTCTTTTCGATTGATCGAACAGGAATTGAGCATTGATCGAACCAGGCCGAGACTCTAGAATAATTTTAGTCATCACTTTGATCGATCAAGCAAAGGCTTTGAACGATCGAAAATACTGAATTCCGAATTTCACTTAGAAAATTTCAGAATTTGAATTTTCACTTTATTAAACAGTATTCTCCAAATTCAAATATCATTATTACAACCTATTCATGTATATACCTATGTATACAACAAAAAGATCTACTTTCTCAAAGTTTCTTTACTTATTTAGTCTTCTGGTACAATTAGTTTTAGTCTTTTAGATGTTATCCTTCATTCCCACTTGACCCGTTGCATTCGTATTAATTGTACGCTTATCTGAAATGCTAAACTTATAGGGTATTGGGGAATTGGAAGGGTTGGAAGCGAATGCTAAAGCCAGTGGAGCTTCTCAGTTAGTGGCGAAGTACTTGAAGGAGGAATTTGTACCAGATTTTATTAGGCCTTTTGGTCTTCCAATGAGGGTTTGATCAATGCTCAAGCAGGGCATATGAGACTTGGGTTTGATTGTTTCTTGTCTTATTGGTGAACAATTCTCTTGGATTCCTAAGTTGAGGCATTTGGGTTAATTGTATGACATGAGATTTATGTTTCTCTTTTTTTCATGCTTTCTTTCTTTTGTAAGACGTTACTGCCAATTGTTTTGTATGCTTTGTATATTTTACATTTTGCAGGGCTACCGTGATGCTCTAAAAGATTGGAATTCCTAGAACTACAAAGTCTCTTGAACGGTTAACTATTACACCTGATTGATTCACAAACCCCCACTGGTGTTGATGATTGATAATGGGCCAACCAAAGGCCTAGGTTTAGGTTTCTGTCATTGAACAATGAACCGTTGAATTTATATTGAATGTTAGAAAAGTGAAATGTGGTATCACATGGTGGATACTTTTATCGACAAACCCAAGTCCGAAATTTCAAATGAGAGTAGAGTAATAATCGACCTTCCATGAGTGTGGTTCTTTGTCAATTCACAAGCTCTTCCCACTATTTTTGTGAAATATGTATGAATTTCACGATTAAGTCTTCCATTATAAACCTTAAGTGTTATGAGTCACATTCTTTGTAGTTTAAAGGTGATTACAGATTAAACATAAGAGCTTGAAATTATATACTTATAAAATATGTTTCAATTAAACCATAAATTTGATACACTTAAGTTGGTATTGGAAACTATATAAACAAAACGATATTGTGTGATTTTTTTTTTTTTTTGATAGAAGATATTGTGTGGTTTAAAGTGAAATAATGTTCATATATAATAAGTACATGCTATTTTCGTACCAAGCAATGGAAGCTTTGAATCTGAAACAAACAAGGTAAGGATATGTGTATGAAAACAATGTAAACACACGCTATTTTGTATTTAAGCATTCTCTATATTAATAGGGTTATGTTAATGGATGACCTTAGGGCAATTGTTAGTAAACTATAATAGGAAAGTTTTGATATTACTTCCATGAGAAATTTAAAAAGCTGTCAACAATATTTATTAGTATTTTATCATTCTCTCAATAAAATATTTCTTAAAATAGCTTCTAAATCAATACTCTTAGAGTATTGGTTAACATTTCCCATATTAAAATGAGTTTATAATTTGAATTAAAATGTTTCTAAAATTATAGATTTTGATTTAAAATTTAGAAAAGTATGTGATTTAATTTTAAATCATAAATAAACTACAAGATTGAAATATGATTTACGCTAAAATAAAATAATAATAAAACATCAAAAAAAAATTCTTCTATTTTAAATTTTTTTATAGTTCATAAATAATGAATATTATTCACTCAAAAAAGAAAAGAAAAAAAGAAAAAAAGAAAAAAGAAAGCGGCTCCCCAATATATTTTTATTCCTAACCTATTCCCATTTTTAAATTTTGTTCCAACAAGAAAAGGCGCGCAAGAGCAAAGAAACGATGGCATATTATGTAAGAATCTCAAAATAGTAAGGTCATTTACACACCTCTCTCAAAAGCCGTTAGTACTTTTTCGTTATTTCTCGAACCAACTCTCTCTCTCTCACTTACGCGCCATGATCGGACTACGCCGCTGCAGCGCCATCAAAGCCACCGCAATAACGCCGACTCACTGAATTCTTTCTAAGCCGTTTCTACTCCAACTCCGCCACTGCAGCTCAGCCACAACCCGACTCCGACTCCGACTACTCCTCCTCCGACTCCTCCAACTACTCCAAGTCCCTCACATTTCCATTTCTACCCTCGTCCATCAATACCTCACCCCTTGCTCTTCTCTCTACAAACAGGTTTCCTCTCAGTTCAAATTTCTTTTGCTTTCTTTCTCTCTCTCTTTTTGTGTGTGAAGTTGTAAATTAGATTTGGGACTGAGGGTATTTTGGTTATTTTGGGTTTCTTTTTAAAGTCACGGTAGTAGGTTAGATAGTTTTATTTTTTTGGTAAGCGTAGGTTAGATGGTTGAATGATAATAAAATACAGTATCTGTCTTGGTAATATAATATCTATTTTGGTCGTAATCTATAATGTACATTGTTTGTTATTCTCATATTTACACAAATACCCTTGTCTTTTTCTTTTTTTTAATAATTTCTTTTGGGGAATTAGATAAAGTATTTGGAAAGTGAGAATAGATTATTATAATTATTATAATTGTTTTTGTTGTTGTTGAATATAAAATCTTTGGAAAATGGAAAGTAAGGATAGATTTATGAATAATTTTGTTCAAAATGAAAATATCATGGCTGGCTTGTCACATTGTTGTTATTCAAAATCTTCAATGAAAACCTTTCTCCGTTTATTTTTTATTATCTGCTAAAGTATTGAATGAAAGCCAAAGAATTTTATTCTATCCGGTCCTTTAATATCATCCATTTATTTAGTTTTTCATTTTTTTTTTTCCCTTTTAATCTCCAAACTGACCAGTTTTTACGCTATGTACACAGACAATTTACTGTAATCCACCTTCTACCACATCATCTCTTATCAACTCAATGTCATTATCTTCTCAAAAAAAAAAAAAAAAAAAAAAACTCAATGTCATTAAATTGGTCACTCACTACGTGCTTCGTGCTTGGATGGCTATTTGTACCATTTTATCACAAGTAATTAGGGCCCATAAAATAGTATAACTTGTGTTATAACTCATTTATGTGGCGAGTTGTGAATGATAAATGTGTGATGATGGGTCCATGTAACAAGTTATGCTATTTTATGTGTCCTTAGCATTATTCTTTTATCACCTTCTTTTTTGTTGAGAAAAATCATCTATTAATTAGTTTTTTACTTTCCTTTAGTTTTTTTTTTTCTGGTACATTTTTTTTTTGTAAAGCTATTGTATAAGCCTATATAAGTGTACTTCTTATCAATTTTATTTTTAGAAACAGAACAATATTTTGAGACATCCCAAAATGGAATAGAGGACAAACAAAGTGGGATGGAGGGAATATAAGCCTATATAAGTGTACTTCTTATCGATCAGGTTCTATTATTCTTTACTTTAAAATTTATTTTATCCTAGTTAAATTTTTGTTACCAAAACTTGAATAAAAAATTAATTATAAAATCAATAGTTAAAGAAATATTTTTTAATTATACGCTCAGTTTGTGAGTCAAGAGTTATTATCAAGAGTTAAAATTGCTAACTCAGTAGTTAGTTTCTATTTAATATTTTTATTATTATCATAAACTAACTCAGCATTTGTAAATAGGAAAAAGTCTTTTAGTAGAATAATGAACAAGTAACATGGTATAATTTCTCCCCATGGACCCTATATCCCCTTTCCTTCACCTTTTCCCTCCCCAAATTGAATTTCAAGAGGGTACAAGTTTTTGATATATCCTTATTAGGTTCCAAATAATATTATCACCAAAATTATCAATAAAAAATAGCAATCACACACAATAACACAAATATTTACATGGAAAATCCTTTTTCCTTCAAGGGAAAATCACGGGACAAAATCTGAATCAATTCACTATTATTTAATCAATTACAATATTCTCAAGTTTATACCTAACTTGATATCCACCAAATACAATAATAAAACCTCTAGTGTATATCTCACAGCTAAAGAAATTCTCCTTATTTTCTTTATTGACTAATTATTTTTCTCAAAAGCGGCAACATTTTGCTCTTTCTTCTCTATTTTCTTCTTCATGCACATTTCTTTCTCGACTGTCTTCTCTCTATCCGGCACCCACACTAATTCTCCTTATGCAGCACACCCTTTATATATTAGATACATCACCGCCTACAATTTCTAATCCTTAACTTATGCAGCACACCCTTTATATATTAGATACATAACCGCCTACAACCTCTAATCCTTATGGGAACAAGGATTCTCATGAACATTAATTAATCAACAAACTAACTCCTAATTACAATGAATGAGAGTAGCTTCTTGGCATGTCCCACACGCTCACTTAGTTGGGCTCTAATAGAATGTGGGCTGGACTTTGGTGCCATGCACCCCCAATAGTCCTTGCATTTTATTCAACCAAAATCCTTAATTGTGATAAAGAATCGAACAGTATGCAAAGCATTTGTCTTTTTGTTATACAAAATACTGAAGTATTGATGCGTTGTTTTTTGGTACACATGCCACTTTTTCATTGAAATGGCTAATTCCCTTCCAGAAAGACAACTGACTCTAGGTTGTGCAATGTCATGTCTTATAAGTGATATTGACATAACAACCCTTCCTGTCTGGTTTTTATTCTTCTTGACATGGACGGAACCATTCATGGACTGGGGGGCAACGGTCCCCCCCATTTTTTTTTTTAAATATAATTATAAAACTATATATTTAGGTACTAATTTTAGTAATTTTGTTCAATAAAATTACATTTTGTCTCCCTTATTGATCATTATAAGAGAAATGTTACAGCTGTAGCTACAAACTTTTTTACATACTATTGAAGTAGCAAATTCTTACTGGTTTGCATCTGGGTCCACAACTTACATAATTTTTTTACTTACTAATAACTACTAATCACAACAAAAATTTGTAGATCTAGTATTTTCCTCCTTTTTTAAAGTCCATAAAAAAACTTTATAGATCTAAAATCTACAAAAACAATATACAAGCCCAAAATATTATCCCAACAACAAAAATTACCAATAGGCAATAGCAAAGCTAAAAAAAAAAAGAAAGACTAATCAACTAATTTTACCAAAAACAAACAACTTAGCCCTTTAAAAAACTTTAAACAAAATAATGTTGTCCTTACCAACAAAAGCCACACTCTACACACACATAAAAAAAATAATAATAATAAAAGAAAACCTTTGCCAACTAAGTAATAGAGCTGAAAGCCGAAACCACTACATATAGCCAACAATAAAACTGCCTCTAATTTCAAGTCCTGGCTCCGTCTGCTTCTTGATATTCTTTTAGTTTGAACTCCTTGTTATGCTCTTTTTCTTCCAATTGCAATTAATATCTTGTTGATTTCCATGTCTCTGACTGCAAGCCTTCTTGGGATGAGTTTTGATGAAAGTATTGTCTTTTTCTCCCCAGAGCAAGGCATTGGAAGATTATTACAGGAAACATCAAAATCTTCTTGAGTTGCTTTACATCTGAAACATATAGCTGCTGCTTGCACTTCACATAAGCTCACTACAGGAATCGATCAGCTTAATTTAGCTTAGTACCAATATTCTGTCCATGTAATAAATAATGTGAATCACATGATTGGCCTAGAGTAGCAGTTCTGACAATTGACTTGTAATATTAGTTTTTGCAATTTAGGAAACAACCTTGCTGAGCTTCTACCAATTACTTCTTTGTTTTTCTTGCCGTACTTGAGATAAGCCACAAAAAAAAAAAAATCACAACTGCATCCATATATGTAGAATTTGAATTTTTTCTTTTGAAAAAAAAAAGAAAAAAGCAAACATTATAGTTGATTTTCTCATGATCTACAAATAAAATAAAAATTATATTTATTATCTCACAAAAAGACCAATCAAACCGTGACAATTTCATTTTGATAAATTTGTGTCACATATTTATTATATTATTTATTTCCTTTGTTACTTTATCTTTGTCATTTTGTCTTTGTCACCCGCTGCCCTAAACACACTGTTACCCCACTACTAATTTATAATGCATTATATGTCCTTTATCTCTGTTGCCTATTCCCAATATTGACCTGCTACCACAAATAGTCAAATGCTTTATATATTATCACTCTTAAAAAAAATAATAAATAAAAAATAAATCTCTGAGATAGACTGAGACTCCCAAGCCCCAAACACAATCACATATTCAAATTCAATTCACAATCATCCTCAGAAAAAAAATATAAAAAAATATAAAAAAAATAAAGAAAAAAGGCTAAAATCTAAAACTCACTCTCTAAGTTTTACCATTTTTCATTTCAATCCTCTAAATTTGGGTTTTGTCATTTTAGTCCTCTAAGTTTCATTTTTTTTTTCTCAATTAAGTCTTTGTTAACAATTTGTTAACTGCTGCCATTAAAATTAAAATTAAAATTTATTATTTATTTATTAATTTTAAGAAATCATTAATTAAATTTTTTTTTTAAACAGAAATTAGATGAAGAAAAGGCATCTTATTTTAGGTGCAACAAGAGATGTATCTACGGATTCTACTTGCTGAGAAAAAAAATTGTTGTTCCTTGCTCCACCTGACCAATGTAACCACTGAGAAGGGTAATGTAGAGCTGGTAGCAAATGTCCGTCCCCTTGAGGTTTTTGTGGCTAAATCATACTACTCAAAGCAGTATCTAGATGGTTCCAAGTGGCTTTCTCAGTACATTTTGATGGTAGCAGCAGAGGCAGTGTCTTAGGCAACAGATTCATGTAGCAATTTTCTCATGGTGAGGTGGTATCTATGTATCTTTTAGGCATTAAAAGTGAAGATTTGACATTTTATTTCAAGTGGAGCTATTGGGCACACTGTCAATTTGATTGTTGATTTTCCTCCTTCAATTGCCTGGTTAATGATTTGTGCAATATGATATGTGTGATTGTAATATAAATTTCTTATTTACTCTCAAGAAAGCTTGCATGTTTTGTGGTTGCCCAGATTTAACTCTACTGTGTTAGTCCAGGCTATTCTCTCTCTCTCTCTCTCTCTCTATCTCAATATCAGGCTAGGGATTCAATTTTTTTCTCCAAGGACCAAATATGACGTCACTTAATCTAATTTCTAATTTTTTTTAATTAATTTTTTCTTAAAATTAATAAATAAATAAGAAAATAAAAATTAAATAATTGACAAAAACAGTGTTGTTTGGGTAGGATAATGGCAATAGCTAACGAATTATTAATGGAAGACTTAATTAAGAAAAAAATGAAACTTAGGACTGAAATGACAAAACTCAAACTTAGAGAACTGAAATGAAAAGTAGTGAAACTTAGAGTGTGAGTTTTACCTTTTAGCCAAAAAAACAACACAATCACAAATTCCCACAATCATCCTCAGTATAAAAAAAAAAAAAAAAAAACACAATCAGTCAATAACAAACTCACAACACAAACATTATATCAATGTTATGTTAGGTTTTGAAGTTAAAAAAAAATAAAAATAAAAATAAAAAACTTGAAAGTGTAGATCGAAATTTTGGGATGGAGGCTAGAGACTACAATTGTCGGAGACAGCAGTGGGTTGGGTAGATTAAGTTGCCGGAGGTGCTAAGGGCAACGGCGGCAACATGGTTCTGTGGCGACTATGGCTAGGCGGCATAATGGTGGCCTGTGACGATGTCATGTGGGGCTAACGGTTTATGCGATGCCATGGTTAACTGTTGATTCCAGTCAGTACTCTTTCTTAGGGTCTGTTTAAATACCGCTTATTTTGCTGAGAACTTATTACTGAAAACACTGTTACAAAATAATTTTTAAAACTAAAAACACTGTATAACACTTATTGCTGCGTATTTCCCTGGGTGGCTGGTCCATGAACAGTGCCATAGGACTCGGGCTCCAAAACACAAAACGCAGACTAATTTCTATGCAAATGCACGCTTAGTCTCTCCACTCCAGTCATTCTCGACTCTCTCTCTCTTCTTTTTTTTTTTTTTTTTTTTTTTTTTTTTTTTTTTCTGTGAATTGGTTTGTACTTTGTAGGGTTAATGGGTTTTAAAAAAAAATTGGGTTGGGCTTTGGGGGGGGGGGCAGTCAAGGTTGGGCTGGGGGCCCGGTAAGGGTTGGCTAGGCTTAGAGTAGTATATATAAGTATTTTTTTTGGGCCAGGGGGCCCGGGCCCCTTCTGGGTCCGTCCCTACTTGGTACAATGTTTTGGTAAGCTCGCTCAATACCAATGAAAGGATGTTAGGATTTTAACATAAGAAAAATTTTAGGTTGGAGAATGAGTAGAAATGCAGTTAAAAAGCACAAATAACTGTTCGTATTTGTGATGGATTCATTTTGCATTGGGAAAAGAAAGGAATTTAGCAGCAAGAGACTATCACTTCATTAGTATCTAATTAATTAATGTAGTAGCCTATCAGAATATGGAAATTTGTATGCTCCTTTTTGTTAATTTTTTTTCTTTTTATATTGTTTCCATGAGTGCCAATGATTTTTATTATGATGGCCTCATTCATTCCCACTAGAAGCCCATGGTTGGTTGACACTGTGGTCATGGCCCACTATATGTATTTCTTTGGCAGCCTCGATGCTTGAATTGGCGATTATATGAGCGAATCATTCTGATTTTAAAAAGACAATGAAATTGGTGTATGAACAGCGAACCAATGTACATGCCTACTATTTTGGCCAATTTTTTTGTTTGCAATAAATGAAATGATCCTAGTTGAAGATAAATAAGCCAATCATGCAGCAAAAGAGAAGATGATGATACCGCTGATGCAATGAAAGCTATATATAAGCCAATCATATGCAGAAATAATTAATTTTCTCTCTACTCGTCCACTGATGTTTTAAGTTTCTCATCATTTTTATTCAAACCAAAGTTACAAAACTAGCTGACTTTAAAAGTCTCAAGCGTTGTATAACTTCAAATTCCAAGTCATAAGTCATTTCCAATAAGAATTATCACAAATATTACAAGGCCTGCTGATATGGTGTCGTTTTTTTAAGAAAATGGAGAGAGACTACTATGGTCTCAAAAGCGACAAAGCGTTTATGGTGGACCCAAAGAAGAAGGTGAAGGTTGTGAAGAGTAGTGAGAAGAAGAGGGAGACGTTGCCCGAGAAGATGGCGAGGAAGAAGAGAACACTTAAGCAAATTAGATTGAGTTTAGTGAAGAAACCAAAACAAATGATGTGTCGTGACTTCTGAGATCATTTGTAATTTTATTTTAGCACACCTTGTTGGAATTTTTGCAAATGGTATGAAAATGGTGAATATTTATATCAGAGTTTATAATTTGTTTTTGATTATCTCTGTTCTTTTAATTTTGTCTTGCTAGAGATAAAAAGTTTTTGTCACATACGCAGTCATTGTTTTGCTTATTGCAAGCAAACTAAGCTTATTATTCAGCAAAAAAAAGCAAACCAAGTTTATTAGGATTTTTAGTTCTTTTGTTGAACTGTCTTAACTTCATTTGTAGAACCTACTGGAATGCACTTGGAACTGCATATGGTCACTCAAAATACTATTTTCTGGAAGGGCTAATACTTTGTGATAGGCACATTAATGAAGAGTTTATTGGTACTCCATCGATTTACCTTGCATTGGAATCTTGAAACCAACTAGGATCTGTTTGAATATAGCTTATTTTTGAAAACTGAAAACTAAAAACACTGTAACAAAATAATTTTTAAATGTGTAAATAGTGCCATGAGACCTATTTTTAAAGAAAATTTTGTTGAAAAAAGAAGTTTGTGGGTCCCATGAACAGTGCACAAGACCCACTGACAGATGCAAACAAACAATGCAAGCGATGAAAAGGCTATCCAAACTCCACCCTAGTATGGGCACTTTCCCCAACAAAGTATCCACTAAAGTATATGGTAGGGATTCTCTTTTGAAATCTCTCATTTTTTGAAAATAAATTTTCTATACTATTTTTTATGTACCACTCTATATTCAACTAACTATAACTTATTATGTAGAATTTTTTTTTTTTTTTTTCTATTTTCAACTCTAGTTATTTTATAATGAAAAGCAATATAAGATAAGTTGTAATTGGTAAAACATAGAATGATACACAAAAAATAGTACGGAAAATTTGTATTCCATTCTTTCCTCCTCTATGTTCTCTCTTTCTTATTTGTTGTGTTTTCATCCTCTTCGCCTTCTCTTCTTTAACAGTTGACTTTCCTCCTCATTTTGGTTCTTCCAATTTCTTCCAACTTCTTTATTCTAAGGTTGAGCTTAGTGGAATTTGGATGGTGGGAGGCTTTTTTTTTTTTTTTTTTTTTAATTGGAAAAGGGATACATAAGCAAACAGAAAAGGCAATACAACAGAGAAAAGAAAGAACAAGAGCTACAGCCAAAACAAAACACTATCTTTCTGGATGAGATGTTGCACCATAGGTAGGGGTGTTAAATAGGTGGGGTGGGGGTGAGTATAATTGGGTTGGGTAGATAAAACTCATTTACCCAATTAAAATCCATTTAACTAATTGCTTCTAACCCAAACCCAACTCAACCCAACCCAATTATTATGGGTAAATTCCAACTCACCCAATTATCAAAATTACCAAAATGCTCCTAAAATGAAAAATTCCAACACTTTCTTGGATTCCCTTTTCCACTCTCTCTAGTCTCTATTCTTGGAATTAAAAAATTTCACATCAACAATTATATTAAAAATCTAAAAAAAAAAATATTTTCTTTTCTTTTCTTTTCTATTTTCTCTCACTTTCTTAGCAACCAAACATTGCAACAAATATGAAGAAATGTCATTCCAAGCTCAAAAACGCTAGAGCTTGGATGAGCTTTTCTCTTCTCTCCCAATACGATTGCTGGTCAGCTCTCAAGTACGCAAACGACACGAGCTTGACGAACGAGACAATGTCGTTTTTAGACTCGTTAACCCACTTGACGAGCAACACGCTGAGCCTGTTGTTTTCGTACGATAATTTCGGAAACAACACCGCTTCATGGGTTCCAGCGAGGACCGAGCGTGATGGGTTTTGGGAGCCGGTGGGCAAGTCCGGTGGCGGGTTTAAAGGTGGGGTTCCGACGGACTTGAAGGCGGACGTGACGGTGAGTAAGGACGGAAGTGGGTCTTGTAAGACGGTGCAGGAGGCGGTGAACGCAGCGCCGGAGAACGGATTTGATTTTGTTATGAGGTGTACCAAGCGTTGAAGTCCTGCGACCAAGGTGTGATGACTCGGTCTCTATTCGGGTTGACTTGGCTCTTCGCGTTGCTATTGACTCGTTTTTCCTCACTCGCCGTCTCCGCAACCGCAGTTCCCTGAGCCGACAAGAATGGAGCAGCGAACAGCGACGACGGCAGCTGCTGAGACTGAAACCGGTGGCTCCGACTCCACCGTAGAAACGTCGGAGATCGCCGCCGTCGAAACGCCAGAGATCGCTGCAGTAGAAACGCCGGAGATCGCTGCCGGAGAGAATTTGACGAAGAAGAGTGAGGGAAAATGAAACACCGAAACACTGAAAAGTCTGAGTTTTTTTTTTTTTTTTTTTAATTGGGAAGAGTTGGGTTGAATTTGGGAATATTATTTTTGGGTTAAATGGTTTTTTTTTAAAAAAAAAAAAATTTAGGAAGGATTGGATTGAATTTGGGGATATTATTTTTGGGTTAAATAAGGCCAATGAGTTTTTAATTAAAACCTAATAATCATTAGGTCTAATTGAATTGATGCCTATTTAATCTAACTAATAATTAGGTGAGTTTAGATTTAATTAGAGCGGGTGGATTTGGACGTACAAATAAGATTGGGCTTCTTTTACCACCCCTCACCATAGGTGGGCAAACCCCTTTCCAACATTGAGAAGCCTCATTCCTTTTGGCAGATTGTGCGAGCTCTTGTGCAACTCTATTGTAGTCCCATTTCAAATGCTTTTAACTCCCAGCTCTTAAAAGACTTAAGAAGACCAATAATTCCAAGATACAGGTGGCCCATTCCTCCATCAAATTCACTAGCAGCAATACTTTGAACTACTGATAGAGCATCAGATTCAATGATTGTCTGCGCTAACCCCATTTCCCAAGCAAGAAGGATGCCACACTCAACTGCTAAAGTTTCAGTTTCTAAAGCTGAAAACTGACCTGAAAGGTAATTTGCGCAAGCAGCAACTGTCATTCCTTTGGAGTCTCTAATAATCACCCCCACACTTGAATTCCTTCCATTTTCTGAGTTTTGCCTATGCTGTGAAAAAGAACCTGAATCAATAACTCACTTCTTGTTGAGATGTGAGATTGCCAAGAAAGTTTGGAATTGCCGGCGGGAGTGTCCAGTAGATATTCCATCAAGTCAGTGGGATTTTTCTGATGTAGCGTTGGAAATTCTAGCACAAGGGACAGCTATGGATCTTGAGGCTTATTTTGTCATGGCATGGTCAATATGGTATAATCGAAACCAGGTGGTGCATGAATCAGTCTGCCAACTTCCCAATCAGATATGGAATTTCGCTAAAAGGTACCTTCAAGATTACAAAGAAGCCTCTTCTTTTTTAGGCCAAGATAAGACCTGTGATAGCAGTAGTTAGCGTCCCCCACCTGCTGGAGTATTTAAAATAAATGTGGAAGGTGGGAGACTTGTCTTTTATGTGACCACATGTCTTAATTCAATTAGCCATTTGGGAGGAGCAATTGTTATTACCAATTTGCCGTCCCCCCCCCCCCCCCCCCTAATGCACATTTAATATAGTATATATATATATAGGCTTGTATTCTCTAATCTCTACTATTAAGGTTCAAAGTGATTGGGTCTTGGGCTGACTTCTCTAAACTTTATTGGACTCGCGGCTTTGGGTTTTATGCTTGGGCTTGTGTAAAAGAAAAGGGTGACAACAAAATGTCACTTCTATTTTTGTACGCCTATTGCTACCACCTCATTGGAGTAGCAAGCCACGGGAATGTGTTGGCCTCTTAGTTGGATTAAATTAAGCAGGAATGTTTTTAACTAGGAACACAATGTTGTAGTGGGAACGTTGTGTTTTTTATTTTCGTTTCTTCCTCTGCCTTTTCCTGTGGTTTCTGACTGACACTTCAGTTTTAATTGAAAATGTTCATTTTTAATTGTGCAGAATTCTTTCGCATGACAACAAAAGTGATTCAACTTGGAAGATTAATCATCAAAGGAGTGAGTTACAAGAAATGTTTTTGTTTTATAGGAAATGGAAATAAGCCTATTTATAGGAAATATTAGATTAGGCATAGCTGTTTGTATCAATTTTTCGTAAGTGAGTTTGTGGTTTGGGTAATTAATTGTGAGAAAATTTAGGTTATAATTGGTAACAGTTTTTGTTTTCTATTTTCAAAAACTTGTTTTTGGGAATATAAAGAAAAAAACAATTTTCTTGTATTTTTGAAATCAAAAACACGTTTGGTTAGTTGAAATTAAAAATATAGTTTTTTGAAGAAAAAAATAGAAAATACTAAAATATGTTGTTACTAAGATTTAAACTCTAATGGTAATTCATTAAATGAGATAGATTCATAAATTAAATGCATTTTTTCATTGACTTTTAAAAGTTAGAAATTGAAAAAAGCATTTTGCATGTTTTAAGTCTCCTTTACAAATTGAGTTTAAGAACAGTTTTTGTTTTCTGATTATTTTGAATTGCCAAACAAGTTTTTTAGTCTCAAAAATAAAAAATTATTTTTAAAAACAAAAAATAAAGAAAAAATCAATTACCAAACATATCCTTAGCTTCTTTCATAAGTCTTCTTTCATAAGTATTTTGTATTTCTCTAAGTGACCTTTTGCTGGTTAGTTTGGCCAAGAGTTTGATTGAAAGGAAATGTTGTAGCAAGCATTGAGAGGAAATCTGTAGGAAAATGTTAAACTTTAATTAAAAATATATATTTGACTTGACTAGGTGCTAGACTAAGATAACTACTTTTTTTTTTTTTATTCAGAAAAAGAAAAAGAAAAAAAGATATCTACTTTTTTCAGAGGACTCAGCTTCTGGCATATCCAACACGTCCAGTGGCCACTGGCCACTGGACAGAAACCAGACCCTTTTTCAGAAAAGTCAAAAACGTGTGAGACTTTTTGTTGAACTTTGTAGGATTGCATTGATGAGGGCTATCTTCTTTTACGCCAAAATATTATTTTAGTCGGTATATTTTGGACTACCAAGTAATTTGGTTCTCATTTTAGTAAAAAAGTGAACAAGTGATGTGTTAGAGTTCTCATTTCAGTAAAATAGTGAACAAGTGATGTATTACACTAGGAGAATTGTATAAGTTTTTCTCATTCTAGTAGTAATTAATTGATTTTTGTTAATTTCAAGGGTTTGGCATAGTAGCTTCTAAGGTCTCATAATATCCATGACATCCTAGGTAGGGGTATACATGGGTTGGGCTAAGCAGTTTTTTCAACCCAACTCACCATGGTTGATTAAAAAAAATCCAATCTAACTCAACCCATCATAGGGGTTCAACCTAGCTCAACCCTACCAACCCATGTGGATCCGGTTAGGTCAAGTTGGACCCATGGGTTGGATATATATAAATATATAAATTACTATCATTATTATTATTAAATTGAGCATTAGAACAACAACACCATAAATAAGAGCAAATTTATAACTAAATAGTCATGAACATAACATCAAATAAATACAAAATATACGAGGAAAACTTATGGTTTGAGTTTTATTTTGAAAGAGGGGCAAACACACTAAATATCAAAATTATATAATATATATTTTTAATATATTTTTAAAATTTAGATATATATTAAATATAAGTGGGTTAGGTCGGGTTAGACGGATTTGTGAATTTTATGACTTGAACCCAACCCAACCCAACTCACCAACCCTTAAAAACCAACCCAACCCGGCTGGTTGGGTTGGATTGAGTCGGTTTTTGCGGGTTAATGAGTTCGCTGCACACCCTAATCCTGAGTTCGAGGGGATTGCAAACACTCAAAGGAATAGTTAGATATTTGAAAATGTTTGAACACTCTCATTTGTCAAAAATAAAAATTTGATTCTTGTTACTTTTAATTTGAAGTCAATTTTGTCTCTACCATCAACTCACTAACAGAAAATGTATACGTGGTAAATGAAATGCATGGCATGCTCACTTCATCCCTGTGTGGCTACTAAAATTTAAAAAAAAAAAAAATATATATATATATATATATATATATTTGACATTTAAAGAATACCAACATCAAAATTAAAAAGTAAATAAATTTCTTAATTTTAAAGATAGAAAAAAAAAGTTTCTCAATTTTTTCTCAAGCTTTGTTTAGTTGCCAAGAAAATGAAGGGAAAAAAATAGACAACTCCATTGAAGTCCATCTAACTCCAACCCCAAAAAAGAATCAAAACAATATTTATGACGAAGCGAAAGCGATTTCGTTGTTCTTCAAGTTCAATAACAGACTCTCTCTCCCCCCCTGATATAATCAAGTTACTTGTTGGTGATGATGAAGTGATTCAGCACATATATCCGTAGTAAAAACAGTATATATGTTTTTTCTTTCCTTTTTGTTTTTCTATCTTTAAATTTGAGAGGGTTTTTTTTTTTTTTTTTTTCATTTTGATGTTAATGTGGCATTTTTTAAAAGTTAAATAATTTTTTTATATTATTTTAGTGGCCATGTAAGCGTGAAGTATGCTAATTGTGCAATTTATTTACTACGTAGACATTTTATGTTAGTGAGTTAACGTAAGTTGAAATTAACAATTATCAAATTAACTGCTACCAAATTTATTGTAACTCCAAGATGTGGGGACCAAAATTATATTTTCACCCTACTTTATTTACCACTAGCTTGTAAACCATGTTTACGCACAGAAACATTAAACAATGGTAGTGAAAAGAAATGAAAATCAATAAAAATTAAACTGTTGAAATTGCAAAATTCCTAAATTGACACAAGCCTATTAGTATTCCAAATAAGAGAATCAAAACTAAATGAGAAGTTTGTAGAGTGAGAGAGAGATGAACCTTAGTGAGAATGATTAAAAAATAATTGAAAGAAAGAAACAAACAAATCCATAAACAATAATTGAACATAGAGAACTAATTACGTAGAGAGGGAGGAAAGGGACCTAAGGTAGAGAATGATGGTGCAGTGAAGACAATATGCTTCTCTAAAACCTTTGAGTAATAACAATGTTACTTGCTTTGATTTTTTGCTCTAAAGTTTCATCAACACTTTTATGGTTTCCATTAAAGAGAGAGAATTCAAACAATTTAGTTTTTGTGACAATCCAGTTTCTTCATTATAGCATTTATATAGTTATTTTTATATAAACTCCTTGGGTTTTGCATAGCATTTGTATAGTTTTTATATAAACTCTTCCGGTTTTGCACTAATAACTTACTTGACACTAAAATTAAAAAATTTAAATAGGACACGTAGCGCAATATTGAGAATCCAATTAAAATCTATTTAGATTTATTTTGAGTTTTGGTTTTATATATATACTAGTCGCTAACCCGTGCAATGCACGGGAATAACTGCTAGATGAGTTTCAGGAAAAGAAAAAACCATTATTTTTGAGTTGGAGTAGTAAGCAAAAATGCATAAAATAAAATAAAAATTATATTGAAAGAAATAGCACATAGTTTTATTAGTTAGGCAGAAGAAAGCAATGTTGTTTTTATTAGTTAGGCAAAAGAAAGCAATGTTGTTTTAGTTTTTAGTTTTTTTTGTGAGAAGGAATAAGAGATAAAATCTTGTGTCTCTAGTTTAATTTGTGTCGTATATTTAAATATATACAAGGTAAGTTGTAGTATATATAGCAATAGATGCCTATTGAAATATCATAACCTTTCAAATTAGATATACCAAAAGGTGTCTATTAAAAAGTCATAATCCTTCATATTGGATATGCCAAAAGGTGTCTATTGAAAGGTCATAACCCTTCATATTAAATATATATGAAAGATGCCTATTGAACGAAAATGTGACTATTGACCGAAAGGGTGCCAATTGAATAAAATTTCTATTGAATCAAAAGGTGCCTATTGATCAAAAATGTGTCTACTAACCAAAAAAGTGTATATTTAATGAAAATGTGCCTATTAAAGGGTCATAATCCTGTGGGTTCCAGTTAGCTCAACTGGTAAAGTCTCCGATGGTTAAGTAAGAGATCTAGGGTTCAATCCCCGCCTACACCAAAAACTGATTGGTGTCTTGGTCTGATGATAAAGAGCTTCATCGGGAGCGGACGCCATAGGTTGAAACTCTCTAAAAAAAAGGGTCATAATCCTTTGTGTATAAATAGTGGTTCATATTCATTTGATAACTTCTTCTCAATTTCTTCTCTTTTATCTTTCTTAAAATTACAAAAAGTCAGTGAATCTTCTCCAAAATTACTATTTGTAAAATCCAATAAACTTGATTGTAAATGTAGTTGTTACTTTGAAGTAGTTCGTTCATTGCCATAGAAATTAATTATCCAATCAGATTTTTGGCATTTCATTCAATTTTTCATAACTCGTTTCCTCTTAATTGTATGATCAATTGATCAATAACTTCAATTTTGAAAAAAATAAAAATAAATAATTGTGGGTACCTTTGTAATTGCAGTCCGGAGTAGTCTATGGAGGAAGATGTTGAAACCATCCCGTCATGACATTGATGTTCCTGCTCACTCAAGACTCTTCAACGGTCATCCTGCAAAATGAAATGATGCTTTAACTGGTCAAAATTCTATTGCTGAGTGAACTCCCTTTCTTTCTTTCTTTTTTCCAAAATATTTTTTTAGTTTTAACTTTTTTTACTACCACTCCACTTTTGTCTGCCACTTTAACATTTTTCTTTGTTGCATAGTTGAAGCCAATGTTAAATTTTCTTTTACTTTTCTAATATGGATCAGTGGAGTGTGTGTCCTTGTTTTCTCCGTGGGTTTGTTTTCTTTCCGCTTCTTGTTTTTCATTTAATTCATCTGTTTAGTTTTGGCAGTTTTTTTTTTTTTTTTTTTAGTTGGTTATTTTTTTGTTAAATATTGAAAAGGTCTAGGAATCAAACCACACAACTATTCAGTGTTTTTAAATATTTACGGGGTAGTAATTCATGTAATCACGTGATGCAATAAAGAATGGAAGAATGGTCAACAAAAAGGCAAATGTTTCGGTTTTAATATATATATATATATATATATATATATATATATATATATATATATATATGTTTGGGTCAATGTTGGGTCTACGTTTATCATTAAAAGATAACATTATCACAATTGTCTATTTTCGTGAGGCTTTCTCTCTCTCTCACTTAATTTAACTTATTTATAAATTCAAAAAAAAACTTATTTATAATTTTTTTTTTAAATCTTTGTTGTTTCTAGACCTCCTTAACTTTATCTCTCACCAATTTAGTCCTTAAATTTTGATAAATGTAGCCGTAAGACCCCTTTAGGTTTTTTTTCCTTCCAATTTAAACTATTTTTGTGCAAATTATTATGGGAAAAAATAAAATAAAATGATGGGGTCTAATTGCTACAATATAAAAGTTAGGAGGTTTATTGATATATTATCAAAGTTTTATGTGTTGAATTGACTAAAATAAAAGTTAAGGGGTAAGAGGTCTATTTGTTATAGTACTCAAATTTATGTACTACATTAGTTAAAACAAAAGTTTAAAAGGTATAAGCGCAACTACTCTAAAGTTAAAGGGTTAAAGGGTATTAGGACACTGTCTGTTCTAATGACATCTTTTTCCACAAGAGGCAATCGATTCCTCTCAATTATCAATTTATTATAATAAAAGAAATTATTTTAGTTATCCAAGTGCTGAGCGGCTCCACTTTTAAAAGCTTTTGGGCGGTGATAGTTTCATTACCTATTCCACATTAACCGTATACACTCCTCTAATAGGCAAAAAACAACAAAAAAAAAAAAAAAAACAAAAACAAAAACAAAAAACCATTAAATAATCTCCAGCCAGCTATCTCAATTCCTCGGCAACTAAATTCCTTCTTCTCTTACTCCATTTAAAAAAGAAAAAGAAAGAAGACCTTCCATCTCCCCCCAATAAATTTCCCCTATTAAAATGCCAACATAGAAAATGATTTATTCTGGTAAGTGGGAAGTGTTTTTTTATTTTTTTTTGAGGAACTAAGTGGGAAGTGTTTGATAGATAAGTATACAACTCACTTTCTGTATCGACTAATAAGATGAAATTACAATTCCGTTTGAGTGCAATGATCAGCATGGTGATTAGAAATTTTCGAAGAGTTAAAGGTCTTGTACAGAAACTTCCTTGATAATGCAATAAAAAAAGCATCAATATGGCACTTAAAAAATTCAATGACTCGCTGTCACACCTAAAGCAAGCCACTTTTAAAGTCTTCTCCTGCTTGCATGCACCCTCTTCCAAATTTTTCATTCACTTTCATGACAACCATTTCATAGTTTTCTTTCTCCTCCCTTCAAATCTTTACAACAGTCTGCTCATAAAATTCTGATGGCTCTTGTGAAAGAAGCCTCATCTTCCTCTTTCACCCACCAACCCAAGAACTTTGATGTCTTTTTGAGTTTTAGAGGTCAAGATACCCGCCATGGTTTTATTAGCCATTTGTATGAGGCTTTGTGTTTGAGGGGTATTCACACCTTCATCGATGATACGCTCCCAAAAGGAGAAAAAATTTCTACAAAGCTTCTCAAAACCATTGAGAACTCAACAATGTCAATTATTGTATTTTCTAAAAATTATGCATTCTCCACCTGGTGTTTAGATGAACTTGCCAAGATTGTTGAGTGTAAGAGGAATGACCAAGTACGACCAGTTTTTTACAAGGTGAACCCATCAGAAGTACGTAATCAAAATGGAAAGTTCGGAAAGGCTCTAGCTGAACATGAAAAAAACATTAAGGACAACAAGAAGATACAAAGATGGAGAAACGCTCTCCAAGAAGTAGCCAATATATCTGGTTGGCATTACGAGCATAGGTATGTATTCAAGGGTGGCTCAATATGTTGTCCAGGGGGGTTCATTTGAACCCCCTAACTTAAAAAAAAAAAAAACTATAAATACATACTTACATATATACGTACATATGTATAAATAAATATATATATATATATAATTTTTGCACAACCCGATCACATATCAGCTCAACCTAAAACCAAACAACACAGATCACAAATCTTTCTCTCTCTCTGATATGATCTCTGATCTCATTCTTATGAATACCATCTCATCTCTCTTCTCTACTGACTATGTCAGTATCTCAGACTCTAAAAGTAAAGAGTAGGTGTTTGTGAATTGTGAGTATCTCTCTTTATTGTAAATTTATATTGTGTGTGTGTGTGTGATACTAATTGTGTGCATTATTTTTATTTTTTATTTGTTATAATGTTATTTGTGTGAATTGTGATGTGTGTGAATGTGTGCGTGTATAGTATAATTAAGAAATAAAAAGGTTTGTTACATGTGTGTGTATTGTTATCATGTTATAATAACTTTTTGTTATAAAGTTAGTGATTCAAGAAAAAAAAAATTGTAAAGTTAGTGATTGTTCAAGCATAAAATTGGTTAAATAGACATTTAGTTTATTATTTATGTATGGGATGAGTGTGGTTATGTGGGTCAGTAATAATTAATTCAGTGTGAGTGGGTTGAGTTTTATCATTTAGTTTTAAATATTGTTATAAAAACAATGACAAATAGATAATGACAATCACATAAAAATAAAAATGTTATACAAACTTAATAAAATAAAATGGTCACACGTACTCATATTGTCAATAGATAATGACAACTTATAATGAACTATCACGTAAAAATTTCAAAATAAAAAAACTCATAGAAGGAAATTGTAAAATTTCATGTTATTTATGTGTGTTTGTGTGTGTGTGTGTGTTTTTTTTGTGTCGATAACTCTATATATTCAAGTTCTACTTTTATTAAATTTTTTTTAATTTAAGTTTCTTAACGCTCTGAAAAAAATTCCTAGTGCTGCCACTATATATTCATTGACAATTCTTGTACTTTTTATGAGTTTGTGGTTTTTATGACCACTAATTTTTGGCCAAATTATGAATTTTTTTTTGGTATCTTCTACAATTGAAGTTAGCTCGAAATTTCAAACAAAAAAAAAAAAGAAAAAAAAAAGCTCGAAATGGTAGATTATCATTTTGAGAATTGGTTGAAAGAATAATTTAAATGTACATTACCTTGCCAATTAAATAGGAGTTCAGCTCACATATTATTCATTTAAAATGATTTTGAAAACTTCCTCAATAATTTATTTTTGGGTAAATTACGTATTTGGTCCCTATCCTTTACACCATATTTCAATTTGGTCCTAACCTTTCAATTGTGTAAATTTGGTCCCTAACCTTTCAGTGTTGTGTCAATTTAGATCCTACCGTTATTTCTTGGATGGAAATTGCTGACATGGCTAATGACCAAAATAAAAAATTAGTTTGTTGCAAAGGATTCGGTCAAAACGTACACCGTGTGAGCCTAAAAATAGTGTGGGAGTTTTCACATGGCATGCACCAAGGCCAAAGCTATCTTTTCCAAAGGCAAATACGGGTTTCCGAGTCTACTAGGGTTTTGTTGACATAATACACGGGCTTTTGCATGCTGTTTTGAACTCTGAGTAACACTGTGCTCACCATATGCTCGGACATAGCCAGATACATGTATATGTCTTCACCAAGCTCTAGACTAGACAAATTTGGTGGGTGAGCAAGATAGAGCTTCAGGCTTTGGAAAGCACTATCACATTCCTCGGTTCAATGAAATTCCTTCCACTTCCTCAACAGCTAGAAAAAAAAGGGCAACATCTGTCAGTCGACTTGGATACGAACTAATTCAGAGCTGCTATCATTCTTGTGAGCCACTATAATTCCATCAAGTTCCTCGGTGGATTGAGCTGTTGGATTGCGCTGATCTGGTCGGGGTTAACCTCGATTCCTCGGCAAGTTATCATGTAACCAAGGAACTTCTCGGATCCTACCCCAAACACAGACTTAGCAACATTAAGGTGCAATATGTGGTGCCTCAATATCTCAATCACTTCAGTGAAATTCCACACATGCTCCTCCACCTTCTTATTCTCAACTACCATGTCGTCAATATATACTTCCACTGTTTTATTGATCTATAGCCTAAACATCCGTGTAACCATTCACTTATAAGTTGTCACAACATTCTTCAAACCAAAAGGCATGACCGTGTAATGGTAATTACATTCTGGTGGTATCCTTGGAAGGCATCTAGAAAATTTATCCTCGGATGGCTGTACGTGGCATCCACCAATTGGTCAATCTTCAGGACAAGGAACAGGTCCTTGGGATGCGCTCTGTTTAAATCTATAAAATCGACGCAGACCTTCCACTTACCGTTCTTCTTTTTCACCACCGTTGGCCACCCAATCCAAGAAGAACACTTCTCTTATAGCCCCAACATGTTTCAACTTCTCCACTTCCTCCTTTACAGCTTCCATGTGAGGTTTGGCCGACATCCTTGACTTTTGCTTCTTGAGGGGATACAAAGGGTCCACATTTAGTCTATAAACTATGAACTCTGGATCTACCCTAAGCACCTGGTATGGGCTTCATGCAAAGACATCTAAGTTTTGGACCAGTGACAATAGTAACTTCGCCAGATCCTTAGTTGGAAGGCTCTTACCCACCAAGAAGTACCTATCATCACAGGGTAAAATGTGGACTTCATCTAATTCCTCTGCACTATCAGCCCCATTGGAATGCTGAGGGTTTTGTGATTGTTATAAAGGGTCTGATTCTAATCGCTCCTTCTGCTTGATCTCATGATTGATCGCGGCCACCAAGCATTGCCAAGCTACATTCTGATCTCCCCTCACCATTACTATCCCATGTTTGGTAGGGAACTCCACCTTTAAGTGCAATGTGGTTGGCACGGCCCCCATGGCATGGATCTAAGGTCGTGCCAAGATCGCTGTGTATAGCAAGAAAGCATGAACCACTATGAAATTCACCATCACCTCCTTCCCTTCTATCACTATAGGGAGCTTGATCTGTCCTACGGGCATCACTATCTTCCCGTCAAATCCCATTAACATGGTATTATACTTGGTAAGGCCATCGTCTCTCAAACCCAACCCCTTATATAGATTGGCGTACATGGTCTCCACCCCACTCTCCTAGTCAATCATAACTCTTTTCACAAGGAACCCTACAAGCCTAATGGTCACGACTAGTGCGTCGTCATGCAATTGCATCATTCCTTCAAGGTCGTCATCATTAAAAGCTATCTTTTCCTTATTTGACTTGAGCTTTTTCCCAAGGTAGTCAACTACGTCCGAATCCTACTGGAAAGTAATTCTAAGTATCCCCCTTTGGCAGCTAGTGCTCACTCCGATTGATGCGTCATGTATGACTTCGATTATGCTGAGGGGAGGAGGCATTGCTCCTCCTCAGCTTTCTAACACCTGTCCTGTAGTACTACCCCCTTGACCAACCACATACTCCCTCAAATGCCTTGCTTTGACCAACTGATCCAAGTATTTCTTGAACATTCTGCACTGCTCGGTAGTATGCTCATTTTTTCAGTGATAAGTGTAGTACATATTCTGGTTCCTCCTAGCCGGATCTCCGCTCATTTTACCAGGCCAGCAAAAATAAGGCTCATGTTTAATCTTCTCCAAAAATTTATGCACAGGCTCTTTGAAAGCGACGTTCATTCCTTATGCTCTGCTAACGAGGTTTTATCCCTTAGTCTCCCTTCTGGGCCTTTGTTGAAAGCCCCCAATCTAGGATTCCTTCTAGTATTGAAACGCAGAAAGGGCCTTCCCTTTATTTTGTAGCCTATCGTCCTCCAGTCTCTTGTGTTCTTCTATGCGCCTCATTAGCTCGTGCATGTTCTCGAGAGGCTGCATGGTTCCCTTAGCTCGAAATGAAGGGGTGGCCCAATTTGAAAGTGCTTGGGGCCATATGTTCATTGTCTCCCCCAATCTCATTATACAGCTCCTAATACCTATCCGAGTAGGACCGGAGAGTCTCCCCACTCCTCGTGGCCATCGATAGGCTGCGGTTCTTAACTGCAAGTTACAAATCTAGCTCCAAAGGTTTGGATGAGCTCGGCAAAGTTATGGATGGATCCCTTTAGACTGTTGAACCATCTCATCGTTGTGGGGCCAAGACTAGAAGGGAACACCTTGCATAGTAGCCCATCATTCTAATAATAAGGGGCCATAAGTTGGGTAAAATGGCTTACATGCTCCACTGGATCCGTCTTGCTGTTGTAACAAGTGAATAGTGGGTGAGTGAAGTGTCTTAGCATCTCAGTGCATTCTATTTCCTCGGAAAAAGGTGACTGGACTATCCTCTTTAATGCTTGGATCATGGTGTTCATGGCAGCGTTTGGGCACCTATCCTTTTCTCTCCACGGTGATATTGAATTTCTGTCTCTGGACTAGGTTGACCTGTCCTTGGACAACTGAGAGTGACTTTGGTGCGATGATCTTCCAGTATAACTGCTTCCCAAGCCGTGGTCGTGGGACAATCCCTTAGGGGACCTCCTTTGGCGCCTGCTCCAAGCCTCCAACTTCAACTCCCTAACCAGCCGTTATAGATTTTCCGGTTCACAGTCCTAGTCGCTCTAGTATGAACCCTTCGGCACGTATGAAACCGTCATTTCTCCTATAGATGATGCTGCATGCGAATCATGTTGAGTCTTGTGTCCATTGCAGTCGTAGCACTCCCTCTTGTGCTCTTACTCCACCAACCTAAGGGCTCGAGATAAGCCCCTAGATTGGTTTCCAACCTCCCTTTCCTACCTCTATTTCCCTATTTATATCCTTCTCTCAGTGAGGCTGTCATGATGAGAGAATATTCAACATGTTAGTGAGTCCTTCCATATTGTGTCACCAGTCAAAAGGGACCACCTCCTGTTATTGACATGACTCCTTAGTAACTCGTGTCTAACGCTGGTTATTTCTCAGCGGGCAAATTTCCCCAAGGCATTATCTCTTGTTCTTGGTGTATCTTAGGTACTTTCTTATGTGCTCGGATAATTTCCAGCTACTCGATGATATGGACCCATATTGGGCCGAGGTTGTCCCAATGTAAGTAGGGTCTAACACGGGCCAGGGACTAGCCCACCATTCTTGGTCCATACAAATACCATTGCATTTTTTTTTTGTTTATAGTATCTTCACCTTTTTTCTTGTATTCTTTAAATTATTCTTATATAAAATAAATTAATTATTTTTCTAACAATTAAGCCAGTTACACAATTGCTGAACCAATGACCACCACACCACTCGACGGTTTAATGCTTAATATGTTTGGATAAACCTATCCCTCTCCCCCCCCCCCCCCCCCTTCTCTCTCATTTCACTCAATATTCATAAATACCTCTCTCTCTCTCTCTCTCTCTCTCTCTCTCTCTCTCTCTCTCTTCGCCTACTACATAAACCCCAAAGACCAAACCCTAGCTAGTATCTACCACTATTTTCGGTCATTAATCCGATAAAATTTACCACAGTTTCTTCAACTCATTCAAATCGCCAATCTTCAGCCCATTGGTTGGTTCCTTAATCTTCGGTCAGATTTTAGATCTCTAACCTTGTTTAGTTTGGTTTTTCATGGGATTTGATGTTTAGATCTCAGGTTTTGATTTTGTGTTTTGAATCATTGGAGATTTTGTGGGTTTGTGAGTTATAGTGGTTGTTATAGTATGAAAATTTTAAACCGGAAGAATTGCCCACTCAGATGGAAAAAAACCGCATTGCTACAGGTCGGAGAGCTGACCTCAAGCAATATGCAATGGTGCCAGTTATGGGGAAACCAACCCCATTAGTTTGATGAAAAAATTGGGCAACAATGTTAAGACTCAACTAAGATAATTTGTGATTAACATAGAGAAATGTATTTCTAGTTGATTTCAAGGACAACCAGGCCTCCTAAGAGAGATGGGAAGAACAAAGATGAGTAAGAGAGACAAGTTTAGTATTTTTAACATTCATTCTTCAATGCCTTCTCTTCTTATTACAATCAGACTTATACCCTCAAGTTCAACTATTGTAATTAACTCTTCTATAAATAATTTTGATCCCCCTACCAGTTGGCTTAGGTAACTAACTAACTACCTACAACTTCCAAGCCATGTGCTTAATACAATACTAACACAAGCCAAAAGTACAATTCCCATCCCATCTAACTATTATGCCAATTAGAAAACTTGGCAACTATTACAAAATTACAACCTATATCTTTAACAAACAACCAAACCAACCGAACCAACACCCATACCTAAAAGCCTAAAAATAATTTCCTAACAAAAAAAAAAAATGCTAACATAAGGATAGTTATTTATATATTAGTACATGTCGCTTACTTTAATTGTCAATATTTCAAATTTAACGCACACACAAAACATCCTAAATATGGTTTATCTTCATATTTCTATTTTCTAGTCTAACTTGTTATTTTTTTTAATGTTGTGTGAATGATAGTTGTAGCGAGTTCAAATTTATTCAAGAAATTGTTGAAGAGATCTCAAGTTTTAAATTAAATTGCACACCATTATCTATCGCTCGATACCCTGTGGGAATAAATTGTCGTGTAAAGACCATTCTTTCAGATATTGAATCAAATGATGCTCACATGATAGGGATTTATGGCCCTGGTGGAATAGGAAAGACAACAATCGTAAAAGCTATTTTCAACCAAATTTATGATCATTTTGATGGATTTTGTTATCTAGAAAATTTTAGAGAAAAATCGGGGACAAATGATGGTGTAATTGAACTACAAGAGACACTTCTTTTTGAGATCTTAAAGGATAAAAATTTAAAGGTGGGTAACAAATATAGAGGAATCAATATGATAAAGCAAAGACTTTCTTTTATGAAGATTCTTTTAGTTCTTGATGATGTGGATAAATGGGTCCAAATTGAAAATTTGCTTGGAGGATGTGATTGGTTTGTTTCTGGGAGCAAAATCATTATAACAACAAGAGACAAACACTTAGTAGCTACTCTTGGAAAATGTTTTTCAACATATGAGGTTAAGGAATTAGATGAAGATGAAGCTCTTGAACTCTTTAGTATGCATGCCTTCCAAAGCAACAAACCCAAAAAAGATTATTTGGAACTTGCAAACCAAGTTATACAATATACCAAGGGACTTCCATTAGCTCTAGTAATAATGAGTGCTGATTTGTGTGGAAGAACTAAACTTGAGTGGAAAAGTGCAATAGATAAGTATAAAAGAATTCCCAATAAAGAAATTCAAAAGGTACTTGAAATAAGTTATGAAGAATTGGATGAAACTGAACAAGTTATTTTCCTCGATATTGCATGTTTCTTTAAGGGATTGCCAAAGAAGTATGTCATGGATATACTGGATTCTTGCGATTTAAATCCAATTTATGGAATTCAAAAACTCATTGATAAGTGTCTAATAAGTGTTGATCAATATGACAAATTGTTAATGAATGACTTTCTACAACAAATGGGTAAGGACATTGTTCGACGGGAATCACCGCAACTACCTAGAGAGCGTAGTAGGCTATGGAGTTATGAGGATGTTCGTGATGTACTATCTGAAAATACGGTATGCATCATTTTAATTCATTTTTCAAATGGCATACATAATGATTATTTTTTCTTCCATTTAAGTGTGGAAGAAAATTTAAGTTATTTAATTTTTGTTTAAATTTACTATCACTATAATTCCTATTGTGTGGTGTGATTCACTTAATACTTTGTCTAATTAGGGGTCGGAAAAAATTCGAGGCATAATGATATGCTCACCTGAGTCATCAAAGATTCAATTAGAACCTAAATGTCTTGAAAAGATGAAAAATCTCAAGTTCCTTATGGTTAGTAATGTAGATATTTGTGGAGATCTTAAATATCTTCCCAACGGATTAAGAGTGCTTGATTGGCGTGGATTTCCTTTATCTGCCTTACCATTCAATTTTCATCCTCAAAAACTCAATGTACTTAACATGCCAGAAAGTCGGGTGATATTGTACAAGCTTCTTGAGGTATAATTTTTATTTATTTATTTATAAATGATTATACCTCATCAATTATTTAAAATATATTTTAACATTTGTTGAAGATATTTTTTATTTATATATTTTTCTACAGAGGATACAATGCAAAAGCTTGACACATATGAATTTCCAATCATGTCAATACATTAGGGAATTGCCCGACTTATCATTCGCCACCCCAAACATAAAGCAATTGAATCTCTGTGAATGTATAAAATTAGTCAAGGTTCATGACTCTAATGGATGTCTTGATAAGCTTGAAAGTTGGGACCTCACGGGGTGCGTTGAACTTCAAATTCTTCCAAGCTGCATCATGATGACATCTCTTAAATTTTTAATTCTTTATGAGTGCAAAATAGTTGAGAGGTTCCCTGATATTCCACAAGAAATGGAAAATTTAAAGTTTCTAAGTTTGGCATACACTGCCATTAGAGAGCTTCCTTCATCATTTGGGAATCTCATTGGGATTGAGCGATTGGATATAGGTTCCTATTTCTGTTCATGTCATCTTCCAAGTAGCATCTATAAATTACAATATCTTCGCAAACTCATTCTTCATGGCAATGTCCAATTTCCAATGGACGTGGAGAGTGGTAGACAAGCACTATGCAACTCTTATGGTGGCTTTTCAAAATATCTAATGTTGAATTTTTTAAAATATTTGACTTCTTGTTTCTACATGCCAGAGAAATGTTTATTATCAGAGAGTGAAAATTTGAACCTCCAAGATGGCATTATGAGATTCAATGGATTAAATTTTCTTCTAATTCAAGATTTCAAGTACCTTAAGAAAATTCCAAAGCTTCCAGAAAGTATAAGATCTGTGCATGCATCAAATTGCATCTCGTTGAATTCACAATCATTAAGAAAATTATTTCTTCAGGTACCTCTCTCTCTCTCTTAAAGTTATAAAGAAACAATTTTGGTTACCTTTCCGAATACATACTTTACCAAATTTAGTAAACTTCCAATTCTCAAATTTCCTAATTGCATGCAGTTCAGAAGAAATTTAAGGCTTCCACCAAATATGAAATGTTCATGTGTGAAAGGCAATGTATTAGTGGATTCGCATTCACATCAAATTGATTACTCTTCCCGGCTCCCCCTCTCCAAGTTAGTCCTAATTGAAGAAGAGTTACGTCCAACCCTAGATGCGTATCTGATTGATTTTGGAGAGAGATATAATATTATGGTGCCAGAAAAGAAGATTCCAAAGTGGTTCAACCATCAAAGCATTGAAAGTTCCATATCATTCTGGGTTGGTCCAGAATTTCCAACATTTGCCTTTTGTATTGCTTTTCATCTAGTCCCGTTGAAGGACAGTTATGCTAATAATGATAAGTGCAATTCTCTTCGTGATGATATAATCAGTTGGATTTGTGTTGTCAACATTTCCATAAATCGGCATGAGCTACCTTTCATGCAGCAACCTATTTTTCAGTGTTTGAAGTGTGATCATTTGTGGTTTTATGGTGTACCTCATAGCCAATTACAGCAGAAATTTGGGGACTTGATGCAAGGTGATTGGAATCATGTTGAGGTTTCATGTAAAATCTCTCACTGGACAAGTGAATTCGGAAATTTTGCTCCTATCATTGCAGGTATGGGGGCACATGTGGAATGCATTAGTCCTCCTCAAAATTCCATTATCATCCATAACAAGTCTCAAAATGTTGATGACAACTCTGACATTGCACCTTTACTAACTCCTATCTCCACTTCCAATGGTTCACATATGAACCATGTGAATCTCAGCGAACGTAGACGCCGAAGAACTTCAACCTCCTTTAATCCCTGATGACAAAAGGTGTCATTCTTGCACATCTGATTCAAGGCTTTGAATGGATATAGCTAATGGGTTTGGCTTAATTTTGGGTTTTCTAAATTTGGGTATCGACTCAACCGATGGTGATGTGTTTGATTGGGTTCTTTTTCAATGGTCCATCCCTCCATAAAAAATGACGCCATCTTCAATCCATAGCCACCATTAAAGAAACTGAGAATCTCTCAATCAATGTTTGAAAAATATGCCCAGGTACTACTATTCCATTGAAACTATTTTCCTTTGCATCATCTTAATTCGATTTCTTTTATGTTGTAAAATGTTGGAGTATGTCTCCCTCTTTTGCTTTGTTTGATTTGCATCTTTGATGGTATTTGTGACTTCCCATTCTTTCTTTTACTATTTCAATTTGAGAGAACATTAACACAAAGAAAAAGCAAAATTGATGGTCATTTATTTTGTTGTTGAATTCAATTTCTTGTAACGGTACAAGGGTTTTCAAAATTACTTGAGAAAAATGCACTAAATTTATCCAGTTAACGGATGAGTAATGTCAAAAAGTCTACGCTTTTTTTGACTCACAAAGATCAACATCTAATGGACATAGTCAAGAGATTACTTGCACTTAATAAAATTACTAGTATGTAACCCGTGCACTTAATAAAATTACTAGTATGTAACCCGTGCTTATGCATGGGAATAATAAATTGTAATGGTGCATGTTAGCTTGGTTTATAAAACATATAAGATATTATTTTAATTAGGACATTTGGAATTACTAAAATAGTTTTTTCTTGCAATTTTAATGATATTGGTTAGGCCAAGTTTCTCATTGCACTGTTATTATATAACTAGCTTGTAACCTCATGCATATGCATGTATATACTTAAAAGATACATATTAAGATGCATAATATAATAATCTTACATTATAATTTAAATATTATTGATAATCATTCTTTTTTTTTTTTTTTAACTCTTTAAAAAGTCTTGTAAGAATGTTATTAGGTAAAAAAATGTAAATTTTCCATTTTTTAAATATTTTAATGTTCATTAATTCTAAACTATTTGGTTTTTGTACGCAATAACTCACTTGAATGGATATTTATGATATGGTCCCATATTTGATTCCAAAATTTGGGACACATGGCGCAAAATTGGACTTCAATTGTAGAATCTAATTGGATTTTCTCTAAACTTTACCTATTAATATATATATATATATATATAATTTTTGTGCCAAATGAATTGTTTTTAGTTATAAAAAAAGTCTCATAAATATAAAATCATTCAAACTCTCTCTTCCTCTAATTTTATATATAGTGTTAGATATATTATTATGTTTTTTATGATTTATTTATATTGGACTCCTTGTTTTCTACTCTAAATTAACTCATTTGGCACAAAAATTAAAAAACTTCGATTAGATGAAACACGTGCACTACAAAAAACGCTAGCTAACTAACTTGAACTAACTAACTTGGTTCAAAATTTTAAAATTTTTTATTAAATGGGACATGTGGCACAAAATTAGACTCTAATTGAATTGTAATTTAAAATCTAATTGGATTTTCTCTCAGTTTTACTTATTAATATATATATATATATAAATATAGATGACTTATAAACTTTAATTGTTTTTAATTCTACAAAAAAAAAGGTCATAAATATAAAATCATTCAAAAATTAAGTTTTTTATGGTTTACTTATATTGGACTTCTCGTTTTTTACACTAAATTAACTCATTTGGTACAAAAATTAAAAAAAATTAAAAAAAAAAACTTAGATTAGATGGGACACATGTCGCAAAATTAAACTTTAATTGAAATCCAATTTTTACATTGAATTAACTCACTTGGCACAAAAATTTTAAAACTTAGATTAGATGGGACACGTGGCACAAAATTAGACTCTAATTGAATTCCAATTTGAAATATAATTGGATTTTGCCTCAGCTTTACAATTTTACCTATTATTATATATATATATATATATATATATATATATATATATATATAGATTTTGAAAATAATTATTGGATACTGCATATACAATATCAATTCATAATCACTGTTCGTGAAATTCTACTAAATACAACACAAAACAAAAGAATAAACTAATCCAATAATATCTCCTAAATTGAATGGGGATAGGTACATAAGATCGTTCAACTCAATAACAATTTGTTACTTTCAAGATCCTAGCATACAAAATATTTGAAAAGAAATAGTATAAAAAATATGTTCATTAGTTTAGAGAAAAAATAACAACAAAAATCTAAACAATTTAATTTGTATGGAAAGTTAACAAAAGCAAAATTCTATTTTGAATTTAATTAAATTTTCTCTAAGCATTGGTTATATATATACATACATATATACACACACACACACACACATACATACATACTGTAGGGGCTGGGTTCAAGTACTTCTTCAGTTGGATGAAAGGACTCAAGCCTAGCTGGCCCAATACAATAAATTTGTAGAGAATGGGTTCAAGAACTAGGTCTTAGTCTGAACTACAACTACTAGACACGGTTACACATGAGCTGAGTAACAAAGATATGGGTTAAAGCATGAAATTTTGTCCTCGGGCGCTTCGTCCGAGGAACTTAGTGTTGTTCTTCTTCCTTCAGTACTAGGTTACAGAGGTTTTCAAGATCATGCAAATTGCTACTGTCCTTTCCTTTTTCTTTTCTCCCGCTCCCCCTCCCCATCCTTGGAGGGTCTCTCACATTATATACTTCTTTCCAGTTGATCTTGACCCTCCACTTGTTGATCATGCAGGTCATTACTTGAGTGCTCGTCCCATCAGCCACCTTCCCAAACCCTCAGTGAGTTGCAGCAACCAAGACTGCACTGTTCAGGGGACATTTCCTCATTAATGCGGCCAGAACGTTAGTTGGGTGCATTCAATGCGGAGGTGACAGTTTCTCCTTGAATTGTTCCTACACCATACGCCCATGGGTATCCTACTGTACTTGTCCTTCTCTTGGGGGCGCTCTGGGAGGCGCTCTGGGAGGCTGCCTTTGCCGGCGTGCTGTTCTTTCCTCCTCGGGTTTGGGATGCCGAGAGCAGGATCGTCCTCGGCAACGTTTCTAGGCTATTTGGGCTTTCTTTGTCCGTCCTCGGCCATTTCTTCCTCCTCGGCGTGGGTCTTGGGCTCATTATAAAGTAGGCCGGGGTTGTCAAATTATTTGGCCCCACACATACATACATATATACATATATAAAGGTGACAGTTTCTCCTTGAATTGTTCCTACACCATACGCCCATGGGTATCCTACTGTACTTGTCCTTCTCTTGGGGGCGCTCTGGGAGGCGCTCTGGGAGGCTGCCTTTGCCGGCGTGCTGTTCTTTCCTCCTGGGGTTTGGGATGCCGAGAGTAGGATCGTCCTCGGCAACGTTTCTAGGCTATTTGGGCTTTCTTTGTCCGTCCTCGGCCATTTCTTCCTCCTCGGCGTGGGTCTTGGGCTCATTATAAAGTAGGCCGGGGTTGTCAAATTATTTGGCCCCACACATACATATATATATATATATATATATATATATATATATGATTAGGTTTTTTATTTTTTTTATATTGAACTCCTTGTTTTCTTTATTGAATTAATTCACTTGGCACAAAAATTAAAAAACTTACATTAAATGAGAGTCAAGAGACACGTAGCGCAAAATTAAACTCTAATTGAATTTTAATTTTAACACTAAATTAATTAACTTGACACAAAATTTAAAAACTTAGACTAGATGGGACACGTGGCATAAAATTAGACTCTAATTGAATTCCAATTTAATCTAATTGAATTTTCTCTCAGCTTTGCCTATTAATTAATATATATATATATATATGTATGTATGTATGTATATGTATATATATAGATTGGTCATTAGTTGTAGATCCACGCGATGTGTGGAAATAAATAATTATTTTATAATTGTGGTATAATGTATAGATTGTTCTATAAAATTTGTTGAAGATAATTTGTTCTCTCTAAAAATTAAACAATTTCTAAAACTATTTTATCTTTCTATCTCTACCACTATATCATTCTATTATTTTGGGTATGTTTCATTGATATTATTCTTTTATGAGGTGTCCATATTCTTCAAAATTATGTTATAGTGCGCTATGTTTTTCTAATTTTTTTTCTAGGCAACTAAACTTTTTAAGTTGTGAATAAATCATTCAAATTCCACATTTTCTTAAAATAGATTATTTTGATAATAAAAAATCATAATAAAATTGCACTTAATATTACTTTAATAATTGATTGGCACATTTAAATGCATAGCCAATATTTTTTAAGATATAAAATCAAATTCTTACTTCCAAAATAACTTAACTCAAACAAAAATCAAACCAAAACTATAAGAAAGGGAGAGACTAGTACTTGTGATGAGAAACTCAAAAATACAACACTAAAACCTATTAAACCAAAATAGAGTTTTAAAAAACACAATGATTCATCAACCTAAAGTAGAGTTGTAAGAAAGAATAAAAATAAGAGAGAGAGAGAGAGAGAGAGAGAGAGAGAGAGAGAGAGAGAGAGAGAATAACGAATTTATAGAAAATAAGATGAGAAGAAAAATAGGGAAAATAAAAGATTTAGTAATAAACACTAAATTATCCAAGAAAAATAAAATATTTAAAAAAAATGGAGAAAAAGAGAGAAAAATAACCTTTCGTGTGTGCGAAAATTTTGCATAGAATAGGAGAGAGAATTGAAAATTTATAGTAAGAGAATGAGAATAAGAAGAGTTAAAATAAAGGAAGATAAAGTGACAGGGGAAGAGTGATATTAAGGAAGTTAGTAGTAGGGAGGTGAAAATGTTAAAGGGAGGGGGAAAGGTTGAAAAAAGTGTAATAATAAGTTGAGAAATTAATAAGAAGAGAGAGAGAGAGAGAGAGAGAGAGAGAGAGAGAGAGAGAGAGAGAGAGAGAGAGAGAGAGAGAGAGAGTTGAAAGTAGGTGGATGATATGGCCATTAATATGACTCAACAGGAGTGTAGTAATAATAAATTTTATACTTCAGCTTTTACATATATATAAATTAGTTGAGCATATTGTTATGGGGTGTTGAAGGGGCTCGCTAGTATTAGTTCTAAAATAGATAGCTTGAGTGAGGATTGTTTGGTTGGGGCAATTATTGGAGGGATGAACAATTGGGGAGAAAAGGAGTATGGTGTTTGGCTGAAGGGGAAATGCGGAGAAAATGGTGGGCCCAAAAAACTCCTCGGACCCACCAAAAATTAATCTCCCCAAATTAGAGAGAAAATATGAGTAATTTGGTCGAGCCTTCTCATGTACTTTTTTACCGACAACTGTAACAGTATCTCTCTTTGATTTTTTTTCCTACTACTAGCCTACCAATGCTATGTTATTTTCTGTTCTGTTATTTTTTTTTAAAAAAAATATTGAAGTTGTTTCCTATTTCTTTCTTCTTTTCTTTTTCTTTCTTTAATTTTTTTTCCCTGCTTGTTCAACGTCATATGATGTTATTTTTTTCATTGTTCTATGAAAAATATAATAACAAAGAAAAAAAATATAATATGTATAATGTGTTAATTTTTATAAGACATAATTTTATTAATTTTAATTGATAATAAATAATATTTTCCTTATTTTAATGTAATGAGGACATAAGAGTAAATTTATATAAATTACATTTATCATTCTCTCACTTTTCTTCTTAATTAAACAAAAGAGTTTTCTATTCCTCTTTTTTTCCACCCCAAAACCAAACACCATGAGAGAAAACTCAAATTTCTTCTATTCTCCCACATTTCCATCTTCTCCCCATTTTTTATCCTCCTACTTTTCCATCATACCAACCAAATTTCTATACCCACTCACAATGACGCTCTTGTGACTCGAACCCATGACCTTGACTCAGATACCATTTGTCGGAGTATGAGCTATGCCACTCCACCTCAAATCCAATTGGTGATGATGAAGACACACTCAAATCTTTTATGGCATTCAACATTGCACCCTGTGAGCCTATTTTTAAAGTAGTTGTAGGGAGTCAAATTGCAGTCCCCTAATATGATGATTGTTATAAAAGATGGGTTTGAATAGGCTTGTGCAATTGAGAACTTAATGTTATACGATCACCTGCCTAGACCATTTCATAGTAGAAAGCCATTTCCCAATGTTGATTTCCCTCTGAATGCTCAAATAAGTGTGTAAACACACAAGCTTATTCAAACCCAAAATAAAAATTACGGCTAGATTGCTTTTACTCAAACTTAACAAAGTATGGAACAAGAGTAAATATGCACAATGAACCGATAATACTACTTTAAGCCATATCCAACCACAAAGAATAATAAAAGTAAAGCTTAAAGAGTAGAGAAGGGAGATGCAAACATAAGATAATACAAAGACGTGTTATCGAAGAGGAAACCGAAGAACTCGACGAAAAACCTCTCTGCGACCCTCCAAGTTGAAATCGATCCACTAGAGAATAAAGTTGGAATACATGAAAAACAAAAGACCCTCCAAGCCTAGTATACTCCATGTACTTGAGCCCTCCAAGCTCCTGCTATCAACGGACTTCTCAGAGTCTTGTCTTCTCTAGCTTTCCGGATCCCGCAATTCAACCCAATTGCATTTGCCACTAAATGGCTCCTTCCAATACTTCCTAATAGCACCAAAACCTCACTTAACACCCAGATTGGGTGTGGCAAGTGTTTGGGATAAGAACCTCTCAAGGATGTAAAGATGGAGATGTAGGAGTAGAGGAAAACCAAGGGAAATGTGTAGATGATTGTGGGTATCACAATTTCTAACTCTCAAGTGTATTTGCTAGGGTTTTCTTTTCGAAAAACACTCCTTACAATTCATGGGTAATGAGAGTATTTATAGTGTGGGTAAAGAATTTGGTAAAGCACATTATCTTTTTGCCAAACAAAGAGTTTCACGGGTACCTCGCGAGATGGCCCTTCTCGCGAAGTACTCGCAAACTTGACAACCTGGCGTGACTCTTCAGCTTCTAGTCACGTGCTTCACACGTGGCCTTTCCCAGGTTACTCTTCTCGCAAGCTAGTCACAAACTTCATTGATTCATCTTTGAAGCTTGATTCTTCACCAATCTCTCACACTCATCCCTTACAAATAAACCCACATAAATACAGGAAAATGATTGAAGAAATTACAATTAAATTTGGCACGAAATTAGAGCCAACACAAGCTAGTTGCAAATCACAACTTTACACCCTCCAGTCATTTGTGTGAAATGAACCAGTAGTTAATTTTATCTTGGTTGTACTTACAGAAATGGACCAATAGTTGGCTCCACTAGGATATTTATATAAGCGTGCAAGGATGCTTTTATGCAGTGAGAAATCTTATGCAAGGATCAGCTTTTTTGCTAGTTGGACATGTTTTTAATACATTTCTGCTCAAGATGTGTTTGCCTTATAACTCATGGCCACACCCTCACTTTGTAGTCAAACTTTGCAGTCTCTGAACTAACAATTTTTTTTTTTTTTTTTTTTTTTCGTATACAATTTTGTTTCCTCTGTTTTGATGTACATTCTATTTTCTTATGCTAACCTGCTGCCCAAGTTTTTCTATTATAGGAATTTATTTGATCTCACTCTTGTCTTTAAATGTAAAAGTCCTTCTTTGCCTTGGAAGGCTGAGGACTCAGAAATAAGTTTATTGTCTTTTTAATGAAGGACTAAGGGACAAAAAAGGAAGGGGGAGGAGGGGGTTGAGCGTAAGCGTTTTTGCAGTTGGTGATTCTACTTTTATTCATTCAATACTTATGTTTTTACTTCTTATTGATACAGAAATTCAAAAGTTTTCAGTTTAGCATATGTATAAAGAAGTATCTAAATTACATACGAGGAGATATATGTTATGGTTATGTTAAGGACTAATGTATGATTATATATGATGAAATTTGTTGGCGGGGGTGGGGGGGGGGGGGGGGGGAGATCAGATTATATCAGGTCATCTGTTTGCTACACACAGATTCTTGAGGGAAACATTGTATTTTTGTAACCTCAACTGTAACAAACTGCAAAGAAGCCAATGTACTGCTTTATTTTTATTACTTCTGGTTTCTAGCATAAAGATAAGCAATATTCAAACAGATCAAAAAGGGAAGAAAAACATAAAATAAATTGGCAGTGCTTGGGGTATGTTCTTGCAATACAGAAGTCATCCGAGAAAATGTGCTTCTAGACAAAGGATGGCATTTAGTGATAATATTGGAATGATCTGAAAAAAGGAAGCTCCCTTCACATAATTTTGCAATATTTAGAAGCCCATGACTAAAACCCGATTACAAATCCAATTCTTTTGATGTTTCAATTTCAATACCCTATGTCATTAATTGCTTGTTGGACCATAATCCCTGTTTCAGTTAGACCAGAAATGTTCTTTGATCTTCTCCTGCCTGCCTCACTTGTTCAAGACTTGATTAAGTGGTTGAGGGAAGTAGGTTGATAGTGATGTATTGGAGTTTGAGAAGGGGTTTGGTGTGGGTAATGCTGTGTGTGGGAGAGCAATTCATAACTAGGTAGTTAATTGTAATTCTTTATGGATCCCGATTTTGTTAAGTACAAATTGGAGTCTATCACGTTACGTGAATTATAATAAAGTTTGGTTTAAGATTATTAGTCTTTTTTGTCAGAGGTTGCCTTTCGAGATTCGTAGGCTACTAGATTTGTTAGACCCAATACAGCAAAGAAAATAACATACCAATACGCAAAGAAAATAAACAAACAAACAAACAAAAATGTTTTGTAGACTTTTGAATATGTACAGAAAATATGGTTTTGATGACTAAGATAAGAAAATTCTCAAGGATTATGACCTTTGCTGGCCCTCAAATAATTCGCCGGGGTTCTCCCTCTGTTTTGTTAATGATGGCAACACCTTCCCATCCTCTCCAGATGGTTACTTAACAACGATATTTTTGTGAACAGGAGAGCCAGAATGGGAAGGGAAGCATGGAGCGCTGGCCTATTTTTGAGAACATGAGTAAAATTTTGTCTAATTAAAAAGATTTTTGTTCTGAACAGGAGAACAAGAATGTGAAGAAAAGCAAGAAGAGCTGGCCATATTTTGAGGACACGACGACCTTTCAGCAAGATGGATGTTCTATTAAAATTAGGACAGCTCTGACCACGATGAAGACCATCAGCAGCATAATAATAATTGTATTATGGATTTATGGTGTGGAAGGGCTCCAGTGATGTGGAAGAATTGAGCAACAATAGGTGAAGTAGATTTGTAGGACACAGAGACTGTAAATCAATCAAATGAACAGCTGAGAAAGGGGAGGGTGACCAAAAGAGAAAGAAAATTGAATTTTGTTACATTTGATGAAAATGTACTCCTATACATTGCTCTGTTTTGATGTTTAGGGATACATTGTAACTGCACTATAGTTAATGGTGAAAGTACAATTTCCCCCAAAAAATCTTTATCATTCTTTAGTTATACTGTTATATAGATACATTATGGGTAGTATTAACACATTTATGGGATAACAATTGGTTTTAGATGGTCCTATAAAAAAAAAAATGGTTTTAGATGGATTCAATCTCAATTCTTTTTTGATTCTTAGTAAATTTGTCTATTACACTTGCATTTGAAAAACCACAATCTTAAAAAATGATAAGCTTGAATGTAACAATTTGAATAATTGTTTAGTGGAAAAAAAATGTATATATATAGGCAAAACTGAGAGAAAATCCAATTAAATTTTAAATTAGAATTTAATTATAGTCTAATTTTGCATCACGTGTCATATCTAATCTAAATTTTTTTAATTTTTGTGCCAAGTGAGTTAATTTAGTGTAAAATTGGATTTCAATTAGAGTTGAATTTCACGCCACGTGTCCTATCTAATCTAAAATTTTAAATTTTTGTGCTAAATGAGTTAATTTAGTGTAGAAAATGATGAGTTCAATATAAATAAACCATAAAAAATCTAATCATATATATATATAATTAGAGAAAAAGAAAGTTTGAATGATTTATATTTATGAGCTTTTTTTTTTTTTTTTTTTTGTATAACTAAAAAAATTCAAATTTATAAGTTATCTATATATATATAGGCAAAACCAAGAGAAAATTCAATTGGATTTCAAATTGGAATTTAATTAGAGTTTAATTTTGTGTCACGTGCCCCATCTAATCTAAGTTTTTAAATTTTTGTGCCAAGTAAGTTAATTCCATTAGCATTGAGATCAATCACCACACCACCTCTATCATACATACGACATTACATGATGCAAGAGTGCATGGTCAACACACACCTAAAGCGCCTATGTTCCGCTTGCAACCAATACAACCACAACCACCTAACTTGCACGAGATTCAACAACTGAAACTACTAGTAGTCCCGAGGGGACGGCATCCACCTATAATAGTTAGGAGTACTGAACAAGCAAGTCATCAGTCCAAGGAAAGAAGAGGACGTGTAAAAATTGGATTTCAATTAGAGTTTAATTTTGCGCCACATGTCCCATCTAATCTTTTTTCTTTTTTTTTTAAATTTTTGTGCCAAATGAGTTAATTTGATGTAGAAAATGAGGAGTCCAATATAAATAAATCATAAAAAACTTAATCATATATCTAACTCTATATAGTCCAATATAAATAGACCATAAAAAACCTAATTATATATCTAACTCTATATATAAAATTAGAGGAAGAGAGAGTTTGAATGATTTTATATTTATGAGCCTTTTTTTGTATAACTAAAAATAGTTCAAATTCATAAGTCATTTATGTAATATACCATGACTATGTACCATCTATTACTAACTAGGTAATATATCTATCTATATATATTTGCTTTTTTAAACCAAAGTTTAGAGAAAATTCAATTAGAATCAAATTGAATTTTGCTTTTGTTAACTTTTCATACAAATTAAATTGTTTATATTTTTGTTGTTATTTTTTCTCTAAACTAATGAGCATTTTAAAAATAAAATAAAAAACTATTTCTATTCAGATATTTTGTATGCGAAGATATTAAACGTAACAAACTGTAATTGAAATGAACAATCCTATGCACTTATCCCCATTCAATTTAGAAGATATTATTTAACCAATTTATTATTTTATTTTGTGTTGTATTTAGTGGGATTTCACAAACAATAATTGTGAATTGATATTGTATATGTAGTATCTAGTGATTTCAAAATTATATATGTAATAGTAATGTAATGAGAAACTTGGCGTAACCAATATTATGAAAATTGCAAAGAAAAGCTATTTTAATACCTCCAAATGTCCTGGTCGAACTATGTCATATATGTATAATAACCCAAACTAACATTAATAGCACAATTGCAATTCATCATTTTTATGCATAAGCATGGTTACATACTAGTAACCATAATCGAAAGAAACGTTTCGAAAGAATATTACCAATAAAAATAGAAATGGTTTCAATATCTAATTGAGAGTTCAAAAAATTAGCTACACAATAAAAAATGGAGAAAATAAATTGGCAATGGGAAAACCTCACATCAAGCACAACAAAACCTCTAGTTTCAACCTCTAGGCAATTGGCGGTGGGCAACTTGAGAATATAATCAATTCATACATGCTAATTTAGCCCTCTACATAGTACATATACGGGTTATACTTTCCTCCAAAGCAAAAAGCCTTATATGGAAATTTGGATCATAATTTCCTCCAAAGGAAAAAGCCTTACATGGAAATTTGGATCATCAACTTGATATAAACCATCCTTCAATCAACTCTGACCGTATTGATAATTTCATTGATATAGGATATAACATAGGGAATAATTATCTTCTAGTTTGAAATCCTTGAAAAAGAATGTATATTGAGATTATCATTGATTATCCTCTAGCATCATATGTATTTCAAAACATTTCTCCTGAATTGAATTCAAACACTGCCTCCCTTCGTGTTTTGACAAGTTGGAAAAAGTTTTATTATAAATTTATGGAGGTGGAGTGATTTTTCGGAATGTTTCATTAGCCATATCAAATGCCAAAATGTTAACCAGGTGCATTTGATGATTGCAGAAATCCAACCAATATAGAGTGCCATTCAAATAGACTGTTCAATGTCTGGAACAATATTTGTATTGCAGGCAATCATTGATGATCCTCCATGAATTTGAAGGGCTACCCATGGTTATTACCGCAACCTTAACTTTAGAAACTAGTAATTTTTCACAAAAATCTTCAAAAATGATAATTACTTAATATTGCTTTGTCAAAAGGACAATATCCAAATCCAATTTCATAAATAATCCTTTTCCGTATCAATTAAGAAAAGTACGGTACGGCTGAGAATAACAAACTCTCCTTGGATTACACACATGAAAATCATCATTATTGGTTAAGAAGATTAAACCATTAATGAAATAATCAATTGTCAAATATAGATTGATGGAAGATATGTTTTTTGTCATCAAAGTCTTTAACCCAACTCCTATATTGTAAACAAGATATGTCAAAGGAAATCATAACTTTAGAAATATCATTGCCATGGGAATCAAAACTAATTCCAAAGTCTGTTTTTTTTATTATATACAAGTAGCCAAGTTCCTTTCGATGCCACTTGTTATTAGTTTTCTCTAATATTTCAAAGAGAGCTCACTTGGTTGACACAATGTATAAAAAATATATTTCAATAACTTTTTTTATAAAATTTTTTTAATCTTTATTCTATTTTATAAACAAAATGGAAAGACAAAGTAGTATAGTAATTTCATTATATCATATGTGTTTGCAAACTTGAAATTGCATGATATAGTTACTCATACAGATACATATGTTTCATGCCTACTTAAGAATGTAAATATTGTTTGATATAAAAAAAAATGCAAATATCCTTCAATTACTTTTGGCTAAAATGCAGTAGTACTCATCCTTTATGTTTCACCAGAATTCATTTCAGTCCTCTAATTATTTTTTTCCATTCATTTCAGCCCTTTAAGTTTCAAATTTATTCAATTAAGACCTCTCTATTGTCCAATTTTTAAATTTTTTTCTTCAAATTTTTTAAATTAAAAAAAAATCCAATTAATGATTGAAAGATATTTCCTATTTTTTTTTAAAAAAAATTAACAGAAATTGACGGAGGCCTTAATTGAATAAACTCGAAACTTACATGACTGAAATGAACAAAAGCAAAGTTAGAGGACTTAAATAAATTTTGATGAAACTTAAAGGGTGGATTTTGCATTTTAGTCTTTTTTTTTAAATATTTTTGATTGTGTGCTATTAAATTTATTTCTTCTTTTGTTGGATTTTGTTTCAATTGTTGCAAAAGCAACTAAATTTGAGCAAGAATTCCATATTTCAAATCAATTTTTTCTCATATAAATCTTAGAAAAATGACATCAAAAGTTCATTATACTTAATAACTGATGCATCAATAAAAATAATTAATATAACAAAATAAATGTATTTACCCTATTAGTAATCTTTTTAATTACATAAGAAAAAAATGATGATTCCATGTGTGTTTGTATGTGTGTGTGGGCCAGGATGAGCTAAAGAAGACTGGGCCCGGTTTAGAGTAAAAAAGGGCCTATTGAAGCGTTTCCATAAAAGGTTCAAGCCCAAGTAATCTAAGGAAAGTGCAAATCCGAAGACTAAGCCGAGGAAGGAAAAAGGCTTGGAACCTCAAGGAGAGGACTGGGGATTGTCAAGTCATGCCTAGGATGACAATTGGTGAAAGGAACAGTAACTAGTTTGAGCAAGATTTGGAGGAAACTTCTTGACGAAGCCACTCTCCCCTTTGCATTAACTACACTATACCAACCAATCCTGCATTAATGGCTGAATGACCCCTCTGATCAGTGTCCCAACAACTTGTTACCTACTCATCACAACCTCAAAATAAGGAAAGGGAAAGGATGAGACAAGTATCTTGCCTGAAGAATCATCCATTCTACTGATGGACGGCTGATATGGAGGCACCAAAACTATAAATAGGAAAAGATATTGCATGTTGTGAGAGGGATTTTTCGAAAAAAAAATTAAAAATTAAAAATAAAGAAAGAAAAGTAAGACCATTGTAAACACTCAAGAAAGCCTTAACTTGTACTTGTCACTTAATAGGAACTCTCCTTATTCCGAGGAAAGTGTAATAAACGAAGAGATACTCCTTGTCTACATTCTGTCTTAGTCCTAAAGTTTCTTTTCTTTTACTTGAGCCTTTTTTCTATTTCTTAACTATTAGTCCAAAGATCTATCTCTTATATATATATATATATATATATATATATATATATATATATATATATATATTGATTGTTTAAATTCTATAAAAAATAGGCTTCAAAAAAAAAAATTCTATAAAAAATATACATTTGTTCAAATAGAAAATGTTGTGTCAAGATGACTAATTTACCATAGTAATTTGAGACTTCAATTTTTTATTTTATAACAATATTCCATATAGTAATTTGTCAACATTATCCATTCAATTCCCACGTGGCCACATATTAAACAATCTCTCTCTCTCTCTCTCTCTCTCTCTCTCTCTCTCTCTCTCTCTCCATGTATCACCTTACTTAATGTAAATTAAAACTCTTTTTTTAATAAAAAGAATAATAAATTTTCATCTCTTTTAATATGCTAAAATTTTCCTATATATAAAATTGACCTTGTTTTGATTCATTATTAATTCAACAAGTTCTATCCTATCAAAAAAAAAAAAAAGAAAAAAGTTCTTTGTTAAATTCGTCTTTATCCTATTGAAGTTATTAGGTGATTCTATTTAAGGAAGTTGCAACTAGGGGCGGCCCAACATAATTTGGGGCCTAAGGCGAAAAATTTATCCGGGGCCTTTAATACGAAATATTAATTAAACAAAATTATTTAATACTAATCACATTTTTTTTTGAGAGACTAATACTAATCACATTAAGGTTAATTTGATACATTAAATACATAAATAATACCAACTAGACTAATGTTAATTTCATATAGAGAATTGAATATCATAGTTGAACTATAAATATTAATAAAAAGAAATAAAAATATATTGCAATTGAAAAAAATACTTTATTTTGGATATAAGACGATGTATAGTTAAATAAAGTTGTAATCTAATTCTTTCTCAAAAAAAAAAAAAAAAGTTGTAATCTAATTTTTAATTTTATGTTTTGATTTTAAGAGAGAGAGAGAGAGATAGATATTATTTGGTGTGTGGCTTTGTAGGATATTAGTTTACAAAAAACAAAGTCTCAAACTATTAGGGGAGATTAATTTATAATTGATGATTTAACACATTTGCAACATCTTTTTGAAATATTTTAGGGTTTCAATTGAGTTAAAGTTCTATTGGTCTCGTACTTTGAGAGTTTTAATAGAAATGAAAAAGAAAAATGCGCTAATTAAAAGCACTATAAAATGTTCAAAATATAATGTGACATTGTCTCTCATTGATGAACTTCATCAATTTAACTAATAAATGTTTATATCACTTTTTTGTGATTAATAACATGGCAATTTGTAAGCCAATAATAAAATTTGTAGTATTCTTAACATCACTAATAAAAAAAATGTACAACCTTTAGAAAATATATATAATTTTATAAATATTTAGGCATTTAACTATGAAAAACAAGACCTTTTTCCTCAAGCAAAATTTTGTTTTTTGGTGGGGCCTTAGGCCTAGGCCTAACTTGCCTAGGCCTTGGGCAGCCCTGGTGCAACAGCTTGTTTGATAAATTAGAATTTATTAATAAATTAAGCCACATATCAGTAAAAAAATTAATAAAAAAGAGTTATAATATAATAAAATATAAAAATAATACAATAGAAAGTTAACAATATTGTAATGATATTCAAATATTTAATATAACGATCCTTGATTATATAAAAAAGACTATTCTTTTTTAAATTCTTAGATCGCTTTACTAACAATATTTGTTATATTTGTTTTTTCAAAAGTAATTTTTTTCAAGTTTCAACATTAAAAATAATGAAATCTTACTTTAAATATTTTAAATTAGCCATATAATCATTAAAAATGAGACATTAACTAAATTTAAATACTAAAAATTGATTAATAATTTTGCATTTTAAGAAACAATAAACTTTTAAATATTTTAACTACATCGAAATGCAAAATTACTAATTAAATATGAAAAAGACCACAATTAAAATTATTGTCTTAGGCCTCAAACTATATTGAGTTGTCATGTATATATCAATACACTATTAGTGAGGGTATTAAGAAGGAAAGAAATTCCAACAAGTTTGACCTCTTTGCCCAGATGATGGTACAAAGAAAATATGACTCTCCATGTTAAAATATGACTCTCCATGTTAAATGATGTGACATAGATATACTTTTACATTTGTAATATTTAATTTAAGTAATAAAATATATTCATTAAAAAATAAAAAATAAAAAGATAGAAACAATAAAGGGCGGACTTTTTCTTGATTATGAGACAAGTTAAGAGCTCAATATATAGAATGCGAGGTATTGGTCAAGAGCATAGATAAAATAATTGCTCAGAATTTGGATATGAGCAATTATTTTCTGTGTGCTCCTGACCAATTCTTTCTAGTCAATATATAGAACGCGAGCTATTGGTCAAGAGCATAGATAAAATAATTGCTCAGAAGACTCATTCATTGACTGGAAAGAATTGGTCAGGAGCACACAGAAAATAATTGCTCATATCCAAATTCCAAAGACTCATTCATTGACCATAAAGAATGAGTAAGAGTGAAAGGCACACCAAAAAATAAAAAAGAAAGGTAATGTAACAAATCATGTTTCAGTAGACCAAGTTGTGTTTCATATGATAGTATAAAAAATTCAAGTCTTTGCCTTGTTGACCGGCAAACACTGTTCTAGACGCTTGATTTTGGCTTTGTTTCCTCGTCTATTCCTTTAGACACTATTCTCATGATAGCAATACATGACCTAATAGCCTCTGGATTCCTCCTTTTGATTGTTTCTTCATTTTGAACACTTCCTCACATGTTTCGAAAACTCATAGCAAGTTCTTCCCATGATCATAGATGGTTCAGCCTCAAAAGTGTATATAAGAATGTGTCATAACAATGTTGTAGTGCAATTCAAGTTAGCAAACAAGCTTGTTAGAACTTGATTCCATTTCTCACAACAATTTTATCATGAGGAAATCTGAAGACCTTGAGCAAGTTTTCCATTACTTTGATGAAGATGGTGATGGGAAAGTATCAGCCTCCGACTTGAGACATGGCTTGAGTCTTATGGGTGGAGACCTATTTTCAAAAGAGATTGAGGTTGCAATGGAAGCCTTGGATTCTGATGGAGATGGTTTCTTGGGTTTAGAAGATTTTATTGGGCTAATGGAAGGAGGAGAAGAGGAAGAGAAGATAAAGGATTTGAGAGAGGCTTTTGCAATGTATGATATGGAAGGTTGTGGCTTTATTACACCCAAGAATTTGAAAAGAATGCTCAGCAGATTGGGCGACTCAAAGTCGATTGAAGAGTGCAGAGTGATGATCAATCAGTTTGATTTGAATGGAGATGGTGTGCTTAGTTTTGAAGAATTTAGAATTATGATGCTGTAATCATTTTAGATATCCCCTGTGTGATGATTAGATTTTTAATGTGTGTCAATCATTTTAGGCATCCCCTGAGTGATGATTAGATTTTTAATGTGTGTATCAATATTTCTTTCAATTCACCAGTTTCTAAAATATGCAGTTGCAATGTTGATTTCAACTGAATTTTATTAGTGTTAATTATTCTTCTTTTTTTTTTTTTTGAGAAACAGTGTTAATTATTCTTTAATTGTATTATTTCATAGTATAAAGTGTAAAAATAAATTATTATGATAAAATGGGTGGTATTTCTTCCATTAACATTTATTTCTATGAACTAAATGTTATGACGCATTATCCCTCTTCCAGTGTATGGTCTTGTAATTATGTAGGACCCACGTACTATGAGAAGAAAAATGTTACATATAAATGTATAAGAGCATATGCATCAGTCTATCTAAAAGATTCCGTCTATTTTACACAAAAAACTTACTTTTTCTATTTTACATCATCACTTTTACAAAACACTCACATCAATTTATCTATTATACACACTTTTTTTATCTATTTTATCTATTATACACACTTTTTTATCTATTTTATCTATTATACACACTTTTTTTTATTAAAATAATATTTCTCCTCCCTTTTTCTATTATTTCCCACCTAACCCCCCCCCCCCCCCCCTTCTTTTTTCTCTGAGTCATAATACACTCCATTCTTCAGTCTTTAACTCTATCTCCGCCTTTCTGTCTTCTCCTTCTTTCTTTTTTTTCTTTTCTATTTTTTTTGAGAATCTTTTTCTTTCCTCTTCTTCTTTTACAATTTGAGTTTTATGATTTTATTATAGATGATGATTTTGGGTTGGGTTTGGTTAAGAGCAGTGATTTTGGGCAAAGAAAGCAAAATTTTGGTTTGGGTTTTTCTTCCTCTTTTTCAGCATCTTCTTCTTTCTTTCTTCTTCTTCTCCTTCTTCTTTTTTCAATTTCGGTTTGATTATTTATATGAATTTGTACATGGGTTTGATGAATTTGGATCTAGATTTAGAACGATTTTGATGATTTTGTGGTGTGTCCATGATGATTTTGGTGGGTTTGGACTGTTTTTGGGTTGGGTTTACCATTGGGTTTGTCTTGATTTTGAGTTGGATTTTCTAATTTCTTTTCTGTTGATTTTGGGTTAATTTTCTGTGCTAAGTTGCGGTGTTTGGTGGTGGCGCTGGGTTTGGTGGTTGGGTGGTTATTTTCTTCTTCCTTCTTCTTATTCTAGCACGTTGGGTTGTTGTAAATGTTGGGGAAGAGAAGTAGTTTGATAGAGGAGAGAGAAAAAAAAGAATAAAAAAATCATTTACACATAAACAGTAGCCGTGTATATATATGCACGGTTACTGTTCATTTACACGGCCATGGTGTATATTTGCACACTTTTACAAAGACTGATGTGGGCTTTTTTTGGGTTAGAATGTGTAAAACTGGTACTTTTTTCTATTTTAGAATAGGGATAATTACAGCAAACCCATCTGAGGTTTGGCCTGTTTGCGCTTTGCCTACCCGTGGTTCAAAACTTATCACTTTGCCCACCTGAGATGCCTTCCGTTAGAGATCTGTTACCTACCTCTCCCTTTGCCGTTAGAAAAACACATTTTTAGAGAAAAACAAACATAATAAAGATCAAAAAGTTAGGGCTTTTTATTGCTTAAGAACTTCTTTGAGAACAAAACACAAATCAATAGTATTGCTATTCTCTTGTCCAATGGGTTATTCAAACATGTATTGGTTTGAATCTGTACTCTGAGCTGTTTCTTTGCCTAAAAAGCAATCTCCTATTTATCAAAGGCTGCCAAACATTTCACAAAGCTACCAAACAAAACTTAACTTTCTCTCTCTCTCTCCCTCTCTCTCTAAGCTTCAGCGACGCAGCCATGGCTTCTCTCTTAGCAGCGATCTCACACTCTTCTTCGCATGTTGCATTGGCTCACAACACGAAGCTGAAGAAAATCCACCAATCGCAATGCCGCACTCTTCCTCTTCCTCACCGGTCACCTATTTGCCGGTACACTTCACTTTTTCTTCATTATTTTTTTTCCGTTAGTTTCTCGAGAAAGTTGAAGGAATCAATATATAAATATGTCTTTGTTTTTTCTCACTTCTCTGTTTCTTTTGGCTTGAATTTCTGGCTTTCTTAGTGTTGATCACGATCATGATCTGGGTTGAGGAGCTGCAAGGAGAGCCGTCGAATTCGCCGAGTTGTGGGGTCGTCGGATTCAGTTTTGTCAAGTTGCTTATTCAGGTGCTTTGCTACTGTGGCTGGGATTTAGAGTGGGTTTGAAGTTGGAATTGGGGGTGGGTTTGCTACTGTGGTTGGGATTCGGAGTGGGTTTGAAGTTGGAATTGGGGGTGGGTTTGAAGTTGGAAGGTTCCTTTCCTTTCCTTAATTGGTGGTGTTTGGTTGTGCAGAAAAGGACTGAGAATTAGGAGAGGCACAAGTAGCACCTAGGGTCGCCACCACGCCACCAAACCCATGGCTGATCTACCACAATCCAAACCCACGGCTGGATTTCTCATTACCTCATTCTTTGGTTGTTGATTGCTTATCTCTATCTCACTCTCTTTTGTTAATAATGTTGCTGGTTGTTTTGAGATTGTTGGTCTTCTTGTAAAAATTGGTTCACAATTTTGAGTTGTTATGAGATTGTTGATATTGATATAGATTAAAAGTGATTTCATTAAGCATTTGATTTGTGTGCTATTCTTGTGTTTTGTTCTCAAAGAAGTTCTTAAGCAATAAAAAGCCCTAACTTTTTGATCTTTGTTATGTTTGTTTTTCTCTAAAAATGTGTTTTTCTAACGGCAAATGGAGAGGTGGATAACAGATCTCTAACGGAAGGGACCTCAGATGGGCAAAGTGATAAGTTTTGAACCACGGGTAGGCAAAGCGCAAACGGGCCAAACCTCAGGTGGGTTTGCTGTAATTATCCCTTTAGAATATTATAGATGAGCTGATGTGGTTGCTCTAAGATACGTTCTCTTCATTTACACCTTTAACATATGCTATACTTACTCTTTTTTTTAATTTGATATGAAAATCTCATTTTAGCTTAATCTAAGTGTACATGTATGTAAAACTCTATACTAAAGACTTGAATCTCGGCCTTTGTCCGTCCTACCCTACAAGAACTTGTACTTGTGAAGTGATTATCACGTCAAAAGTGTGTGGTGATATATATGCTAAATTAACTAACAAGCTTGACGATTAACCCCTCTCTCGTATAAGTGATCATCAACATCACTTGTAGAGATCACCAAGAGACCACAACTCATGCATACAGTGACACCATTACTAGCTTGGCCTGAGGAATCCGCTGTTCAAATTAAACATATAAGAAAAAAATAGGGAATAATCGGCCTTCAACAGATCAATAGGTACATCTGCACCAAGAGGTCCAAGACTTGTCTTGCACCAAGAGTCTTGGACCTCTTGGTGCAGATGTACCTATTGATCTTGCTCAAAATTTTGTAAAATTCATTGATGTGACAGATTTATAAGCAGATAACGTTTAAAGGTACATCATTTTAATATTATCTTATAAATGAAAAATAAATAAATTCGAAAATTGCTATATTTCATATAAATTTAAATAAAATTAATAAATAAAAAGAAGATATTGACCTTTAGGTATAGACCATAGAATAAGTTAAAAGCTATTAAAATTATGATCATAAACTTTTTATTAAAAAAAATCATATATTATGATGTCCCAAGAGAGAATAAAAGACAAACAAAAAACAAACAAAAAAAGGAGAGAAGGAACTTTTCTACCTTCTAAAAACTTCTTCCCTTGAGCACATCAAGATAGAAATAATGCAGGACAAAGTACATGATTTCATAGATTAATAGTATGCATAGCTTCAAAATTTCAACTTGTCTAAAACTATAATAATACTCCCAAATACGACGCAGCAATTTTCATTCTTTTCCTTATAAACATGAAGGAATTTTATCCCTTTTTAATATAACTTTTTCTCTTTTTTTCTTTAATTTTTCATTTATTTTTACTCATTCCCCTGAAAAAAAACAAAAAAAAAAAAAAGCATATTTGGTGTGGGACAAATGGATATTCGAATTTTAACAACACAACGAACACAAAAAAATTTACAACTCTTTTTCAACATTTGAAATTTTGAAGTGATATCATTACTTTTACTATAGGATCACCAGTACTAACATTTATTTTATTACATATCAATCACAACCTACTTTTTTCTCAAAAAAAAAAAATCACAACCTACTTCTTCAATAATTTTTAAAAATTATGAAATTTATTGTACATCTAAACTTATATAATTTTGACTTAGTGTTAAAAAAAATGTTAAAAAATTTACAAATTTTCTTATATAATATTTACAAAATGATATGTCAATAAATGTGATTAATAAATTTCAAAAGGGAGATTTCTAAAATTGCTACAAATTTTATTATATAAAGCTTGCAAACTGAAGTGGCAATGAACGTGATTCCTAAATCCTAACCACTAAATAAATGAATGTTTAAATTGTTTTTTGGTGATTATTGACACAATAGTTTGTAAGCTCTATGAAACAAATTTTGTGGTAGAACCAAAATCCTCTATAATTTCTAGGTTACTCTGCCATATAGAATTCTTTAAATACTTACTTTTTATTTATACTAAAAGGCTAAAATTATGCCACACCATCAATCTAGTGACCTAATCATAAAAATAATATTTTAAAAAAAAAACACACAAAATCGTTTCAAAAATGTGCCATATTAAATAAATGTTTGAAGTACATTTGTAAAGGCTATATAGTAAAATTTGTAATGTTTTTTAAATTTAGATAGAATTGAGTGATGCTAAGAATACTACAAATTAATTTTACAAAATAATCGTTACAAGCTAACGTGTCATTAATCACAAAAAAATCATTTGAAAAATTATTTATATTATATTATTTAAGTTAACACAAATCATATTCTTAACACATTAGTTTATAATTTTTTATAATAAAATTTGCACTAGTTCTACATTTTTTTTTTATTGAAATTTAGGAGTTGCCACTTGGAATGATGCGTAGGCGAGGCCTGTGGAAGTGTCAAAAAGAAGCATAATATGAAACAGAGCTTTGTACCCTTAAAAGCATTAAAAAGCCTAAGGAATTTCAGTGGCACACACTGAAAAGCGAAAACAAATCAATGTTTAACACCTAAGATCTTCCTTTTTATATATTTAAGCCACATGATCATGAATTGAAAACCATAGACTTAGAAAGTGATTCGCTTGCAGCTTACGCGGTTGTGGCACTAAAATATTCTTTGTGGGAATTTATTGGATAATTTGGGAGTATTGTCACTCTTTTCACATGGCCGCTCCTCGTGTGAGAGGAGGGAGCAACGCTCCATTACTACACAACATTTACTCCTACTTTATTACTTATAAAAAAAATAAAAAAGCATAGAAAGAAAGAATAATTTCAACCATACAACTATTATTATTTTTAATTAAGGATGTAACTTTTTTTCACAATCAATTTCACTATTTGTTTTAGGTGGTAAATTGTGACTATGCAATATCACTTTCATATGAATCAACTACCGATACACCAATTATATCATGTTGTACAAAATTGTCCCTAGATTAATTGTTTCTTTAGCAAGTGGGTAAGGGTAAGGGAGGCAATCATAATATAGTAGGCATGGGCAATAAGCCGAGTTGTTTATGAATAATACGAAGCAATTTGAAAAATATAAATTGTCCATATTGGTTTATTTAACAAATAAGCCATACTCAAAATAATTTTTATTTGAATATAATATATACGCATACATGCACATATAAAATTTGTTTAAATGAGCATTCATGTGTGCTTTAATCACATGAGCTAAAATAATAAATCATGTGATAAATGGTTCGTCACATGAACGAGCATGTAATGGGTACCTAATTTGAAAGAATAATTTATTCATTTGTAAATAAGCTCATCAATATCACATTATTATTTAATTTATTGCGAGATACACAATATATTTCATAATAAAAATTTATTAATTTAATTATTAGTTTTTTTATTTTTTATAACTAAAAATTAATCTACCTAATTTACTTAAATCAGAAACGGTGTTTTGAGTTAAAAATGAACTTTTGTAAAAAAAAAGGCTATGAAGTTTTATGGTTGTAAAATAGAGTTTTGGATTTTTAAAAACACTCTTTTAAACTCTCAAAATACCAAACTAGCCCAATATAATTTTAACTAAAAATTACAATTTATCAATCATTAGCATAAATTTAAATAAATAAAAAAAAGAGTATATTTTTTTTTTATATAAGAAAATATTAAGACAATAAAATAAATAAATTTGAGTTAATTAACATACAATTTAGCTTGGCAGATCACAATATCATCTTTTTATGGAACAAATTAAGAAAGGAAAGAATCAATGCCTGAAAAAGCTAGTCCACAACCAAACCCTATTAGTGTGTGAATCTTTGTTATTATAACTAAATAGTGCTAACTCATGCAGCAACCATCATCGTAGAGAGAGAGAGAGAGATGGAGGAGGAAACGACGGCGTCTCCACCAACGAATGATAATAATAACAATAATAATATTGCAATGGAATACGAAATAGTGACTACTGCCTTCTCCTCCGGTCCACACCTCTCCGGTTTGCGTTCCGATGGCCTTATTCTCGGCCCCACCACCACCACCACCACGTCACCACCTTCTTCCGACCGCGGTTCGTGCTCCTCCCCTGGATCCCCCGGTGACCCTATCAATCCTCCCAAACAGCCCTTCGTCATTGGTAATATATGTATATTGTTATTATACTATGAATACTATATAATGGCTAATAATTTTATTCTGTCATTTACGTTTAGTTTTAGGACCGACCAAACAACCTCGGAGAACTCAAACTCAAATCCACGTACTTCCTTTTTTTGTTTTTTTTGGTTTGTCGTTTTCCGGTTTTGACTTTATAATTTTTTATTGGATTGGAAAATTGTGAAGAACATAGCTTTAACTTTCGAATACTAACATTTTCTACATAGTGATTAATGCAATTTATGCTACGTGAAAACACAATGTAATTTTTGTAATTTTGATAATTTATCATTAAAGGTATTACAAATTTTATTATAGTTCTTATATTTCATGTGACACCCTTTTTTTATTTTTAGTAGTTTTAGTATTTTTTTTTTCTCAATTTTTATTTGCAAATGAGCTCCAACTTAAATAATACATGATGGTTAAGATAGTAGGTTTAAGACTCACCAGGCGTGGATGTGATACTAAGAAAATATATATAATATGTATACATCTGGAAATTTCAGGGGTCTCAGGAGGTACAGCATCAGGCAAGACTACAGTGTGTGACATGATGATTCAACAACTCCATGATCATAGGGTTGTGCTAGTCAATCAGGTGCATATTTTGTATTTTTCTTCTGAACTCCTTTGATTATTCATTACTCATTGCTTGAGTAATCAGTTTGTAGTTTTACCTTCATGAATTTTCAAAGATTGTATTTGTTACTTGTTAAAAAGTGACACTATAAAGGAATGAGTTTTTTGAATTTTATAGATGAGAATATTGTATTGAAGGTAACTTAGCAAAGAAGGTTAATAGAATTGAAATCTTATTGCCTATAATGTATTCCACATGTTATAAATCAGTGAATCATAGTAACATAAGAACAGCAGGTAAAATCTTGCTATATTTTGTGTTGTGTCACAGAGTTTTGAATCTCATGAAATTGCCTAATTTTGCTTTAATGGCTCTATGAAAGTTTTCATCTTCTTACCCTCTTGGATGGGATTATGCTCTTTGTTAGTATTTTGAAAAGAGTATATTCTTTTAGTTTCTTAATAAATTTTGTGATGAATTTCGTAGGACTCATTCTACCGTGGTTTAACAGAGGAAGAATCAAAACATGTACACGAGTATAATTTTGATCACCCTGGTAAGTTAATCATGGATTAAGAGAAATGCAGGCTTCGAATAATTGTTGAATGTAGCTTCTATTAGTTACAAATTTGTCATTCTATTAAAATATATCTGGTTTCTTTATAGATGCATTTGACACAGAACAGCTTTTAGAGTGCATTGGCAAGCTCAAATCTGGTCAGTCTGTTCAAGTTCCAATATATGATTTTAAGAATCATCAGCGATTCTCTGACCGTTTTCGACAGGTAGTTCTTTTATCTTATGAAAACTATTGTAGTTCCAGTTGATATAGGTTTATACTCTTGTTAGAATTTGCTCAAATATTTGAGGCAATGGCTTGTAACAAGCTAATGCAATTAGAAAAAATTAAAAGTGGAACTGATAATGTAATGGGTGACACATATTGCTGTGGATTTTGCAAGCATACCTGCTATACTTTGTTCTTTTTTCCTTTTATCTAATGCCTATCTTTTTAGTAGTATACTTCCTGTATACTGCGAATATCTTTTTTCATCTTTCAATTTACTTAATTCTTACTGATAAAAAAAAATTTAAATCAATTCAATGGTCTGCACTATTGGCCAACTAATTAACTTTCATTTTCATTTGTTTGGTCACATCTTGGCAGGTCAATGCATCTGATGTAATCATATTGGAAGGAATATTGGTTTTTCATGATCAACGTGTCCGCAACTTGATGAATATGAAGATTTTCGTTGATGCAGGTTTCTTTCCTTATATCTTGTTAAACTTGTGAAGCTTTGACTGCTGGTAATCTGTCCTGGTGTCCATGATATAACTATTGTCTTAGAACTGAGCATATTGCTATACAGACTTGTAACTTTGTTACCATTTAGTTGGTATCTGGCAGCAAGTTCTGTGCTGTTAACTTTTCTATTCAAAGCACTGTCAAAGTGCAAATTTGTTTTCCTCTCATTAGCTATCTTACTGGCCTTACATTGTTATCTAGATGCTGATGTAAGGCTTGCCCGAAGAATAAAGCGTGACACAGTTGACAGAGGTAGAGATGTACACTCTGTTCTTGAACAGGCAAGAATCATTTTTCCTTTTATAAAATTAAAATTACAACATATTGAACTGAGCGTATTGGGAAATATCAGGGCTGGGATGGTTTCTTGAGAAAACATCTGAGAGGCTTGAGCAGGTGTTTAAATAAATGAAAGAATGTAATGTAGTTAGGCCATGTATGATAAGTGTCATGCAGGTCCTACAACCAGAAACAGCATCATATGCATTTCTGAAGGTTTGGAGCCCGATGAATTGCACAAATGGTCGTGATCATGCAGCATAAATTAAGACAAAGCTTGAATGTTGAAGATGATGCATCTCTTTTTTTTTTAATTATGAAACGAAAAATGCATCTCCTAAAGCTTTTATATTATTTTTATTTATTTAAGTTTTATCTTTACATGCTCCTCTGTGAAAATAGAAACGTGAAAAAGGATACACAGGCTATTGGTTATGATAGGACTAATTGGCACTTGCATAGGCCGGGAAATGATCAATTATATAACTTATTGTGAAATTAGTTTTCTCCTATTTGCAATTTTGCTTGCTGTATGACATATACATATCCATATAAGAGTAACAATTTAGTTACTTCAAAACAAGGTAATAGGAATCAAACTATGCAAACAGTCATGTTTTCAATTTATTTTAGGTTTAACTGGGTTGGAATTGAGCTATGGGAATCAAAATATTCTGCTTTTAATACAATTTTGGAAGGACCAAAAGTGTTTTTCATTAATGAGCTGTAGTGTTCAAGGATGCATCTAGCTACTGTTATCTTGCTTGTGGCATTGCATTCTGCAATTGTGGGTGATAAAAGTTTTTCTAAGTTTAATCTTCTGGGTTTGGATTTTGATTTTGAATGAGATCAATCATTTGCTTGGAAAAATTAGTTTCTTAGTGTTTCATCAATTGTGCAGTATTCAAAGTTTGTCAAGCCTGCTTTTGATGGTTTCATTCTTCCATCAAAGAAATATGCTGATGTCATCATACCCCGGGGTGGCGACAATCATGTTGCAATTGATTTAATTGTGCAACATATCCGCACAAAGCTTGGTCAGCATAACCTCTGCAAGATATATCCCAATTTGAATGTTATTCAGTCTACATTCCAGGTATTTATCATCATCCTTTTCTTCTTTCTGTCACCGAATAGGGTAAATTTTTTACAGAACATTGTTCATACTGGACAAAACCAACAAAACTGAAACTACAAATTGACACAAACTTTTTTATTTGATCAGTAAACCACAATTTGACACAAACTAATTAACATAAAAGATATCAGGAGTGCTCCACGCAGCAGCCAGTCTTTTGTGCACTGCAGTAACCACCTAATATGGTCATACCTTGGTCTGAGTTAAACTGGATGCAACCTCTGAGTGGGTAGTAGTCTGATAAATTTAGGAGGTGTGAATATTAATTCTAATGATCATAATTCTTATCAGCTGCATTAAGAGATATAAAATGTTCTGAGACAGGAAGATTGGAACAATGATTACCTGGGATAGAGTCCACATGCATAGTGTGTGCTTGAATTTCCTACTTTTCTCAAATTAAGCTTCATTATATTTTTCCTTTGTGTTTTATATAATGTTAGGATTGGTTTTACAGATAAGAGGCATGCACACTCTGATTCGTGACAAGGAAATAACAAAGCATGATTTTGTTTTTTATTCAGATCGTTTAATACGTCTGGTATGTAGAGACTGTTTATTCTGAGGACCTTCAATTTGTATATCCATTTGTGTCTAACACATACTAAAAACCATAAATTTTTCAGGTAGTGGAACATGGTCTTGGCTACTTGCCTTTTACAGAGAAGCAAGTAATCACTCCTACAGGTGTGTTTGAGAGGAGGGGAGCAAAAAAAAGTACAACGAAATTTTCATATTATGGAAACAAATATATATATTTATATATATGTATGTATGTATGTATATAATTCAAGTCATGTGAGTTTGCACCCTGCCTGGCTCAAGCTGGGCCTGTCACTGGAAAAACTGCAATCCTTATTATCTGATTGGTACTTGATACTGCCATATCAAACTCTGCTGCAAATCACTTACAGTATGTTGTCCTATTCCAGGATCAGTGTATACGGGAGTTGACTTTTGCAAGAAATTATGTGGTGTTTCTGTTATTCGAAGGTGCACTTATAATCTAGTGCTGTTTACTTTTAACCACAGATTAAATTAAGTGTCAATCTTGAATTTCTTTCTGTTTGTATTTTAAGATTTGGTTATATAAATTCTTTTAACTTTAGGAGCTTCCTGCGGCTCTTTGATATTGGATCAGGGTAGAACATATCTTTGTTTGATCCAAGAATTTATGTTTTCTTCAGTCCAAATATTCCATAAAAGTAGCAATATGTAACTAGTTTTCTTAATTGTTTATATTTTAGTGGGGAAAGTATGGAGAATGCATTGCGTGCATGCTGCAAAGGAATCAAGATAGGAAAAATCCTCATCCATCGTACCGGTGATAATAAAAAACAGGTGTCACATACATTTGAAATGTGTATTGGTTTTTATTCTTCAAGGTGAAATGGAGTTCCCCCTATATAATTCCTCTCCTTCCTCTTACATCTAGCTTATATATGAGAAGCTTCCAAAAGATATTTCAGAACGGCATGTCCTCCTCATGGATCCAGTTCTCGCAACAGGTGACCTTTGTTACTGTTTACATGCATTTATATTATTCCATTTATCATCTATAGAAAACTATTCTAACTGTTTATTGTCTAAAATTAAGTCTTAAGTTTAAGAACCAACATTCATCCATGGATCCAAGGAAACTAAAACTAAAAGCATACCACTACCACTACCAGCTAGTTCTTTTCCCCTTGTGAGTGATGCATTTATGTGGATAAGTATGAGAAAGCCTTGTTTGCTTCCTTGCAGGTAATTCTGCGAGCCAAGCAATTGAACTCCTTACACGAAAGGGAGTTCCAGAGTCTCGAATTATATTCCTCAACCTCATCTCTGTGAGTTAGCTTAAATGCTAATTACATATTTGTCTTTTTTTTTTTCTTTGTAACCAACTTTCCTCAATTTCCATGCTTAAAATGTGCGATTTTGCATTTGTTTTATGACACTAATTCCAGGCTCCTGAGGGTATACATCGTGTATGCAAACAGTTTCCATTTCTGAAAATTGTAACTTCAGAGATTGATGCTGGACTAAACGATCAATTCCGTGTCATACCAGGGATGGGAGAGTTTGGCGATCGCTACTTTGGTACTGATGATTTTTAATTTGACCATTGAAGATGGATTGAAATATATACCATTATGATTTACGAGAACTGAAGTTCATAGTAATTAATTTGCATAGCCGAAGCTGTTATGTTGTCATGTCAGATTTGCATACCACTCAAATCAAATGTGGTATACTTATCTATAGGAAATAAGTTTTGGGAAAACATTGAGGAAAGCCATTTTCTATTTTACCTTTTTCCACTTTATCTAATATTCTTTACTTACTATAATATCTTATTTGGATTGTGTAGTACTATGTTGGTTGAAACATGAGGAAAGATGAGTGATGGAAGATATAGTTTGAAGGAAAGATTCAATAGGGAAAAGTATTGGACTTTCTTTTGGACTAATGATAATCATAGGTAGGTTTGCATGTCTCATGTTTTCCTCTTGTATAATATAGCTATCAGCCCTTAACGGTTTCCTCAGCTAAATAGGTAAAGTAGTCTCTGCCTTGGAACAAAAACTTTTTTATTGTTGTAGGGCTGTATGTCTCAGCTCCCCATGAATGATAATATCATACATGATACGCCCACCGTTTCCTCCCTATAGGACTGCCATTAAATGCCCCTAAAATAAACAACAATGCTAAGGAGTTATACATAATGATGGGAAGAAGCCCTAAAATGAGAAGTATAGAGATTATATAAAAGGACTAGCTCAGTGCATTTTGAGGACCCTTTTAAATATTACTTAAATAGTATTTTTAGTTAATGTTCTACATTATAAGTTGTTTTATTTAAAATCCATTATTCTTACTTTTTAAGATGATTAATTTTCACCAGATTTCTATTAATCTAAAATTATTTTGGCCTTCTTAAAAATTGAGGAAAAAAACATACAACTTGCATGTTTAAATTTTTTTTTTTTAAATCACTTATTCTCCACACATTTAGGGCCTTTTACTATTAGGCACCCTAGGTCATAGCCTAAGGGGCGAGGCCTAAGGCTGGCCCTGATTATATAAGTTAGGACTGCTCAACATCATCAACAATCCCAGAATCCTGATTTACGTCTTATTACCAACCCATGAGTGTCTCATTATGTAATTTTTTTGGTTTTAAAAAGTTTTCTCCTGCTCTTGGATATGGAGGATTACATCTTATTCGCAATCCATGAGTCTCTCATTCTTTAATTTTGTTGGTTTTAAACTTTCAAGTTTTCTCCACCTCTCTCCTGTGTCTCCGACCCTCTGCTAAGTCGTGCAACCACCACCACATGCAGTTTCTTGTCATACATGGCCATAGCCATGCAAAGCCATCGCCATACACTCCCCCCCCCCCCCCCCCACAACAACTCTTCATCAGTTTTGTCCACCATCATCAATAAGGTATGAGCCATCTCTATTTGTATCATAATGATTAATTGGGGATGACACACCCAGCCATCTTTGTACGCTATCATTAACAGGGTAACCCTAACTTATTTGGACAGCTAGTTTTTGTTGCTCTGTTATGTTCTGAATTTTTAGCAAACTAAAATCTTTATTCAACCCCCACCCCCTCCTAAAAATAACACCCTACTATTACTCAAAAGTGGAGTGCAATCGATTTCACTTGATTCATCAGTTGGCAGCAAAATGGGAGAGTTTCCCACCTAAAGTATTGGGTCAAGTGGCAATTTGACCCCAAACTTGGGTCCAACCAACTTGTTAGCACCCCTAATATAAGTAGATACAATCTAGGGTTTAGAACCAAAAAGCAACGCCCAACCTAAGAGTATTGTAATTAACCCTACCCAAATCACCTTTCTCCCTCACCTGCACTATGATGGTACAAGTAACTACTTTTTTCTCTTGCAAGAATAGAGTTTCAAATCAAAGATTTTATATTCTTTCACACTTTCTTTTCTTTTGAGCGAGGAGAGAGATTCAAATCCTATAATGAATCAAACAACACCATTAGCCACAAATCTCTTTAGAAGGGGGGAAAAACTGATAAAGAGTAGTAATTTTGTCTATAAGTTGATAGTACAAAAATTTCGCCTCCATTTTAAGTTCTTTAGCCTCTCTAATTTGTAAGAACACTGCAAGAATGTCCAAGAACCAATTATTACAATAAATCAAACAATAGATGAAGTTCCCAAAAAAAAAAAAAAAAAAAAAAAACTTAAAATGAAATTATGACCAGAAAGAAAAAAAAAAATTACATCTACAAGCCACTCAGCGCAAAGTGGCGAAAATCTACAAGCTGATCACGCTCTGCCTATCTGGAGGCGCTACACACTGCCACAAGGAACAGAATGCTGGAATAGTGGCTGCTTCAACCCCTAGGGCAGCAAGGTTGCGACCATACTCCTGATGAAAATATTTACAAACGAAGCTTGTATAAGTCATCCCACATAGTCCATGGTTTGCTACCCAACAACTCATGATTCATGCACACAAATGGAGAGAGATTAAGTACGGTCATACAGTTGATTTTTACCTGAATATCAAGGAACAATTGCATACAAATCTTGCCCGTGTCAGACACATTATTATCCGACACATCTGAGCTTGCTCCAGCTCGTCTTTGAGCCCCTTGTCGTATTCTCTGAAGTGAAGACTCTGTTTTCCTCGCCTGGTCAAGATAGCATAAATTTTAAACGGATAATATTTCAAGGCAAGGGAAATTCTAGGAGACTGAAAGGTTTACAGATATAATTGGCAATTAGATACTAACCACACTGACAAGATCAGCAGCTAATTCATAATAACGACCAGTAATCTCAGTTGCAGCACCAAGCAGTAGTTCATTCCTAGTTTCCCTTGTCAAGTATATTGTAGCTCGCTCTCCTTCCAAAAGAACCTGGGAGCAGTTGGTAGTTCAATGTAAAAATAAAAACTCATAAGTAATCCACCATGTTAGTGTAAATGTGAAGCTGACAACAGAACTAGAAATACATAAGTGATACATCCATAGATTTTTTTTAAATATAGCCATAGCACTAATTAATGTCCAGTCTGTAAATTAACAAAAAAAAAAAAAAAAGGATAATTTCAGAAAGGACTTGGGCATTAGATACTCTAACACCTAGATGAAGAGCTTCCCCAAATATTTGTATGCATTCTCATATCATTTGTTGGAACCTTTTTTTTCATAAGTCACGCCATATTCTGAACTTTTAGTTGTTCTCTTTTAGGTTGTGTAGTTTTTCCATGTGTCCAAATTCCAGATTTTAAAATATTGATAAAAGTGATTGGGAAAACTTAGATATAGTATATTAGGCTCCCCAATGTGCTCACTTTTAGCATCTAGGCATGTACTGGAGAAATTTTCTAGGCGCTAAAGGAAATTAAAACAGAAGATAAGATAGTGGGGCTTAGCTGGCCATCACTAACTGAGCAAAAGTCAAAGTTAAAAAAATATTTAAAAAACAAAAAAAGGCTTTGGACTCAGAATCCCAACCCCTTCCACTTCATACACAGGTCTTCTTTGGCCCATCCAAAGGCCTCACACAGTTTTTTCTTTTACTCTCTCTCCCCTTTCTCTTTTTGTTCTTTTTTTTTCATCAATTCGGAAACATATTTTTTTAATTTCAATTATATAATCTTCAGCACTATAGTGATTCTATCTTCTTTTTTCATCTCCTTTTTATATAAGTTTATTGTAAAGTCTTTCTTAGACGAATTTATAAAACCTGTATGATTTAAGCTCTAGGATTATAGTATTCCAATGCATTAGATGAAAATGATTTAACTTTTAAACTCTATATATAGATAATAACTGCATTTAGAATTTGGCAACTCACTACACTCGAGCTAGTCCCTTTTTGGCACCTCACACCTCGGGCAATGCAAGGCCTTGACGGCTTAAGGTTGCCTTTCGCCTTTGACAACATATGGTAATAAATCATATGGCCTTTTCTATCCAATTTTTTCTTAGGACACAATCAAGGAATCTACCAGTAGATAATCGGATAGCACAGAATTTTTTTTTTTTTTTTTTTTTTTATAGGTAATAGAAGTTTTATTGAGTAGAAAAGTACTAGGTGTTTACTGTAGTAAACCCATTGCACTTGAAACGAATACAAACAAATCAAAGAGAAGATTTAACAGAAATTAAAAAATCAGACATGGTAATACAATGGGTAAAACCCCAAAACCATTGCACAGAAAACATCTAGCTTGGATAAGAGGATAACACAACAGCTATAAATCAAAGAGAATTGCACACCTTCAGGGGTCGCAATACCGCTGACACATAGGGTGAATGTCTGACAGGAAGAGGTTTATTTGTCATCCTATAAGTTGCGGTTATTCCCTTCAGCTGTCTCAAGTCCTACATTTATATTTGAGAAAGAAGTCTTATGAATGAACAAATATTCAGAACTAATAAAACAATAAATAAGTAAATATATGAACAAAAATAATTCAGAACATCAGATATTCATTGGGCCAATCAGCCAGCAGATTAGTTCTATCACTGCATATTACAATCAAGAAAATATTTGAAGCAGCAAATAAACATAAGCACACCAACTCCTTACAAGGTTATTTCAGACAATATCATTGACAAACTATAGCTTACCTCAACAGACTTCTCAACCAGTGCCTCTATTATTGTGTTAATAACCAGAGGCACTAAATCCTCCAATGACTTTCCACCATGTAAAATACTCTGTTTTACCGAATCTAGAACAGCAGCAGAGCATGAAGAAAGAATTTGAAGTACTTGTCCCAGGTAATCACCACAAACCTCCGAGGCCAGGCAATTTATATCATGAATAATCTGTAAATCCAATAACCTCTATCAATACACAAGTAAAGCATGATCATCTCATGCATTTTAATTTATATTTTATTCTTTTTATTGAGAAAATTTCACTTGATGAACAAATCACTATATGTCCATGAACCTCTCTCTCTCTCTCTCTCTCTCTCCAAATGACATGGTGCTTTCAGGTTGAGAACAAAGAGCCACAAATCACAAACCAACATGTATGTATTGATTATATATGTAAAAAAAAAAACAAAGGAACATGACATGGTACCTTGTGGTTGAGAACAAAGAGCCACAAATCATGGACCAACATGTTCTGTATTGATTTTATATAAAAATAACAAAGGAATAATATAAATGTAGTGAAATCAAGATACAATACTTACATAAATAAAATCTTCTGGGACAGCTGAAACAGCCCATTCACATCCAGAGCTGGAGACTGCATTACCCTTCTTCCGGGCGGCCAATCCAGATGACAACCAATTTGAGTATCTAATATACATTCAAAAATAGGCAGTCAATTGTTAATGTATCAGCAGAATAGACTCAAAGAAACTTTTTAAGTTCCAAGATAACTGACCTTGAAAGAAGCTGCAAAGATAATTTAAGAAACCTGTCAGCATGAGAGAGGACAAGAACATCTTCTCTCCAGCAGGATCTCAGGCTCTCCAGGAGAGTAACACTTTGTTTCAAAGTCAATTCACGAGAATTTCTTTGACCAGAATTTATATTCTGAATAGGGACAAGACTGGTGGTTGTAAGTGCAGAATTTAAATCCCCTGCTATTTCCTGAAGTCTGAGGTAATTGTAGTTATATAAGCAGCCCGCACCATTGAATAATACATAACCAATTTAATAACAATAGAAACCGTAATAAAGTTACAGTGAGTACCTCAAAGAGTAATAAGCCCCAACACTCCATTGCTTCATGAACTCAACATATACAGCTTCTGCTCGAAATTTAGCAACAGCAGATCTGGATGGACAGTAGCCTTGCATGACAATTTGATGTTATAACTACAATGAACAACAAATGCTCTTATATGCATAATACATGTAACATTACAGTCTTAAACGATCACCTGACAAATGTATTAATAGATTGCATAATAATTTTGTCAAGTTTTTACAATCTTAAGGGCACAATTAAAAGAAAGAATAGGAAGAGGAGGGAGAGAGAGAGAGCTGATCAGTACCCTCTAGATGAGCCAAGAAATCTAGGCTTGATTTGTAATTTTTCAAGAATTCTGGAGGTCTTCCTGGAGAAAAAACACCTGGTTTTCCCTTTTGGAGTGCAGAGAGAACCTCTTTTAAAATGGAATTGGCCAAGAAGTCAAACACATGCAAACCAGAGTTTTCTGAAAATCCCAACAAGCATGACAACAGTCAATAGCATTCATAACCAATAAGTCATAAATCCATACGCACAGAAAGAACCAGTTAGTTAACATGCTATAAGATGACACTTTTTTTCATATTAAATCTATTATACAGAGATTGCAACGGTGTGGAGATTGTCCTCTCAAAGAGGCTAGTGGATTTATTATCCAGTAAAGATGGCTTTTGGAAAATAATGATGGTTTCTATTATTAAAAAAAACAATCTTTATTTTGTAAATTTAAGACCAATGACTGCACCAGTTGGTGATGTCAAGGAGAGAAAAACCAGAGGAACATAGATTGAGGTTGTGATATGGAACTTCCAATGATAGAGCTTAAGGTCTAAATAGCATCAGATGATGAAGAATTTTTGTAGCCAGCCTAACATCTATAAGCTTTGTTAGTTGTTGTGCATACAATATATACACTGAAGGCAGAGGGCAATACCTGCAGAAGAAATTTCCAGTAAGAATTTACAGTCCTTCTCAACACATTGTTTAATTTGCTGATAATCATTCTTGAGTTCATCTATTGATGACCCTGCAACAACCGTTGACGCCCCATGCGGAATAATTTTCTGTATCAATGGAGCCACAATAGTTGTACGAAAAATTTCTTCTGCACTTGTAGTGTTATCAATAGCAGCATAAGCACGTAAACAATTGTAAATTGCATTTGCATCCCGGTGCTCAAGCCCATCTGTGAAACAATGTCCCAAGCTTGCATCTAATAATAGGCTAGCACTCTGAATCCTCTTCTCCATGTTTTCAATGAAAGGCAGGTTCTGTACTGGCATAATATAGAAACGAGATGAGCACAGAATGTACGAGTTCCCAATAGAGCAATTGCAAGCTCAGTCCTGTTTCACTATATTATGTAGGTAAGTGGATTTTGCTTTTTCCTTTTTATGTTATAGTTGCAATTAGAAACATGCAATTGGATGGTAGCAGAAAAGGGAATTTAGATACAGCGAGGATCTCACATTTTAAAAAAAAATAGCTGGCACGTCTATTCAAATGTCAGCCCAAGTTTTACAATTTAACCCCTACAAGAAAACTGAAATTCATTCTATGCAATCCCTTTTAAAGAGGCTAAGGCTGTAACCAGCATTTGCATCCCAACAGCTCATCTAACATCTAACAAAATAGCACTTTGAATCCCCACCCCCCAACCCCTCAAGAAACAGTAAGATTTCTACCATTTTCCTTTCGTAACCATCAGTCTTTCTAAGAAATAAAAGGAGCCTAAGTTCTTCAATTACTTTTCTAGTTTTATCTAAGAAATGGTAAGTATGCAACAACAAAGCAAGATAAATGTCATAAAAGCTAGTTGGTGAGACAATGAATAATCAAGCTGGAGTATTTAACACAACAATATATTTTTTACAATTTTATTTCCATTTAAGGTTATATACATGGTCTGGCATGTAAATCTTAGTTGTCTTAATGGCTCATCATCTTTCCCCAAGATTCCTTCATAAAAAGACACAACCTTAATTCTAATTTTCTCTTTCATGTTTAAATGTATATGTAACCAAAAATAAATCTAAATGTGAGGGAGAGCAGAAAATAGACCTGTGCGTGAGCAATATAGAACTTCAGCCGATTCATCTCACTGGCAATTCTCTCCAAAAGCATACTCTGAGTCTCTCGCAAATTCATCCCATTCTCAACATGCTGTGCAGAAATCCCATTGCTCATAGAATTCCGCTCTGCCACATTTACATCCCCATTTGACCAATCAGCGGGCACACTTGGTAGTTCCTTTATTAGTTTTTCGACCTGCATTTATTAGACAACATCATATCCAAATTACTAAAACTCATTCGCACTAAACTCAGTACAAACCTTGATCTGCAACAATCACATCTAAACCTTCCCAATGCAATTAAAACACACACTAAGCTCAAACTTAATATTCTTCATCCAACTAAAATCCAAATAAGACTATAAAAGAAGATTCAACTCCATTGAAAATTGAAAATTCTACACAATGAAGCTTCAATTGAATCAAATTAACGTGTGATCTAGGTAATCATAAATCCAGATACAAATACATTAATAAACTAATCACTCAGAGACTGAAATTGAATCAAAAATTCACAAATATTAACCCAAAATCACTGCATTTTACACGTATAAATCTGAAAACTAAATCTCACGCCAATTTCTCTCCAATACGATCCAAATAAACACGAAATCACAAGCACAGAGAAACTGAGGTAGATATATATATATACCTTCGATACAACGTGAAACGTATCAAGCAAAATCTGCAAGGTCTCTTTCGCCGACGCGGCTTCAGATCTCTGCTTCAACCCGTTCTTGAGAGCAACAAGCGAGCGATCGACGGAGGCACGGTACTGCTCGATCTTTTCGCGGAGCTCGAGGAGCGGAGCGCGCATTCGCACGACGGAGGCGTCGACGTCGACGAGCTTGGTGCTGAGGTTGACGAAGTCGGCGTAGTCGCGGTTGATGAGGTCGATGAGCTCGTGGTTGAGCGCGGCGCGGTGCGACTCGAGCTCGGATCGGAGCGTGTCGAAGGGGACGAAGGTGCGGAGCTCCGAAATGTAGGATTCGGAGTCGAAGTTCGGGGAGAGGAAGAGCGAGGGCTTGAACCATAGCGGGTGAGAGTCTAGCGGGTCCGAGAAGAAGTCCGTCGCGGATCTCGGTGGCGCTTGTGCCGGAATCGGATCCGCCATTTCGGATCCCGGTTTTGCTTCTTCTTTTTTGGTTTCTTTGATTTTGTTTGTTGTGTTTGGTTGGTGAGAAAAAACCGTGAGAAAATTGGGTTTCTCTCGAAGACTAATGAAACTGAGAATTATACCATACAAAATGTTTTAATTGGAGACGAAGAAATATAGAAGTAAAGTGTGAGAGAAGTGAGAACTACTTGCATTACTATTTTGCATAAAAACAAAACAAAACGTTGGAAAATCCCATCCAAACCGTGTATAATCATGGGACCCACGTGAATATGACGTAGATTCATTTGTTTGGACGGTCTAGATTTAATTGGGAAGAAAAAGGAGAAAAAAAAAGCCTAAATATCCCTAAACTTTAAAATTCCCCCAAATCATACCAAAGCCGATATTCCACGCGAAGCTTGGTGCAATTTGATAAATTTTGTAAGAAATTATTTATGACCCATTAATTTCATGAATACTATTATTGTTAATCACACTTAATTTATGAGATTTTCTACTAAAACTAAATACATTGGGGGGAAAATTCATCTAATTCATGCAATCAAGAAATGTCATTAGATTATAATGAAATTGCCACCTACAAACCTGTTGGCTCCTAGGTGTTTTACTTGTATTATTTATGTTTTATATATCAATTAGCTATTAAAACTTCTAGAATTTCATGATACAACAATAAAAAAAATAATATCATAGTGATGTAATAATATCACAATTTAACTTCCAAATTTTAATTGAACTAAAAGTAGCCAAAAATAAATCCTTACCAAGTATATGCATCGTACAGAAAACCAAAAATATAAACTGGTACATAATATGAAAAAAAAAAAAAAGCCTAAATAAATTACAATGCTACATAAGTAAAACCACATATATAAAATCTAAACAAAATATTTATAACGAATATAATATTTTGAAAATTAACATACCTCTCAGAAAGAAAAACAAAGACATTGTGAGTAAATTATGGAAGTTTAATTTTTAAGTCTCATGGAAATGGGGATTTATATTGGACAAATGTGGAGACAAATAATATTTGCCAAATTCATTGAATTCGACTTTTGCAATTCTACATTGAAGTTAGTCTTATACAGAAAATTGAAAAGTTTTTTTGATTCCTACATTTCTCATGATTTTTTAGATCCATTCGTATCAATTCAAAGCATGTAAAGTTATAAATGTATACAAATTTTTTGAATTTTAATCCTACATTTTCTATGACTTTTTAAATCCATCCGTATCAATTCAAAGCATATAAAGTAAAGTTATAATTGTATACAAATTCTTTGAATTTTATTAATATATTAAAATAAATGCATTTGCCATTACTTAATAGTTTGACATAAATGTTAAATTTAGATGAGGTGGAAGCCTAAATGAGAAGGATGTCATACAATGTGCCACTTGACAGAACCTTATACTTTCCCAAATGAGATCTCTGCTTATATATAAATTGACTATGTAATAGTAATGTCTAATCTTGTTTGAATGATTTACCTATTCAATGTCATTTGTTTCTCAAAAATTATAAAAATAAAAAACCTATTCATATAGAAAAATATTGTACATTAATGTTAAGAACTTGAAAAACTGGAAATTATGAAGTGTTTCGTTCTAAATTTTATTTGATCATAAATCTTAACGAAAGTTGTGTATATGATTTCGTACTATGAAGTGTATATGATTTCTTGTTTCATTTTAATGTCACGCTTATAAGTTGAATATAAATCTCATAAAGAACTATGATTTAAGTGAGTTTAATTCATATGATTCATTTCTTTCTATTCTAATTTCTTTAAGGCACACGAGTTAAAATATCTCATTTCTTTATACTCTAATTTCTCTAAGGAATATTAGTAAATCATAAATCTCATGGAGAGGCATGTGTAACAATTCATCATATTTTCATATTTGTTTCACCATTGAGTTGATTCTAACGCTCCACATTTTATACTGTTTGATTTGTTGTAAAATAGTTGGTCAACCGTAAAATGTTTTCAAACAATTGTAAAATCTAAGGCAAAAACATGTAAAATATTTTACACTCGAATTGCTCTATCAGGTCTCAACCACAAGGCCACAACCCTCTTTAACTCTTTCACAATCTCAACCATCTCGCACCAACGCCACCAACCTTCATCACTGTCTCTTCCTCGCACAAACCCCTATCCTCTCTTCTCTCTTCTCTCTCATACAATCCCCTGGGAACCTACCGTCGAGCAGCGTTCTTGGATTTTTGGTGGCTGCTGCTCCAATCTCGTCGTCACTGGGTTTGCTGGGTTAGATTTTTAGATCAAGCTCTGGGATCATGGGTTTTCCTTTTGGGTTTCAGATCTTTCCAATCAGGGTTCGTGGGTTTTTTTTTGGCTTTTTGATCTAGATTTTTGGGTAGTTGATGGTTGTGTTTTGGGTGCTTCTTGGCTTGTGCATCTGCACTTGCACTTGGTGGGTTTTGAGAACTAGGAAATTTTTTCATTTTACAGCAACACAAATACTAAAAACTGATTTCCACAGCAATTTCAGGTACACAATCAAACACCATAAAATAAAAATGTTTTCAATGTAAAATATTTTACATCTAAAAACATTTTACATACAGCAAAATGGATGTGTTTATGTTGCATAAGGGCCAAAGCGCCATTTTGTTTTATTGAGACACTGAGTTCATTCCACTTTGCTATGCACGGCAAGTTTCACTCAATGATCTTTGACACCAAAGAAAAACAATTTCAACAATGAAATGGTTTTGAGGCAATATAAAAATCCCTATACAAAGATTTGACACTGAGCTACACTTTTTAAGTGAGAGATTAACACCACTGACATTATAAAGACCACAATGTGCTTGCTTAGCACGAATTGATGAACCGACCATTCAATTTTCTTATGTTAAGGAAATCATAATTCATGATATAATGAGACAAGGTATTTAAACAGGCTCTGCATGCATTTACATAACATATTCATAAAGCCAATTCATAGTATCATATGGTGTAAGCGTCATTGCTTATTGTTCAATTCGAACAAACCCCATAAAGAATGACTACAAATATATGCACAGGGTCCTCTTTCTTTTTCTAAATTTAAAAAGACAAGATCTTTATGTTGACAGAATGGAGGTGGGGAACAAAACAAAAGCAGCGGAGCCAGGCCAAGACTTTGAAAAGGCTCTCACTCACTTTATTTCCACCATCACAAATCTAACTCGGGAATAAATTATTTAAGAACCTATACTTCATTTTACAGACAAAATGGCTCCCTAGCAAGCCCTAGAGGAGCAGCAAAATTCACCTAAAGCACAGCCTTAGAACCAAGAGCAGAGAATTATAAGGAGAAAAGAACTATTTGTACAGGATAGCCTTCACATGAAGTAGCTGAGAGCCTTTTTTCTTCTAGAACCCCCTTCACCATAGAGTTCATTCCATTGTAAAAGCTCAGTCATGTTCACAGACTCCGAAGAGACACTTGCACATACCTATATCCACATAAAAAGCACAGTACATATAAAAAAAAAGGCAATTAAAACAAACAAAGAAAAATATTGTATTAATTGACATTTAAGATTCGCTTTACCCGTTCATGAGCATATTTAAAGTCATCCATGTTTAAAGGACGTATATCAGCACTGCCACTCAAAGCTGGGGCAGATCTACCTTCTGCTAAAGCTGCTTCGCGATCCTGTAAGTTTAACATATTAGATCAGAAAAGCTTTGCATCTAGACAAAGAGCACCTGCATAAGATGGTTATGAATCCAAGGGAACAGGTACATGTTCTTCAGTTTTTCACTGCCATGCTTTACTTCACCTCAATTCTAAGTTTTATTTAATACCACAATCTAAGGGAACAGGAAAGTTAAAAAAGTGAAGCCAGTACGTGTTGAACACAATACCACAATCTCACACCATTCTTAAGAGAGATTGTTCTATTTGAAATTGAGCTCATTGGCAAGAAAAGGTTGATGTATACAATGGGTTCAAAACCAAATATGCCAGAAAGGAGCACACTACTGGACATTTCGTATATACAAATTTTTAAGCTCTCATTCCAGAGCAAGTGCAAAGATTTTGTATCCAAAAACAATGGGTTGCAATTGACAATTTGAAGGTTGTCATATTCATTGGCATTTTGATCAGCAAACTCATGATATTAGTAAACTGGATTGACAGTAAAAGATTTGGTGCTACCAACCCCAAATAATTTTATAAACATCAAAAGTGACAGTGATGAGAACACTGTTGAGCAAGAATAAATTTCTAAACTGTCCGTTGATTGGATGGAAGAAACAAACCTTTTTTTCCTTTTCCAATATCTCTTTAATTGGACGGTGTGCAGCAGTTACACATAGATTCTGCAAGATGACACAGCAAATATGATCAAAGTCACTCCACTTATTAAATAATAATAAAACCATCAACTACCAAAGAAACTAGTAACAAAAAAACACCTTCAGGTCACTTCCAGAGTATCCATCTGTCATACTTGCAACTGAATCAAAATCAAAACTGGGAGACAAGTCCTCTTTTGCCAGTATAACTTTTAGTATCTTCGCCCTATTTGGAGCGTCTGGCAAATTTACCATCAATCTGTGGAAGAAAACATGCCCAAAGTTACCAGAATGTTGAAATGATATAACCTAGCACAAGAAATGTGTATGCATGTAAGCACAGTAGTGAGTTTCTTATATACACATGCATGAGACTTGGGTCCAGTTTGACATGATGTTTTACCTACGCGGAAGCCTTCGAATGACTGCCTCATCAAGGTCAAAAGGTCTATTTGTGGCTGCAAGTACAAGAACCCGTTCTGTATCTTTTGTCCGTAAGCCATCCCAGTTCACCATAAACTCATTTTTCATTTTACGCATGGCCTCATGCTCCCCTGGATTTTCCCTCCGGCCCAACATGCTGTCAACCTATAAAAAAGACCAAGCGAAAAAACAAAAATTGAGGATATTCAACATGAAAGTGTATAAAATGCTTACTTCAAATACAACAAAACTACTATTCAACGTGCAAGGGTATAAAAAGGCAAAGAGCTTACTTCGTCAACAAATACCACACTAGGCGCAATTTTACTTGCTAGTGAGAAAACAGCTTTTACGTACTTCTCACCCTCGCCAAACCACTGCAGTAAGGACAAGATTGTGAGTCTAAAATTATGAAATGAAGTCGTTAAAGAGATGTGTCATGATCGACGAGGAAATTATAATTGTAAACCTTAGACGTGATGCTTGACATGGAAATGTTGATGAAGTTTGCACCAGCTTCAGTAGCCACAGCCTTCGCAAGCATAGTCTTACCAGTTCCAGGGGGGCCAAATAATAGTATTCCCTTGCAGGGCTGGAAACAAAAGATGTACAGTGAGATAGTTCTTCTAGACATTCATAACAAAACAAGTTCAATACCATATATTTATACAAGTGTGGTGTTGCACCAATATGTGTGCGTCAAATCCTAAAGAAGTGTTAAATTACCGATTCTCCCAAAATCTAAAGCAATTAGGATATGGTCAATTTAATCATTTAACCACATACTTCTAACACTCCCCCTCACATGTGGGCTCCAATTCCCTTTTAATAGGTGATGTCAAACACATGAGATTTTAAATGAAAGGTAGAGTGGAGAAGACAAGGATCAAACTCAAGAACTCCTACTCCGATACCATGTTAAATTACCAATTGTCCACGGAATGTTGCCTATAGCAAATTTATTAAGGAAAAAGAAGTATCTAAGGCCATGGTCAAGAACTAAAATATGAAAAACCCAAATTGTAAGGGCAAAGACATAACAGTAAAAATTTTGAAACCTGCACTTTCATGTATGTAGATTACTTATGCAAAGATACATGTTCTTGCTTAATGGTAACTCATAAATAATAGATCAAGCATAATATTATTTTTGCGCAGAAAATCAGAAATTCATAAGACACGATGTTCATTTTTTCAATAAAAGTTCTATTACCTATCAGAAAAAATGTTACCAAAACTTGGGCAATCACAATGTGGCAAATTTAGGAGTAGAAGACATCAGCTTTTAAAACAATTTATATTTGATAATTTTGGTTAAATTATTTAAATTAAGAATACCAAAAACAAAAGGTGAAAATGAATAAGGTGTCCATTTAACTCGTTTATGATGGAACCAACATAAAAGGAAAAGGTTTCCCTTAATTTAAAACACACACAATATAGAGTTATGAAAGATAAATAAATTGTAACACATCAATCTTTAAAAGAAGAAGCACATTTTCTTTGAACTAAGAGATTAAACCTTAGTTAATTGTCCCTTGCAAAAAAGTTCAGGCCTTTGTAACGGAAGCATCACCAACTCCTTCAATGTATCCTTGACATTTTCAAGAGCTCCAATATCATCAAAAGTAACTCCAATGTCATTGGGTGGAATAACATCAGCTAGAAGCCTTTTCTCAAATTCATTTTCTGTTACAACATCCTGATTTCAGCCAAAACAATCAGTTTGATGATCATTAAATAATAGATGTACTAAAGAAAACTAGTCAAAGTAATATCTCCTTGCAGGAAAGTGTTATAAGCACCTTAAGTGACTTCTTCAAGCTCTTAGATTCATTCTGGACAGCCTGCAAGATTCTAATGCCGTACTGGATGCTGCCAGAATTGCAATATGGCATTACAACTGTGTAATTTCCATCCAATAACTAATATTTCAGCCAACCACTATTTAAAATGATGGCAGCAAACAAACTATCAATTACCTCTCACTAGACAATACAAGCCTTGCATCAGGATCAGCTTCAGGATTCTGCATAAGATGATGGCTTAAAGCCCACCCAACTACCTTCTCTGCACCTGCAATACATAACAAAATATAATAGAATTTTTAAAAAACAATAATAATGATAATAAAACTGGTGAATCATCATGTCTTGATATAGAAGAATACAACATACTTTCATTTGTAAGTGTTTGGTCCTTAATGCATAATGTCTCAAGTCCTTCACATTCCATCCCACTCCGACCAAGAACCTACAAATAATGAACAGTAACTACAAGTATCATTTGCAAAACACTGCATGTTAACATACATACATTCAAAATATGAAAAATATTTTGTAAAAACGCTAACATACTCACAACGTTCAATTTAGAAAAATATGAAACTACACAGGTACTAACAACACAAAAGGTTTTCAAATTTAAACTTTTGCAGACTTTATCTATAATGTTAAATAACTAAAGCACCAATTTATCAAGTAATAGTATAATTTGTGTTAAAAGCAACAATGATGCGTATGATCTAAAATTTAAGAAAGGCAAAATTGCTCACAGTGCGCAGGTGATTCAGATTTCCTTTCATTTTGAGGGTTTCAGAATCTCGATCCAATTGGTGCTTCCATGATGCAAGAAGTGCTTCATCCTGCAATGAATTAATAGGCCTCCATAATATGTTGAGTAAGCAAAGCCAAGTAACTGATGGTAAGGAATCCACTACAACAGACCTGTGGCATGTGAATGGTTACTTTGTTGGGAAAAAGCTTAGTCAGATGTTTTGTCGTCTTTGGGACCTCCTTACCCCTGTCATGCAATCTTCCAAAACTATCCTGAGAAAATAAAAAGGCAGCAACATTAACAATTTCTGTCAGAAAGAGCACATTTTCCCAATTTCCATTCAGCAATCTGCACAAGCCCATAAAAATTAAGCTTGTGTATGTGCAAGAGAGAGCATAGACATTTTTCATAACATATAATGACAGGTTTTATGCAAAGACATTTATACATATAAACCAATAACTAGTGTGAAAGAAATCCAACTTTCCAACCACTCTCCCATGATATATCATAAACCAGTAATAGCCTAGACCTGCAAAAACTCAATAAAACTAATTGTGGACATGAGTCCCATATAAAATTTGAAGTCAATTCCCAAGATGACCCATAACAACATAACAGTGCCCTTATGTCTTCCCTCCTACTTCAGAATTGCACTTCAGTTATCAAAAGATTATTCAATATTTGTAATAAAATATAGTTTTTGTACCTCCAGTCAAAATTAGAGCATAATGAAGTAGGCATATCATCATAAGAAAAATAAGGGGAATAAAGCCAAGGAAAAAAGATAGAAAGCATAGAACGAAAAGGTGTGATTGTTCCTCTCACTCAATATTACTCACAATAGACATAAAAGGGCTATAATTAATAAATAAAAAATTCCTTTGTTTACCAAACCAGTTCTTCTATCCAAAAAGTAAATCCATAATGCTCTTGGGGACTACCGATGGACCCCAAACAGTGAAAATATAAAAGATTATAGCTCACGGGCCACATCTCAATGCATGAAAAGATAATCCACAGTTTCACCACGACTTCTACACATACAGCACAGTCTACCAAAGATACACCTATCCTACTAAGGTTATAAGTTGTTAAAATTTTCCTGCATACTGTTATCCATACAAAAAATGTGCCTCTTCTTGGAGCCTACTGCACCAAAGGCACTTCTAAAGGAAAGACACCATTTGAACATCTCAAAACCTCTTAATAAGAATGGACATCAAACTTACTATTGCTAACTAATCACCTTCCACCTAATCAGGGCATTCCCCCTGGAAATGCATAGAACATTAAACATAGAGTCTACTGATTCAAACTCCCAATCATTAAAAGCACAAATAAACCTGATATTCCAAGGGGAAGACCCCCCCCCCCCCCCCCCACCACATTCTAATTGTCCAAGTAAGAATTCATCAGGGCCTCCTTCTCAACAGCAAGTGCATATAATTCCAAATGCAGCTCTTTCAACGATTGGTTCCCACACCATATTTCATCACTCTTTGGCCATCCCCAATCACAAACTGAGCATAACCAGCAAATTACCCACCCTAATAATCTACATATATTCTTTCATACAACATTTTAGTCATTCTTACTTTGAACAATAGAAGGTTCAGGAAATTACTGTTCAACATCGCTGATTATAATAACACATACATTTCAAACTCCTAATTTAGTAAAGTAAATATCCTCAACTTTAAGTTTCTTTTTGTCCAAAGCAACAAATATTTATGTCTTTCACATATATTAGACAGATGTAGTAGCAAAAGGCAAAAAATGAACAATGATGATATGTCAATAAATTACAAACATCAAAATCAGAATAAAATTTATGGAAAATTGGAAATGCCTCCATAAAGGATTATGCACCCAAAAAAAACCCCCAGAAAAAACTGATAATACAAGCAGGAAGATTTTTTTAACCAAAAAATCTTCATAATCCTTGAAAATTTTTATTGAAACTGAACATCCAGGAAGCAGTACCATTATAAGGCACATTTCTGCTTCAGAAAGAACAACCCACATTCACAATAGGAAAACATCAACCAAAACTTGCACAACTTCAAGGAAAAATGGAAACCCATGAACTATCTAGAGACTAAGCATTACCGGGAAAGCCAAGTCAAGAAGAGCAGTTTGATTGCTGCCAAATTTTGTGAAAAGAAGACCACCAGGATGTGACTGCAAGAAAAAATATATATGGTAAGAAGAAAACAGATCTACATGAGGAAGCCATAAGAAATACTTAAAATGCAACATACAAGCAAAATTCATTGGCTCCCCTACAAATCCAAGGTGTCACTCTACTTGACTGCAATGACCTCTTTATCATGCTTCTTTAGCTTTCTCTACTCATGTGAAATAACAATTAACTCACCACACCTAATGCTACCCAGGATAGTACATTGCTCTCTTAAGCAGCACAATAACAGGTATAAAGGAATCGAGGAGGATAAGAGATATTGGCTGCCTTGTAAGAGTAAGGGGTTCACAGTTAGTGCATACTACCATCTTCTTGTTGGCCATAGTGAGCAATTTTTCCCTTGGAAAAGCATTTGGAAGCAGAAGATCCCCTCTAGAGTGGCTTTTTTTGTCTGGACCGCAGCCTTGGGGAAATGTTTGACCATTGACAATCTAAGGAAAAGAAAGGTTTGCATTTTGGATTGGTGTTATATGTGCAAGTGTAATAGTGAAAGTGTTGACCATCTTTTCCTTCATTGCTCGGTTGCTTCGGAGTTATGGGATATGGTTTTTGGTTTATTTGGAGTGAGTTGGGTCATGCCTTTGTCTGTTGTTGGGCTCTTTGCTTGCTGGCAAGGTCGCTTTGGTCGCCACTGCAATGGAGTTATTTGGAAGGTCGTTCCTCTTTGTTTGATGTGGTGTATTTGGAAGGAGAGGAATAGTAGATGCTTTGAAGACATTGAGCGTGCTTTGCCTGACCTCAAGCTTCTTTTTATCCGAACCTTACTTGACTGGTTCTCTGTGTGGAGAAACCATCCTTTTTCTATTTTGGATTTACTTGACTTTTGTAATTTTCGTTCTTGACTTGTTCACCCCTATATACTCCCTGTGTGCTTGGGTGTCTCTTATTTTATCATTAATGAATTCTTATTACTTATCAAAAAAAAAAAAAAAACAGGTATAAAGGAATGCTGCTAAGATGGTAGGTTTACACCATCACAGTAAGCAGCAAAAAATATCGGAGTAGAATGTGGCGAGTAGTTCTCCAAACAAGTCAGATTTTCAACTCTCTCAGATTGGTATACTCCTAGGCCTTGGTAGGCAGACCCCTCCTGAACCCATTCCCAGACCAAGGCAGTTGGTCCTTCCTCCAGGCATTCTAAATAGACTAGGTGGCATCGTAAAACCTTTTCTTTAGTGTTAACACCTATGCTACTGATATCCTCCTAGCATCAATGAATGATGGTCAGCATTACTACTTTTTAACCTAGTACCTAATATTCATATCGACATAAGTTCCTGATTTAGTAATTGTTAAAAGTAATAATAATAAAATAAAATAATTAAAATTAAAATTAAAAAACCCTCGTAATAAGTACACAAAAAAATAAGAAAAATATTTAGAACTGCAGCAACTAGGTGTAGAAATGCAAAACAGGTATATAAGTCACTTCAAACAGCATGATCTACATAATGTATGATACAAGTGCCGGAAAATTGTGATAATAAAGGCCAAATTTATGTCATATTCAACAAAGACATAAATGATGTATGTATGTAAGAATATAGACACGCATTATGTTCAATACATGTCGTAAAAGCCATTGTAATCTTTATTCATCATTTCTATTTTAAAGTTGAGGAAGGATGAAGTTGAGACTCAAGCTGTACCTCATCTCACATTGCATTTAATTATACAAGCATATCAGACTATATAATTGAAGGGAAAGTGAAATCCCCAGCATGATTGATAAATTTGTAACAATGCAAACATTACCTTCTCCTTGCGATTGTCAATATGAGTGTGTGAACCAATTACAACCACGTTATCAGGAAGCTTGTCAAGTTTGCTTCTGAATGTTGAAACTTCATTTCCTACAATGGATTTCTCAGCATCTTTCATAAACAGAATGAAAGGTGAGCTTCTGCTCTCACTTAATACAACCTGGCAATAAGATGTTAAAAGTCATCCACAAGCTAATGAAAATATTATTCACGAAAGAGAATATAAACAGAATCAATTGTTTAGAACAAGGAAGAAAATCTACCTCAAACAAAGTGTTAATAAGCAACTTGTCCAATTCTTCTACACTCGGGCCATCCGAACGAAGATCAGAAACTAGAGAGAGAGAGAAAGAGAGATTCAACATATAACAACAGAAAATGATGAAAATAATAAGACATCTTATGAGGTCTAAGCTTGTGAAAATGGTGTGACAGTAAAATTTACCATTGCAGAAGAATCCATAACCTGCCTCACACCGACCTCCAAGATCAACCCCATCTGGTATAGGTTTATCAAACCTAACCCCAACTTTTGACCACGGATTCTCCTCAAAAACTAATACCACCTTTCCACGGGCTCCACTAGACGGGCCCCTACACGTTAAGTTCACAAAGCATGTGTTACAGCAGAACCACCTTAAAAGTTCATGTTGCACAAAAATAAACACGGAAAAAGGCCATATAATATTAAGTTTAGATAGAAAGAGAGCCTAAGCATGAATTCCCTCAGAAGAATACAAGTGAATAACAAAAACAATCAAATGGGAAAAGAGTATCTGAAACTGAAGCATCCAGAAAAGATGATAATATAGCACTGGCAATTATTCATAAAGATTTACCGTGAAGAAGATGCTGCTGTATACATGCCAACAGAAACCGAACCATTAAATTTTACTCTATCACCTGCACATATCATATTTGTAGAAATGAATCCAGAGGAAACAAAAGGAAATCCAAACATCCAAAAAGTATGGAAAACTGGAAATCCACATGCAACGGCCATTTCTAAATATAATGCAAAAAGTATACCTAGTTTAAACAAGTCATTCTTAGATGCCCCAGAAGAAGAGGGTACAGTGTCAGTCTCCATCTTAGGCTGAGATTCCAAGCCAGAAGGAGAAGGTGCATTTGAAGAGCCGGGTATATCTGCTTCACCTGCTGACGGATCCATGCTCGCAGCCAAGTCCATGGGTAAAGGATTTTGTTTGCCGCAGTTGCAAGATTTCTCTGCATTATTTCCATCTTTCAGCAGCTCTGCTTCCTTCGAAGATAACCCCTACATGTTTGTTATTAATATTCCAATCAATTAGCCTGATCATCTCTGGTAAATAAACAAACAAAACATCAAAAGAGAAATCAGATAATGAATACAAAAACTAAATAAAATTGCAGCAAATCATTGTACCATGCGTGAATGATCAATTTAGTCACTGGGTATCATAAAAACAGCAAGTAAGGAAAGAGGAAGAGCTTAATTCCAGAAATATCAAATAGAAAATAGGTATAACTGTAATTCTAATATCAGAGTCAAGAAAGTAATTTTATCTTACACCCAACAATGAATGGCTATCAAATATGAGCAACTTAGCCCCAAAGTAATTAGCAAGTGCCTTTGCCAACATCTCCTGATATATCTCCGACCCTGTAAAGAAGTTCAAAAACAAAACAAAAAAAAAAAAAAAATTGCAGTTCAATTTTCTGGAATGTAAACCACCAATCTAGCCTCAACATCTATTGATATATCTCAAACCCTACACCCTAGAGATTAAATTGGTTAAAAAAATAAAATACGCACAAACCTGCAGGACCAGAGAGCAAAATTCGCGGATTCACAGTAGTAAGCTCCGAGGTATATTTTGCATGTTCTTTATGCTTCAAGTGTATAAATGAAGCTGCAATCAGCACATTTTTTGTGTTCTCACTGCAAGAGTAAAAAATAAAAATAAAAAATGAAACCACAAGTTATGATTGCAGAATTCAATATCAAAAACCATCCAACATCTTGTCTACCATTCAGCCAATGGACACACTAAAACTCACGCATATATGTAATCTAGTTAGGAAACCACAACACACTTGGTTATCTACCAATCATTTAATCAGCTAATCTCCACGGTTGAATGAAACCAAATGAATAACGAAAAAAATAAACAAAATGATAAATAAATGGTATCAGGCCTTTGGGCTAAATGGCACACTTCCACCCCCAATAAGCATGGGGCAGTGGGTGAGGGTGGGAGTTTGAATCTAGGAAGCACAGACAAGGACACAAGTACAGGTAAAACACGGCGACACAAGCATTTTCTGAAAAATTATAACATGAGACCATACGACACTAGTATGACATAGGTACAACACAAGTACAACACCCTAAATTAAGCGTCCGTGCTTCCTAGGCTTGAATTTCCTGGGGTGCATGAGTATCTAGTATTTACCTTAAAAAAAAAAATGGTATCAGAGCTTAAAAATTCACAACATCAAACCCAAGAAGACTTCAAATAGAAGCAAGTTGTTTTGCATCATGTCAAGTGGATTGTTTGTCACTACAACTTGGCTTCCCAAAATAGACGGTTCACAGAACACTGAAATTAATGTCAAGTAAAATGGATCCCTGCCTCAAAGTCCATAAGTCCCACTCATCAAGAGGATATGTCCTAATTCTCGAAACCTGTCTCATGTTGAGGGCAGGGAACAAGAGCTATAAGCAAGTTTGTGCTACCTTTTGATTCCCCCACAATGCATTTAGCATGAGATAATCCTTTTGGAGGAAATAAGATCCCTAGAAGTGAATTATAGCCAAAGCAAGTCCATGAAAGAAACCCAATAGCAGAAAATCATATTGATTTGAAAATGTGGAGATTGATTAAATTCTAAGCTTGAAATACCAATATTATTTGTTTCTTAATAGAAAATAGAAAACTATTATGACAAAGGTAAATGATTAAAGCACATAAATTTGGATAAAGACCATTCCTCTCAAAGAGGACAGGAAAAGGGAAGAAATTTCATCATGACATAGTCCTAAGGAAAACATCAGTAAAAAACAACTCTAATATCCAGAAATCCGCTTCAGAATTTTCAAACAAATGAGATCAAGGCAATACTTGACAAGATCAGGTGCCTCATTGTAAACCAGGGGCCTCATACCATCCCCTATTTATCTTATTATACTATTACAATCTCCTCCTACTAAATAAAAGAAATAAATGAACCTTTACTTCATAAGGTAACACACCACTTTCATTTTTAATTTAGACCAAGAATATTAGGTATCAAGGCCACACTACAGCAATACAAAGCAGCTTCACAACCTATTCCGTTCAATTATAAATAGGTAAAACTTAAGTACAATACCTTAGGTGGAGCACTTTAGGTTTTCCAATTAAATTCAAGCATTTAGTTGCATTGAATTTAATTATCCTTGGAAAAGATAATACTATTTGTTTTTTATTGGTAGGATGGGACAAGGCATGCAGGCTAATGGTGGTTTAGGGATAAGGAAGATTACCACCTTCAATAAAGCTCTCTTGGGAAAGAGGTTGTGGAGGTTTGGGATCGAGGATACATGTGATAGCTTCAAAGTTTGGGGAGGAAAGGGTGGGTTGGACTTCAAAGTTGGGTAGTGGTTCTCATGGTTGTGGTCTTTGGAGGAGCATTAAAATGGGTTGGGAGAAGTTTCACTAGCACTTTTAATTTGAAGTTGGAGTGAAGAATCAAGTTCGTTTTGACATGACTCTCAGTGGGGGGATCAACCTCTAAAAGAAGTTGACCCAGTTTTGTACAATATTTCTACTAATCAGGAGGCTCTAGTAGAGTCTCTAATGGTGAGATAGGATGTGGGGACAAGGAGGTGTTGGGATGTGAGATTCTTCCGGGATTTCAACAGTTGAGAGTTGGATTTGGTGGATGCCTTTATTCCTCTTTTGGACTCTCATATTCCTCCCAGTGAAGACAGAGACTGGGTGAGGTGTTTGTTCTTATTATAATGATTTGTGGGGATCCACTTCTTTCAACTTCCCTAGGAAAATTATTTGGAGTATTAAGGCTCTTAGACAAGTTTCTTTCTTTGTTTGGACAGCAGTGTGGGGGAAGATACTAGTGATGACCTTGGGAGGAGGGGTTATACCTAAGTGGATTCGAACTATATGTGCCAGAGTAGTGGGAAGGCAGTGGATCACCTTTTGCTCCATTGCAGTGTAGCCTATCAATTATGAAGCTTTGCTTTAGTTTGTTTGGGGTGGGGTCTCTTGGGTTTTACGTGGGAGTGAATGGACTTTTGTTTGCTTGGAGGAATTGGTTCAAGAAGTACTCTTTGGGTATTTGGAATTTGGAGCCGCCATGTTTGATGTGGATTATTTGGACGGAGCATAACAAATGTACATTTGAGGATTTGGAGAACTTGGAGGACCAGCCTTTCGCCTTATTTGTAGGCACTTTGTCTGAACGGTCTCATACATGGGGATTCACATCTAGTGACCCCATTCTCATGTTTAAAGACTCTCATTCTTATTGTACATAATTTTTTTGTTTTCTTTAGACTACTTTGTGCTTTTTGTAGAAAGTAGTATTTTTTTCAATAAAATTATTCTTACTGATCAAAATTTATTGGTTAATGCAACCAAGTGCTTAAATTCAATTGGGGAACCTAATAAACTGCACCCAAGATGTTGCACCTAAATTTTATCCTTTTTTTTTTTTGGATAAGTAATAAAGATTCATTGATAATAAAAAGAGAGAGACACTCAAGTACACAGGGAGTATACAGGGGTGAACAAATCAAGAACGAACATTACAAAAATCAAGTAAATCCAAAAGAGAAGAAAAAGGATGGTTCCTCCACACAAAGAACCTGTCCAATAAAGTACTGAAAAATAGAAGCTTGAGGTCAGGCATGGAACGCTCAATGTCTTCAAAAGACCTAGGGCACATTTGGTACACTGTAATGATTATTACATGATAATAGAAATAAGTATTATAAGGAATACATTAAGTTGGAATGTAATAAGTATTATTATTCATTAGTTTGGTGAGTATAAAAAAAAAAGTGTAATTAAATCATTTTTAAGTCAAATTTCCTAAAATACACTTATTTTAGGGTGTTCAAAATAGAGCTAATAATTAACAAGGAAAATTTATTTTCCTTCCTTTTGAAGATGTAGCAACTAATGGATTTTTAGGATATTTTTTAAAAAAGTTACTGCATAAGGTGAAGGAATAAATATTCAGTACTTTTGATAAGGAATAGTTATTCCTCATTTTGAAGAATAACTATTCATAAGGAATAACTATTCATTGTAATAAAAACATAACCAAACAACCGAATAGTTATGCCATAGAAATATTTATTACATTACAGTGTCTATTACAGTCTACCAAACGTGCCCCTACTATTTCTCTCCTTCCAAATGCACCACATCAAACAATGAGGAACAACCATCCATATATCTCCATTACGATGGCGACCAAATCGACCTTGTCAGCAAGCAAATAGCCCAACGACAGACATTGGCATAACCCAATAAACTCCAAATAAACCAAACACCATATCCCACAACTCAAAGCAACTGGGCAATGAAGGAAAAGATGGTCAACAGTTTCACAATTACACTTGCACATATAACACCAATCCAAAATGCAAACCTTTCTTTTCCTTAAATTGTCAATTGTCAGACATTTCCCCAAGACAGCGGTCCAAACAAAGAAAGCCCTCTAGAGGGAATCTTCTGCTTCCAAATGCTTTTCCAAGGGAAAAACTGCTCACTATGGCCAACTAGAAGATGATAGTATGCACTAACCGTGAACCCCTTACTCTTAAAAGGCAGCCAACATCTCTTATCCTCCCTGATCCCCCTTACAGGAGTGCTATAAATGGTATTGATGAAGCTCCTGAAAGCTTCCAATTCCCGATTATGCACATCCCTACAAAAATGTATCTCCCAATGGAGGACACCATTGGTGTACCTCATTAGATCCGCCACACTTGCCTCTTTTCTACGACAAATCCTAAATAATTCAGTACAGCGGTCAGCGAGAGAAGAAGAACCACACCAACTATCTAGCCAAAACTGCACTTTTGATCCATTATAAATTAATGCGATTGATTTTTATTCCTCTATTGAGGAAAGATAACTTGAAAGCTATGATTTGATAGCCAAAAGCTACATCTAAAGTAAAAAAGGACACAAAATAAAGGAATTGTCCATAATGAAAATCTAGACTAACAGGGCCCTTTTCTAGAAGGATTTGTGATATCTTATAATTTTTAGGTTTCTACCCAAGACAAAGGCATCTACCAAGCCACATTATTCCCGAAATCTCTTTTTTTACAACGTTAATTTACACCCATTAGTATTTGAAATACAGTAACATAGAAGCATTGGTCTAATAGACAAATCAAGTCAGCCAACAAAAATATAGTTTCCAGAAACCATAAGACACATTTCAAAATTACGCAACATATGTTATCCACTAGACAAGAGCTGCCTACATAGAACCTGGGGATGGGGAGGCCTACATGAATAAAGGAAATAAGGAAAACAAGTCAAAATATTAAGCAAATCATTACAATTCCCTGTATTTTTTTTTTTTATAAATATTCCCCATCTTTAAATTGTACACAACACACAGACATACATATCTAAAAGATTAGAAGAGATATAATTAATCACGGTATGGTAAAATGAAAGAATCATACCTTAAATAATATGGGAAGTTGTCAAATGAAACGTCTAAGTTCCTGCCATCAAGAATGCCTAAGAGAACTTCTTCTCGAAATACCGCACACCGCACAGACATACCCGATGTTGATGTTGGCTGCGAATCCCTCATCCACTCGTTTCTTTCTTCCAAAACCTGTTTAAACATACTTTTGCTCAATTTTAGTGTACAACTAGTTGATCGAGCTAACATCCTGAACAAAGGCCTTAGCAAATCATTCACCCCAGAGAATTTTACATTGCCTGCCTCTATGCCAGAGTCCGGGTTGCAATCATGAGGAGAGTTCCTGTTGGTGGTTCCAGTTTCTGCAGCTTTATCACTCCCGGTGTTTGGTGCCGAGTTGCATTCCAGGCCATCAAGCTCAACCTCTGTGCCATCCTGAACAACGGATTGAGCAGGCACCTCAGTACCCTGGTTGACTTTAGTGTTAGTTTGAGTTGGAGACTTCCAACGTGATAGATCTTGTCTCATGCTGGAAAGGCCCGAAAGGGATGCCAGTATGGAAGCTCCAGCTACAGCTGAAGGATCCCCCGTCCTCCTTTCAAAATGCAGAAGCTTCCCAACACCACTTTGAACCTCTGCACCTTTAGCTGCAACCTCAGGCACGGGATGCTGAAATATCTATGTTGACAAGAATTAAGGTGCCCATGAACACAGTCACAAACACACATGCATAGCTACACGCAGGAAAACACAAGGAAGAATATAACAAAGAACCGTTCAAGAACCAAAGATAAGGATACATAAGCATGGTTTGCCCCAAACACCACCTCATCACCCGAGTTGAGCATGCAGCTGCTACTCCTCTTGATAGTTGTCCCATTTACTTGCACCAGTCCCTTGCTCCCCATAATTTCTAGCACAGCTGAGTCACTACCATCGCGCTGATCATGTCCAGAAACAATGAGTACTCATACTGCATGTACATATCTCTAAGGATTTCATCTCCAAAAAGATAGAAAACCAAAGTACATACACCCAAGTACAATCACAAATACATATATGTGCTTGCTTGTTACTCAATTGTCATCAAAACCATGCCTAATTTCATAACTATCCTACAAAACTTCTAACCATATAAAATTACACTGAAACACAAGATATACCTGGGTGTGCTTTATTCTGCATAGAGTCCCACTAATAGTGTGATCCTTCAATAATAAACCAGAGTTTCTACTCGACCCAATCGCGAATACATCAGTGCAAATCGAAATATTCAGATTCTGCGGCATATAATCAAACAATTACCACACAGAAAAATGAAAACCCACTTCCCAACTCAATTCAACCTTATAAAAAAAACAAAAACACAATCCCAACCTGTGCAGACTGTGATAGAAGCTTGCACCACGGGGTCGAAAGCTCGTAAGTCGAAGCCGGGTTTCGCTTCTGATATACACTCCACGAAGAGAACGAACTCCTCGGCTTATCAACTATCGAAATCGGATTCGGCGTATCTCCTAAAATAAAATAAAAAAGAACAAAACTTTCAACTTCGAGTTTCGATAATCGTAAAGTTTTGACCGAATCGAAACGCACAGACAAAGAAATAATAAAGCTTTGAGCACAGTGAGAGAGTGATAGAGCGAAACAAAGAAGAAGAAATAAATAAATAAAGAACTCACCGTCGGCGATCGGAGCATCAACGGCGGTGGCTGGCGCGACCTCGTCTTTCTGAGTACTCACGGCGTCTTCTCCGACGATCGGAGCATTTTCCGACGGATCTGCCGTCGACGGCTCGCACAATTCTTTTGAATTCTCGGCCACCGCTTGAGTCGGTTTCTCTCCGCCATTCTCGACCTGAAAATTCCACAACTTTCCGTCAAGAAAATAAGCCCTAGACCAAAACGACACCGTACAGATCACAAAAACAAAAAATCGAAAATCTTGAGCGTTGAATTTCATTTCTTCAAAAAAAAAAAAAAAACCTTTTGACGCTTTGGTGAAGGAGGCTTATCTTCAGAGGAAGATGATCTTTTACTATTGTTGTTGTTGGTGTTACCAGAGAGAGATCCACTTCTTCTTGTTGAAACCATGCCTCTCTCTCTCTCTTTCTTTCTCACTCTCTCTCTCTTCTAGTCTTGTTTTTATGTTTGGTTTTTTTCTCTTTCTTTTTGCCCCTCAATGTAAATGTGAGAGAGAGAGAAATGACAGAAAAGAGTGTGTGTGTGAGAGAGAAAGGGATATTATAGGAGATAGATTATAGTACGAACTTTATTGTTTTGTTTTTGTTTACCAAAATAAAATAAAACTTTATTGTTTCCTACCAAAAATATGAAAACTCCATTATGCAATTTGGTTAATTTGTGTTTTTTTGGGTTAAATTTGAATATTTAGGCTTATCTTTTTTTTTTTTGAAAAAATTCTCAAAAAGGTTCAAAATGACTGAAAATACCCTTATCGTTATCTAGTAGATGAGAATGGATTGCGTTTCAAACGACATCTATGAATCGGAGTTAGGTAGATGACGTGGCACGAGTTTCGTTTGCTATGTTAGCATTTTTCTCCTCTTCTTTTTTTCGCAAGTGTTGTATCAACATTTTTCATCTGTTATATGATGATAATGATTCTTTTCTTAAGAATTTTGAAGGTGAAAGAGTTACTTTGAGAGTCTTAGTGATGGAATCATTAAGTCATAATCCGTTGAATTATTGTATCATCAACTATCTACTTTTGTTAGTGTGATGAAGCTTATTTTGAGTTCATTGGATTTCTGTTGCTTCTAATGTTGTTGTTAAGTCGTCCATCGGACTTGCTTCGATTGGACCCGTACCAATTTTTCCTTATGCAAATGACAATCCATTGATTTTTGTCAACTTTTGTCTTTCCTTTCTCCCATTTCATGTTTATTCATTTCCAATACTTTATACATATACATGGAATTTTTTCAAGTACTCGTAGTATATTCTCCTCTCACAAGAATGGTAAATCCTACTGATTAAATTCATAATAAAGCCTATTATTCATACGAGATGAGTGAATATCACATTACTGTATTTTAGGAGTACCAAATAGTTACTCTCCGTCCATTCCATTCAATAGTGACATCTCAAGGCCTTGGCCTTAGGTCCCTACATGTCCCAACATTTTTTTTTTTTTGAAGGTTTCAACTTTCAAAGCCCTCCACTGAATAGACAAAAGGTCCCAAAATTGTACCCAAGCAAATCCCAAAATGTAGAATCATAACTAACTTTTATATATATATATATATATATATATATATATATGTGGAGGGGGGTTTGCATTCTTTCCACATCTTCAATAAGGTCCCCAAATTTTTGAGCCAATATTTAATACAAACAAAACCCTAAATTGATTAAAAAATATTATGTTATGAGTCTACCATCAGTTGTGCTATGCCAAATGCTAAAATAACACACAAAATCTTACTTTTGCTACTTTAATATAGTATTTGATAATACACCCTACATCAAATGTTCCATTTTAACATTATAACATATTAAAATAATATAAACAACTAATAAAAAATTCATTTAATTTCTCTAAAAGCACCTATCTCTCTTATCTTTAACCTGTCCCATAACTCATCCAACACCACCAACAACCCACCACATTCACTTCTCAAAATCCACCCCAAAAAACAAACAAACCCAAAAAACCCATAACTCGTCAATCAAGAGAGAGAGAGATCCAACGGCGTGGCGTGGTGAGGTGGAAGCTTGGTAAGGCCGAAAGTGTGAGAGAGAGAGAGAGAGAGATGGAAATATGTGAGAGGAGAGAGAGGAGAAAAAAAAAGAGTAAAAAGTTTTAGCATTTCTACAATACAATTCTACTAACAGAATTGTATAGTTCATCCATACTAAATTTTTTAGCATTTGGAACATTTGATGTGGGACGTTTTTTGGTGTGCTAAATGCATAGTTTTAAAAATTAGATCGAACCGTCCAGTTTAACCATGAATCGGGCACAAATTCGGTCTGGTAAAAACCTCTAAAATTGGGAGCAAAAGCAATTCTTTAATCATACTAGATTTTAAAATCATGGCTAAATGCTAAAAATGTAGCATACCTAATGCTAATGCTCTTATAATATGTCAAATAAGCATTGAAGATTGCCTAAAAACTAGTAAAATAGATATTAACAAAAGCTAAATACAAAAAAGTATATTAACAATTCTTATCTCATTAATTAGGCCAGAAGAACAGTTGTTTTTATTGATATTTTGATAGATAAGAAGAACGATTTTTAAATAAAATAAATATACAAACTTAAATTAACAAATATTTAAAAATTAAAAATTCATTAAAACTTATCGTCTTAGACCCCAAAATGTATTGAGTTGTCCATGTCATTCAATTCTTTTCCATTATAAGACATATAATATTTGACTCTTTTTTTTTGAAAGCTTTATTAATTTATGGACTTGTTATAGCCTTTATACTTTTATATGTGCATTTGAATCTTCTATTGAACAAAAATGTGAATCCTTAGTTGAATTCCAAAATAAAAATACATATATTTTTTTTTTGTATTGAATGATAATTGAATTTAACTATATAATTCATTAGTTAATGCAAACACATAATTGAATTTAATTGGAGGAACCTAAGTCACATCATTTAAGAAATTATACTTAAATTGTGTATTTTAAAAATATAGGTATTAAAATTAAATATTTTAAAATCTAAGCATGATTTCAAAATTAGTCAATTATCTAATAATAATAGGACAATTTTTCTTTTATGAAATAGGACAAAGTTTGGCTACAAATTTGGTTGACTACAACTTCCACTAAAAAAAATTAAAATGGCTACATATTTTGAAAATGTAACAATTGGATTATAGTTCTTTATGTTCTTAACACGTATGTCAAATTTCATGATAGTTGGATGTTATTTACTATTCAATCCACAAACTTATTTTTTATGCATAATTTTAGAGTATAAAAACTTAAAATTTAAATATTTGATTGATGGTATAATTATAAAATTTTTATTTTTTTGAAATTTTGCAAGTATGGAGGATATAAAAAGAAAATGCAATCCAACGGTGAATTTGTCTAAATTCATATTTAGAGGGTTTTAACTTATGACGTTCACTCCTGATAATAGTTCTTTATCATTAGATCAAGACACCAATTGTTTTTTGGTGTAAGTGGAGATTGAATCTTAGATTTCTTATTCAACCATTAGAAATTTCACCAATTGAACTAATTGGAACCCACAAATATTGAGTAGAGTCGTAATTAAACTTTGCCCTTAATAATATAACATTTTTTTCCTTGTCAGCTTTGGTTGGTGCACAGAGATTCGTTGCAGCTTAGGTTAGCAAACATGTTTTGTTTGTGGAGGTAGATAATAGATCGGTGAACTTGTCCAAAGATATGTCAAGGTAACACAATGGTGATATTGTTAAGGGAAATAATTAGTTCAGGCTGCCTCGTTTAGATTGACATTGATATATGAATTATTTTTAAAAAAAATTTCGAGAAGGAGATTTATTTTAAATTATACCATGAGACGTTGAAGTAATGATTTGTTTTTTTTAGAAAAAAAACACGCATTTACGTCAGTGGCGGCGCCACTCAGAGTCCAGGGTGTTCCTAGGAACACCCTGGCTTGAAAATAAAAAAAAAATTATACATAATAATTTAATTTTTCTTTATTTGTTTACCTTTAAAAAAAAAATAAGATCACCCTCAAGCAATATCAGGAACACCCTCAAAATTTTTATGCCAAACAAATTTTGAACTAAAATCTATAAATATAAATATATATATATATATATATATATATAAATATAAATACGAATATGCGTAAGGCGTTGTCGTTGATGAGCCTCATCAGATGAGCTCGCTGCCATCCCATAGTAGCTTCTTTAGTTTTCTTCTCTTCCTCGTTGTCACTCTCTTTCTTTTGGCATTTCTTCTCTGGGTTTCTAATCAAAATGTTAGTAGAGAAACCCAAGGGACAAGAAGACAAGACTCAAGATGACTTCCACTGTTTCACACCTACCCACTTTCCACTTCTTATTAAATGCTTCTTTATTTATTTATTTATTTATTTTTTTTACAAAAGTTACTAATGGGCGGACAAAGCAACGTGGTTTATCTGCCACTCTTTTAAATTTTTATTTTTTGATTTTTGTTTTAATTTCTTAGAAAATCGTTTATAGTTTTCTATTCTTTTTCTTTTTGATCACTCCTATGTAGAAGGCTTATTATGCTTTTTAATTTTTTTATTGAGTTGTGAAATTAGCTTAAAATAATTTGAATAAAAGAGGTAAAATTTTGAAATGTAATTAGATATATTAATTTATATAGAATTTTTTTTAGACTACTAGTAATTAGTAAAAAAAATTAATGAAGCAACTAAACACCAATAATTAATAATTTAATTAACTAATATATTATAAAAGATAAACAAATTAAATTATGTTAGGCTAAACAACAATTAATAATTTAATAATTAATGAAACAACAATACAAGAAATTATAGTTTATAAAAGACAAACAAATTTATGAAACAACTAAACAACAATAATTAATAATTTTATTAATATTTCAAATGAACTTATAGTTTATTATTCAGGTATCTTTGTTTATTTTTTTTCTTTTCATTTTTTTCTTTTCGAGGTTTTTCTGTGTACAGAATGCAAATTTATTTTGATTTTAAGAACTTTTTTTTTTTAAGCACAAATTTCATGCTGGGCAAATCTTGAATTTCGGCCGATATTTACCGAAACGTCCTGAAACACCCAAAATAGACCAAAATGGCCCGAAATTTTTTTAAAGTGGAATAGGAACACCCTGGACAAAATTCCTAGAGCCGCCACTGATTTACGTTACATTAAACATTTGTTTGACCATTCATTTAGGGAAAATATATGAATTTCATGCAAATTTTAGAAACGTAAACAATATTTTAGCCACTAACAAAAATACAATAGTACTACCCAAAGAGTAGTGGCACTATCCATCATCTCTCTCATTAAAAGAATATTAATTTGAACCCCTCATAGGTAACAAATTAGACCTTGAGGATTTTAAAAGTAACATAGTAAAACATATAGTTTAAAAGGTAACAAATTAAATCTTGATGTTTAGGAAAGCAAGAAATTAAAACTTAATTCATTTAGGTAAAATAACATTATGTTTGAGGTTTAGTATAGTTACTTTTAAAAATATTAAGTTTAATTTGTAACTTTTGAACTACCTGTTACTTTGTAAAACTTTCTAAGGTAATAGTTTGCTTCTTTTTCTTTCTTTTTTTTGATTTATTACATCACTCATATTATAGAATTTAAATTATAATATATACGATTCTAGGAGAGGGAATATATATATATATAAGCACAATGGATCTAGGTGAGGTTTGAGTAACCGTTGAATGTTGTCATGGTGGAGACATAGCAGGAAATAAGGAGAGTTGTCTACTTGTCTTTTCTGGAAACAAACATACGTTACGGTCATGCATGGTTCTACCATATTTTGTATACGTGGGACATGCCTAACTTGCGCCACTGAATACAGTTTTGTTCTGCCTTCAGAATTTTTGACCAATTGGCTCAAAAGCATCACTGGCCCGCTCTTTCTTTTTCCCCCTTATCTCTTTTTTTATTTTTATTTTTATAAATCGATAATTGAGAGTGATTTGAATTGAATGTGGACGTGAACTTTTTTGAATAAAATATCAAAAAAGACAATTAAGCTTCTCGGAGGCTTCTACCCCGGTTATATCTCCTGAAATCACTCCACTACAATCTCTGAGAAGTGTGTTCAACGAATTTCTTCCTAATTCAGTGTCCATTATGGTCGCAGCGAATGTTGCCTCCACATCAAACTTTCTTCCTCCACTTTTATATAGCTTCCTTGTTAATTTTAAGATAAATTGTAAATTACACTTTTAAAATTTGAGAGTGTTTGAATTATACACCCCGAAATTTTAGACTTTAGATTTTACCCATGAAATTTGAGGGTTTTTGAATTTTACAATTTGACATTTTAGAATTTGGAATTTACCCCCTAAAGTTTAGAGTATTTAGATTTTACTCCCTAAAGTTTGGTGGGTGTTTGAATTTTATATCTTGAAGTTTTAGAAGTTTGGAGTATAAAATCTAAATTCTGAAATCTATGGGTGTAAAATTCAAACACCCCCAAAATTTAGAAGGTAAGATTCAAATTTTGAAATTTCAAAGTATAAAATCTAAATATCCCTATACTTTAGGGAGGTAATTTATAATTTACCCTTAATTTTAATGGCAAGAGTGTTTTGTTTTTTATTTTTGAGAAAATTTTGGACATTCAATACGTTATGTCAATGGGTTCTAACAATGAAATCAACTGATATAATCTAATATGAAATAAATGCTGCATTGATATATCGAGTAATTTCAAGTATCTCTTACTCAAATCCAGAAATAGACATGAAAATATGGGGAAAAAAAAAAGATGCTAGTTAAGGTTATGCCTAGAAAATAATATCAATTATCAAAATGCATCATTGTATTTTTCAACAGATAAATTGATGTGATTGTAATAAAATGACGTTAGTCAATCATGTAATCATATAGATGAAAATGATGCATGGTTAAAGTAAGAAAATTTCAGAGACGTATGAGTATTGTGTATTCAACATAAATACTGATGTGTATCTATTCATTTTATTTGTTTATTTATAAAAGTGTATCTATAAAATTGGACTGTAATTATACAAATGATGATAAAGGTATTGGATATAAAATAAGATGAACACTCTGTTCTTTATTAATTATTACAATCCCATTTGGCTGCCACATCTCATATTATAGCTCTTTCCTTTTCCTCTAAAACAATTTGGCCAAACTTCACTGGTGGGCATGATCTGACCAACCAATCTTCTCATATTAACTACAATAGTTTCTCTTACCATTGTGGTTGTGAGGCGCCCTATGTTTTAATTCAAATTGATCTCCCAAAAACACAAATTAAGAACAAAAAATTATTTTTTTTGCTGAGAAGATCATTATGCCATCTGGAGGGGTGGAGGTGATTGAAGCCATGGCAGCTAGGAGGGCAATTCTTATGGCAGCAGAGCTGGGTTTTCAGTAATGTGTTATCGAAGGAGATTCAGAAATTGTGTTTAAAGCTTTAACAAGAGACGGCTTTGATCGCTCGAGTTTTGGTCACATTTTAAAAGACTGTAAGTCTATAATAGGTTTGCTACAAACCTGTTCTTTCTCTCAAGTTAGACCGCAGGGTAATGGGGTTGCCCATGCCTTAGCTAGGAGAGCTAAGAAATCTTTTCCTCTTTTGGTGTGGATGGAATCTGTTCCACCAGATATTTCTTTTTTAATTCATGTTGATGTAATCCCTTAAGCTTGTGTTTCAATAAAATCGCATGGATTTACTTTTTCTCAAAAAAAAAAAAAAAGAACAAAAATTTATTTTGACAAACAATTAACTATCTCTTAATTGGTGTCTTGGTCCAAATGATAAAAAGCCTCTATCAGAAGTGGACATCATAAGTTGAAACTATTTCTCTAAAAAAATTGGGACACAAAAAGGAGAGCAAATAATCAAACTAGGAAAAAAAAATCAATATATCTAACTTGAAAGGCCTTAAATTGAATGACTCCTTGTGATAGTAATTAATTAATTAATTAGCCAAGTTATTAATTAATCAATTTATCATGCAAATGCGTGGTAGCACAAACAAATCACCAATAAACTAATAATGCAGCGGAAAATAAATAACACGGTAATTTGTTTACGAATGGGGAAAACCTAACGACAAAAACCCCACCGGGTGATTTTCAGGTCACCACTCTCGAAACTCCACTATTATCACAACAAGTGGCTACAAGTAAAGGAATCCAAGTACCTTACCAACCTACAGTTGAACCCTTATCTCAATACCCAATTGGACTTGTTCTATAGTGACAGTTCCCCTTTCAGATGCACGACTCCCAAGTATGTGACTAACCAATTGCGCGGATCCCAGTACGCAACTTCAATCACCAACTAAGAAGGTTGTTGGTTGCAAAATTCTTCAGTTCATCCACACGATGAAGATCAAGAAGATGCTTGGTCACAAAACCCTACGGTGCACATACACATCAACTTCTTCAAGAGAAAGAGATGAACTAGGGCAAGAACTTCGTCTCCGGTCACAATTTGCTTGAACAGAGTTTGCTCAAAACTTGTGCAACTTGTGAACTCTTTGACAGCCCTTAAACTGATCCTTTTATATGTCTAGGGTTAGAAGAAAAGAAAGCCCAAAGACAAATTCACGGATCCCAAGAAAATCAAATTGGAATTCTGAAAATCTTAAATCTCGACAGATAGCAGGTGTCGAGCAGCTGTCGAGAAGGTGTCAAGCACACCGAATGTAGAACAGCTTCCTTAAGCTCGATAGATGCAGCTGTCGAGCCAGTTGTCGAGCTTTAATGATTTTGCACTCTGAACTTGTTTTCTTGAACAGGCTTGAAGGTTTCAATACTTGATCTTGAAACAAGGTTTCTTAAAGTATTTAAACACATTCTAAATCTACCCAAATACAAGTAAAGTGCGTTTTGTCAAAGGATAAGCCAATTACATAAAATCATAACATATGTTCTTAACATGTGGAACACATATGTCCTAACATAACTAAATAATTCATGCTTCATACATATTGTAATTGTTAATAATTTATATTTTTTGATATATATATATATATATATATACTGAATTTTTCAATATTTTTCCCTAAACAGTTAGAATATTAGTAAAACTAAGATGTAGTTCTTAATTAAGTGTTGTATCTTAGGAGTTTGGATCCTTAATTAATAAATTCAACTTGGTTTCATTCACCGATCAATATATTGTGAAATTTAATTGTCCTTGAAAAGATAATTTATAATATTATCTTTATTGTTCTTAAAATTAATAGTTTTTTAGACAAATTCATTACTAAAATACTCTGTTCAATAACTAAAGTCCAACATTGCCAAGAGAGACAGTGACCATCTAAAATATTATATTTATTTTGATACTCATTGTTTCGATATTTTTAAAATTAATTTTTAAAAATACATTTTATAAATATGTGAAAATAGTCTAATTAATGTATTAAATTATATAAAAAGTTTGGATTCTTTTTTTTTTCTTTCTAATTCATGTATCGCTCATAAAAATATTATGTAACAATACATTTTACATTTGCATTTTTGACCCCAAAATGTGTTGAATTCGCCCTAAACCAGGCCATATTTTTGTAGATTATGATTTTGATGTATTAAATAGAAACGACACCATTTAGAATTTGCAAGTTTTTAATTTTTAAAAATTTTATATTTAAAGTACTTTACAAATATATTTATAGAAATGTAGTCATATTTTGCATGAAATGCATTTAACATAGTTAATATTTCATGATTTTGACATGATCATGGTAGTATTAGTATAAAAAACCAATTCAATTGAGATTAAAGTTATAAAAAAAAAAAAATTAAATATTGCTTTGCAGAGAAGTGTCCAACGAGCAGTGAGATATTGAAAAAAAACTAATAATTTTTCAATAAGGTTAAAGCCGGCCCTTTCCCACTTAGCAGTTCAAACCTCACAATATAATCTCCACTTTTATTGAACATCTTAACAGCTATGACATTCTGGAAAGACCAATGGGAGAAGCATGGAACTTGTAGTGGCAGAGCTGCAAAGGAGTTACAGAATATAGATTTTACCCTATGCAATTTGAGGGTGTTTGGATTTTACATCCCGACGTTTTAGAATTTGGAATTTACCCTTTAAATTTTAAGGGTGTTTGAATTTTACTTCCTAAAATTTAGGGATGTTTGAATTTTACATCCTGAAATTTCAGAAGTTTAGAGTGCAAGTTATAAATTCTGAAACTTAAGGGTGTAAAATTCAAACACCCTAAATTTTATGGGGTAAAATTCAAATTTTGAAACTTCAAGGTGTAAAATTTAAGTACCTCTAAACTTTAAGGGTGTAATTTACAATTTACTCATAATTTTAATAGTAAAAATGTTTTGTTTTTTATTTTTGAGAAATTTTTGGACATTCAATACATTATGTCAATGGGTTCTAGCAATGAAATCAACTGATAGAATCAACATTCTCAAAAAAAAAAAAAAAACTGATAGAATCTAATATGAAATAAATGCTACATTAGATGCATCAAGTAATTGCACGTGTCTCTTACTCAAATCTAGAAATAGACATAAAAATATGAGAAAAAAAAAGGATGCTAGTGAAGGTTATGCCTAGAAAATAATACCAATCAAAATGCATCATTGTATTTTTCAACAGATAAATTGATGTGATTGTAATAAAATGACATTAGTCAATCATGTAATTGTTGTATATATAGGTATATATAAGGATAGGTTGTAATAATGATGGTTGAGTTTGGAGAATATGGTTTCATAAAGTGAAAATTTGAAATCTGAATTTTCTAGAATTTTCTGCAGAATTTTCTGGTGACTATTCAGAAAGGTTGAAGAGGTTTCAATCTTTGATAACCGTATTATGATAAAATAACTAACTCTCCATACATGTCTTTTCATGAAATAGGCTTATGTTCACTTAAAAAATAACTAACTCTCCATACATGTCTTTTCATGAAACATAATCCTATGGGTATAAATAGAGGCTTATGTTCTCTTGAAAAACTAACTTCATAAAATCAAAAGTTGGAGAGAAACACAAGAAATCTTGTGGTCATTCTCCAGAATTGCTATTTATAGAACCCAATATCTTGGTTGTATCCTAGGGACAAATTTGCGATAACCCTTTAGCAATAAAAGTGTGGGGGGCAAATATTGTCTAAGGAAAACGATATTGTGCCTTCAAGTTATCTATTTTATGTTTGCCTTTTGTGTTAATCTTGTTCTTCCATTATTATTTTGTGTAATATCCCCAACAGTATTCATATGAATGAAAATGATGCATGATTAAAGTAAGAAAATTTCAGAGACGTATAAGTATTGTGTATTCAACATAAATACTGATGTGTATTCATTCATTTTATTTATTTATTTATAAAAGTGTTTTTTTTATAAGATTTATTTATAAAAGTGTATCTATTATATTGGACTTTAATCATACAAATGATGATAAAGGTATTGGATATAAAATAAGTTGAACACTCTGTTCTTTATTACAATCTCATTTGGCCGCCACATCTCATAATATTATGGCTCTTTCTTTTTCCTCTAAAAGAATTTGGTCAAACTTCACTGGTGGACATGATCTGACCAACCAAACTTCCCATATTAACTACAATAGTTTCTCTTACAATAATTGTGGTTGTGGGGAGCCCTATGTTTTAATTCAAATTGATCTCCCAAAAACACAAATTAAGAACAAAAAAATTAGTTTGACAAAGGTCAACAACTAAATTGGAAAACAAAAAGGAGAGCAAATAATCAAACTGGAAAAAAAAAATCAATATTTCTAATTAAATAATTATTTTTTCATGTTTCATACATAGTTGTAATTGTTAATAATTTAGATTTTTTAATATATATATATATATATATATATATATATATATATAACTACTGAATTTTTTCAAAACTTTTCCACATCTAAACATGTGGAAAAGTTCTTAATTAGGTGTTGCACCTTAGGAGTTAGAATCCTTAACTAAATTTAATCATGTGGTTGCATTCACCAATCAAATATACAGTAGAATTAAATTATTCTTAAAAAAGATAATATTATCTTTATTGTATTGGTCAATTCAACCATGAAGTTAATTTCAATCGAAAGATTTAAGGAATTATATCTAAAATTTTCCCTTAAAATATTAAATGAGTGATATACATATAAAGCTTTTAAGCAAATGGTTGCAACGAGGTTAGTTTATCATTATCATCTTCAACTTAATTATCACAATTCACACACACAAAGAGGGGAAAATCATTACCATGGGAATGATCTTTCGCTATTTCTAGGATCAAAAGCCCAACCCAAATCTTTTTAACTGGGCTAGTCTAAAACTCAAAACTTTTCATACACTTGCTTGTCGAGCCAGTAGCACCTGACCATGTAATGCTACAATCTTGATATCAATGCAGATATATAACTCAACAGGAACTATATAGAAACACAAATTTTCACAACTTTGCTAAGATAGGAAGTTGCAATTGGAGCAATATCTATATAATATGGGCCTATTATAGACACAACTTTTATTATGCACTAATTATATCGCAAGTAAGTCGCGAGTAAGACATCTCGTAGCCTAGCCACGAAAATGAGGAAGCTAATTTTTATTTCTTCCAAAATTTTACATAGAGAGTTTCGCGTTTCCCTCGTGACTCCTTTGCGAGAAATAGCTTCTTGCGAAACTAGCCCTGTGCATTTGAGGCATTTCATGAGTACTTCCGGAGCATCCATCTCGCGAAATGAGCGTATTTTCAGTTTTTAAAGGCCATACAGTGATAGTTTTTCAAAAACTAAACTTTGACTCCTCCACACCTCTCTCAACCCAAAACATTATTTTCTCTCAAATCTCAACCAAAACTCAAGGGGATTCAACTCTAAGACTTTTCTAAGGTATGTTTTAAAACTTTTTAATCTTTGAATCTTTAGATTAAGCCTTAGATTCTAGGATTTCTTGGGTTGGGGCTATTTTGAAAGGGGTTGGGAAAATTTCTATGACTTGTCAAATTTTTTCATTTTTCTTGATTGGTTTGTGTCCCATTGTGTTTGTTTGTGTTTGTGTTGGCACTAAGTGGCATTTTAACATGTATTTAGGCAAAATTTTCATATATTCATGCATTGTTTCATATATAAGTGTCATGTGTGCATTCTAAGTGTTTGATAAAATGCCTATAATTTTTTCGTTGTTTTGGACTCCGTTGAGTAAATTTTTTTTGGGATTACCATGTTTTTGCATGCTTAACATGTTTTGATAATTGGTTGTGTGTTTTACACTCTTTGCCCCATGAGTGCTTTGTCATGCATTGCTCATGCATCTCACATGTACACCACAGGCACACTTGATGCACACACTATATCACTTGACATGTTTTGCATTCACTCAAGTTAAGTAAGTCCTTTTAGACTTTTAGCACTTATAACATGATCTTGTAACTATGTTTGCTTGTCTATTTCCATTTTTAGGACTATTTGTTCATTTTTATGGACTAACTTGTATCTAATCAAGTTTGTTACCATGTTTGTATATGGTTTGTGTGTTTGTTCATTTTGTAGATGTCTCCTTGTAAGTCAACAACAAAGCGTCCTTGCTACTCCCTGGATTCGTTTAGAAGCAATGATGCCAACATGGCCTACATCAATCATTACAAGAATGCTTCGATCGTCTTGGAAAGGAGTGTGGACATCGAGTCCTCAAAGTACACATTCATTCCAAAAGTGTTCAAGGAAAGGACATGGACCAAATTGCTAAATCCTATGGGTGATGTCTTTGAGTGCATCATCAGGGAGTTCTTTGCCAAAGCATTTGTGGAAGGCGACCACATCAATTGTTGGGTAAGGGGGAGAGAGTTCATAGTTTCAAGGGAGTCAATCCAAGAGCTCCTGGAGATTTGACCAACGACTCCAGACACCTCTCTACACTATGATGAAAGGAAAGAGAAACTTGAGCCTCTCGTGCAAGTTCTTGGAGGTCAACTTAAGAAGAAGGCCTTGCACATGATTGAGTTCTCTCCAGAGATGAGAGCCTTGGCCTACATCATGATCTTCAACCTCTATCCGGTGAAGAATTTGACAACTTTGTCAGCACCAAGGACCGTCTTCCTACATGATCTCTTTACTCAAAAAAAGGTTGATATTTGTGGTCACATCTACCATCTCTTTGTCAAGTGCATCAAGAAGAGAAAGTCAAGGCTAACTCTACCATTCCCAAGTCTTGTCATGTCTCTAATATCAAGGGTAAGGGTGAAGATTCCAAGTGATCTTCTGGTCATGCAAAGGGAAGAGCCTATCAGTGAGCAAACCATTATCCGGAGTAAAGCTCACATTCCTGGTCCAAGCACCGGTGCATCTCAAATTCCAAGAGATGAAGCTGCAAAAGAAAGAGGCAACATCAATGATGAAATTAAGCGATTTACTTCCATAACAGAGGATACTCCACAACCTTCTTCTTAAGCACAAGCCAGAGCACCCAATCGCCTTAATTATATACTTGAAAGGTAGAAGAAATGCATGCCATGTTGACTTCACATATCGACTACTCCACGAGGTAGTTCACATATCTTTAAGACCAAATCACTGGCCTCTCTTCTTAGATCCAAGACGTGGAGGAGAAATCAGAATCGGAGTTCGATTCATTTTAGGACCTTTGGCCATTTCGGTCCAAAAGGGAGAGTAGATTAGCTTGAGGGGGAGTACAACCTAAGGGAGAGTAGTAACACCATTGGTTTATTTTGGTGGTTTGTGTTTTATGCTTTTCTAGTTTATGTTTATTTACAATGCTTTATTTAAAGCTTTCAAGTACTTTAGTTTAAAACATAGTTTTCTTTAGTACTTTGTGTACCTTGGTTTATATAGCTGTTTCTTGATGCTTATAGTTATCTATTGCTTCTTGCCTTAGTTTATTTAATGCATCATGTGGTATGTTGGACATACAATTGATTATAGCATTGCTCTTAACTGCATTGCGTGTTCGGATGATTATTTACTAGTTAAATGTTCATTGTGGTCATTTCCTAATGACTATTCATGTTTGATCAAGTTATGTTTTATGTCTTATATCTCAATTGGTATCTTGATTGCATTTTACTTGTTCTTTATACATGCCTTGTGTTCTACTTATCTAGTGCTTAATAAAGTTTATTTGTTATGTGCAATTGTTTCAGGATACAAGTGTATATGGTTCAAGTGCTTCACAGCTTTTAGATTTAGGTATGAGTGAGTTTTGCTTATGTTCCCAAACTCATGTTTAATTCTAGAGTCTATTTAAGGGTTTTGTCATGGAATAGACAAAGGAGAAGATTGTAAAGTTGTGATTTCCAACTAGCTTGTGTTGGCTTTAATTCCATGCCAAATTTGATTGTAATTTCTTTAATCATTTCCCTGTATGTATGTGGGTTTATTTGTAAGCGATGAGTGTGAGAGATCGGTGAAGAATTAAGCTTCAAAAGATGAATCAGTGCAATTCGCGAAAAGCTCACGAGAAGCAACCTGCGAAAAGTCCACGTGTGAAGCACATGACTAGAAGCTAAAGAGTCATGCTAGGTTGTCAAGTTTGCGAGTGTTTCGTAAGAAAGGCCATCACACGAAGTACCCTCGAAACATTCTATTTGGCAAAAAGTTAAGTTACTTTACCAAATTCTTTACCCATACTATAAATACCCTCATTACCCACGAATTGTAAGGAGTGCTTTTCAGAGAGAAAACCCTAGCAAATACACTTTAGAGTTAGAGATTGTTATACCTACAATTATCTACACATTTGCTTGTGGTTTTCCTCAACTTCTACCTTTCCATCACTAGATCCTTGAGAGGTTGTTAGCCTAAGCACTTACCACACTAGATCTGAGTGTTAAATGAGATTTTGGTGCTGTTAGGAAGCATTGGAATGAGCCATTTAGTGGCAGATGCAAACGGGCTGAATTATGGGATCTGGAAAGCTAGAGAAGGCAAGACTCCGAGAAGTCCGTTAGTAGCAGGACCTTAAAGGGCTCAAGTACATGAGGTAGACTAGGCTTGAAGGGTCTTTTGTTATTCGTGTATTCTAACTTTATTCTCTAGTGGATCGATTTCGAATTGGAGGGTTGCAGAGAGGTTTTTCGCCGAGTTCTTCGGTTTCCTCTTTGATAACACATCTTGGTGTTATCTTGCGTTTGCATCTCTCTTCCCTACTTTTTAAGCTTTAATTTTACTCTTAATTGTGGATGGATATGGCTTTGAGTAGTGTTATCGATTCATTGCGCATATTTACTCTTGTTCCGCACTTTGTTTAAGTTAGAGTAAAAACAATCTAGCTGTATTTTTTTATTAGGAGTCTGAATAAGCTCTTGTGTTTTAACACAAATCCAAGCTTTCAGTCTCCGTTCCCAATCCCATAATCCATGTCTCCATTCCCAATCCCATAATCCATGTCTCCATTCCCAAATTTGCAATACACATCTGCTTTTATTCTCTTGTCTATCCATCTAATAAAATTATCCCATGACAACAAAGCCATTACAATCCATGATATGCATAAATACACTAAGCTATTACAATTCAATGTGTTTTGGGTAATCTATTATATAAGAATATAAAACTTAGAAAGTATTTGGCTTGCTAGTGAAATGCCACTTCATGGTTATAGTAATAATTGAAACTAAAATCAAATAAAAGAACCAACTTCATAGCAATGAACAACATGCAAACACAGAGACATGTTCAATGCATGTGCGTGTGCATAAGCTAGATATGCACACAATCAAAGAAAGTCAACTGTGCAGTATGTACTATATCCAACATCAACAACTTTACAAGACAAATAAAAGTATCACCATTACTAATTGACAAACCATGTTCCCTATGAATCACAATATAAACTATGAAAAAAATTAAAATTAGAAAGAATATTTAACATTAAAATCACAATATAAACTATGAAAAAATTTATATGTTTCATGTGGGGCCCAGTAATTTGTGGCCCTGGCCCATTTATTCGTTGGGGCCCAAGGTCCGAGCCGAGGAAGGTTATAGCCCAGGCTTGGTAATATAAGTACGAAGTAGTCCTAGGACACAGCCGAGGACGATTCAATCCTCGGCATGTCCAAGGTCTCACCGAAAGAAAGGGTAAAAATGGTATAAGAGCAGTTTGGAAAAAATCTAAAATATCTAAGTCAATAGAAAAGGGAACGCTGGAAAGTGCAACGACCAGGGAAAGCTGCCCTTACTGCCATTCAATACTCTGCACCTGACAGAGCCATACTCCCCAGCTTTTACAACCACCCCCAACCACTCTGGATATGGGCTGATGGGACAAGTATCAGTCTTAGAAAAGTCGACCCTACACGTGGACGAAGGATAAGGAACACAGGCTAGTATAAAAGGAAAAGTAGGCAATCCATAGAAGAGGCTGGGAAAAATGGCCAAAACCAGAGCCTCCCAGCCCACCTCTAGGAGAAAAACTCCCAAAGCGTACACGTTTTATTTAGGTATGAACACCACGGAATACCACCGACTTGTGATCAAGGCCTAGCCTTTCAAACCCACGCTCTATAAATGATATTGTTTGGGCCTTTTTACGTGCGAACCCAGTATCGTTTTGGGTCGTTCCAAATCGTGTCCTTACATTTCATATTTATGATTATTAAAATAATTTCAAAAAGAAAAGACATAATTTTTGTCATCCTAGCACTCAGGAAACAATTAAACCCCATATATTTTCTAGCTTTGAAATGGTTCTAATTAACTTGAATGTCAAATAGGAAAAACATAAAAAATATAATATGTATCATAAATAACAAAGAAAACAAGAATAATAACAAGATAGCTGTATAAGCAGTGTAAAGCTTACATGAAAGTGGAGAAAAGCGAAAGTAGAACCATTGTTAAGATCAATATTCAAAGTTTTATTAATTCTTTAACAAAATATGATATTTTCTTTACTCAAAGTAGCCACTGTCCCAAATATGCATAAACACACTTTTAGAAACCAATCGCTACACAAACTTATGTGAGTTTGATTATACACAATCAAACAAGCAATTTATCAAACACATTGTGAGCAACTTTTTGAAACTTTAAAATTCTAGTAAAAAACAAAAACCCCAAATCAGAAGCCCATTCACAAAAAAACAAGAAATTACCCAATAAAAATCACAAACACAGACCAATAATCAAAAACTTGACCATAAAATCAAACTTACACAAAATAAACAATCACAAAGCCTAGGTTTAACCATATTTCATCCATATATCACGAACTAATAGGATTGCAAGTGTTTAGATAAAAATAAACAAGAAACACAGATGCATATATAGCTACAATATACAAATTTATGCAAGTTCACAATCTAGACTCACTCAAGCACTTTATCAAACACATTATGAGCAATACTTTGAAACTTTAAAATTTAAGTAAAAAAAGCCCTCAAATTCGAAACCTACCCACAAATAACATGTTATTACCCCCATAAAATCATAATTAATAAGAAATTATCCAATAAAATCACAATTTTAAGAATATAGTTATTTGATCCAACTCAAAAGAAACCCATGAAACAAAAAGAAAAATAGAGTTTACCTTTGAAAGAGAAAGCTAGGCGTGAGAGACAATTGAGAGTGAAGAAGTTGTGTGAAAGAGAGAGAGAGCCAGTGTGAAGAGTGGAGAGACTATCGAGAAGGAAGAAATCGTGTGAGAGAGAGAGGCAGCGGAGTCTTTAGAGCTGAGAGATTTTTTTTTTTTTTTTTTTTTTTTTTTGAGAAACTAGAGCTGAGAGAGTTGAGAGAAATTTGAGACTCTGAGAGAAATAACATGAATTTTTTTATTTGAATAGTTTGTAATTTTGTTAATATAATAAGGGTAAATTGGGTAATTCATTTGGTTAATAATTTGTGTATTCTACTCTCCCTTCAAATCTCTCTAATTTGGAGGAATTAAAAATGAGGGGTTAGAAGTAGTTAAAATCCCTCCAGACCCCTCCAAATCTCTCCCCCTCCCTTAAAAAACATCCAAATAAGGTAATTTAATTATCTCCCTCCCTCTACTCTACTCCCCCTTCTTCCCCTAACATCCAAACAGAGCCTTATCTATATATATATATATATATATATATATATATATATATATATATAACTGAAACTTTTGAAATTCTCACAATTTTTCACTTCAGCACAATATTTAAATAATATTATCATTTTATTAAGATAAAATTATTTTTGTTTAGTCCAAATTCAACAAGGAGTGAAACTCTATCTCTCTAATAAGTCTAACTTATTAAACTCAAACTCATCATTTTTTTTAAACAAAATTATTTTTGTTTAATCCAAACTTAACAAGGAGTGAAACTCTATCTCTCTAACAAGTCAAACTTAAACTCCAATTTTGAGATAAATATGAAAACTTAATTATTGTTTCAATTCTAAAATCAGTAACGTTGAAGTGCATGTCATAATTTTTCCCTTTTTTATTTTTTTTTTATATTTTATTTTTACATAGAAATACCTCCTTTAATTTTTTATCAACTTTTCTTCTACATTTTACTTTAGCAAATTTTTAGATATATACAACATTTTCCTCTATTGCTTTATCCACTTTTTGGATAGATACAAAGGTAATCAAATTTTTTTTTTCCTTCACATCATCTTTTTCTATGCTAAAATCAATAGCTATTAGGTAGAAAGTGTCACAATTTTTTCCCTAATACACGGTTTTGTTTTTTATTTACGTTGAAATGTCACAATTTTTTTTTTTTTAGTTTATTTATTCTTCTTGTCAAACTCTTTATTCCACCATTATCAACAATTCTCCTTTTCTTATAATTCATATTGATTAGAAATTTAACTACTTCACAATTTGAAATCTTATACTGGATGAAATTATTCAAAATTGATTTAAAACCAAAGCCTCTAAATCTCTCACAATTTTTCACTTCAGCACAAAATTTAAATAAAATTATTTTTGTTTAGTCCAAACTTAACAAGGAGTGAAACTCTATCTCTCTAACAAGTTCAACTTAAACTGAAACTTAAATATTGATAATTTATCTCAAAATTTGCAAAGTTAATCATGAACACTATAAAAGTAATGCAAACCCCAATATTTTGTTTTAAAACTAAGTAGAGGTGTGTGTTCTTCTTATGTTATTTTCTTCTCCACTACTTTATTATTTTTTTATTTATGGTTTTTCATGTATTTTTTAAAAAGTAATTTTCGTACATGAACCACCAAACTCTCTTTAGCCGTTTTTTACAAGATAAAAAAACTCGTAATAATTGAAATTATTCTTTTGAATGTAACTTATCTTTCTTTTATATTTCTCTATTATTTAGTCATATGTATTTTGTTTTGTTTTAATAATTTCTAAGAAGTGAATTATCTGATTCTTTAATATTTTTTGGTTTTCAAAAGTTTTAATATCTGAATTTTTGAATTTTTTTTTTGTAGAATTTGAAATTGTCCGACAAATTTTTTGTAAACCATTGCATGTTCAAGCAATGGCTTCTTCATCAAATTGTAACACAAATTGAAGTCATACAAGACCAAATCATGCAATGGTGTAGTTTCTTAATCAATTTAAGATTTTATAAAATTATTTTAGTTTACCTCACAAATAAGTAGGTTCCCGTGTATAGCATGGGTTAATGACTAGTGTATTTGTATTTTAATTGATGCCGCATGTCTTAGATCATTGATTTTTCAAAGAATCTTGTCCATGAACACGGCTGGCCCAACCTAATTTGGGGCCTAAGACGAAAGATTTATGTGGGCCTTTTATATGTATATATCAATAAAATAAAATTATTTAATGTTAATCAAATTGAGGTTAATTTGATGTATAAAATACATAATTTAATGAATAATACTAACTAAAACTAAGATTAATTTCATATAGAGAATTGAATATCACAGTTGAAACATAAATTTAACAAAAGAAAAAAAATATTATTTTTTAAAAAGAAAATTAATTTATTTTGGATATATGACGATACATAGTTAATTACATTTTTTTTTAATGGGAAATTACATTTTTAATCCAATGTATAATCTATGATATTCATTGATGTGTGGCTTGGTAGTAGATTAGTTTACAAATATGAAAGTTTCAAACTATTAAGGGAGATTAATCATCATTGATGATCTAACACATTTGTAAATTTTTTTTAAAGCCTTGTTAGAAATAAGAAAGGAAAATGCTAAAGGTACTACAAAATGTGCGCAATATAATAACAATAACAGTGGTTGATGAGCTTCAATAATGTAATTGATGAATATTTAAAATACTTTTTTGTGATTGGTAACATGTCAATTTATAAATCTATAATAAAATTTGTGATATCCCTAACATCACTAATAATTAAAAGTGCACAACCATTTAAAAAAATTCATATCTTTTATAAAATTTTGGGTCTTTTACGATGGGAGGGGGCCTTTTTTGTAAAGGGTAAATATTTTTTTGTGGTGGGGGCCTTAGGCCTAGGCCTTGGGCCGGGCCTATGGACAATCTCCATTCCAAATCCTTTTTGTAGGGGTTCTTTATGCTCTGGGCTAGGGCCCTTGGTTGGAAAGTTGGCCTTACCCTACTGGTGAAGCAAATAAACGGTTAGTTTATGGGTTCCCACTCTTTTTTTTTTTCTATAGGAGAGCCTTTTCATTTCCGTTACGCCAGCCTTCGTCCTTACCAAACTCTCCAAGTACCATCATCGAAGCTCTCACAATAACTAGCAGATCTCTCTGCAATTTTTTTTTGTTTATCAAGAACCATAGCTAAAGCTCTCGCCCTCACGTTACTAGTAGACTACAAATTGTAAAACTATCATTGCACAAGCCACCCTAAACAAGAAAAACAAGTAATGGCAGTATGCATGGTGTGTATGGGATTTTTCTCGACTTCCAGTTCCTAGCCCAGCAATCTGAATCTTTCTCGACTTCCAGTTCCTAGCCAACTCCAAAGCAGTGGCTATATCTTGATTTATAACCATGTTGGCCTATACAAATTACATTAATGGTTGATAATTTAATAAGTGAAATACGAATTAAAATAAGTAAAATATTTACCATTATTGGTTTCACAATTCCTTCTAGAAATTAAAAGTCTTTGTAATAGTAACTTAAAAGTAGTAAATTATTACATTTATAATAATTAGTTGAAATAAGTTATAATTTTTAGTTGCAATAGAGGCTTTAATACTAAATTGCATTAAGAATTTTTTTTTTTTTTTGCAATAACTTAAGTTGAAGAAATCATTGTAATAACTTAATACTAATTATTTTGTAATTTATTACAATAGAAATTTCAAAGTGACAGCTTATTGTAACCAATATATCATTGTAATAACTAAATATAAATTATTTTATAATATATTGTAATGACAAATGTGGGGTCCAGTAAGTTGTGGTCCTGGCCCATTCATTCGTTGGGGCCCAAGGCCCGAGCCGAGGAAGGTTATAGCCCAGGCTCGGTAGTATAAGTACGAAGTAGCCTTGGGACACAGCCGAGGACGATTCAGTCCTCGGCATGTCCAAGGTCTCACCAAAAGAAAGGGTAAAAATGGTACAGGAACAGCTGGAACAAAATCTAAAATATCTAAGTCAATAGAAAATGGTACGTTGGAAAGAGCAACAACCAGGGAAAGCTGCCCTTACTGCCATTCAATATTCTGCACCTGACAGAGCCATACTCCCCAGCTTTTACAACCACCTCCAACGACTTTGAATATGGGCTGATGGGACAAGTATCAGTCCTGAAAAGTCGACCCTATACGTGGACGAAGAATAAGGAACACAGACTAGTATAAAAGGAAAGGTAAGTAATCCATAGGAGAGGCTGGGAAAAATGGCCAAAACCAGAGCCTCCCAGCCCACCTCTAGGAGAAAGACTCCTAGAGTGTGCACGATCTATTTATGTATGTACACGTTTTATTTATGTATGAACACTCCGGAAAACCACCGACTCGTGATCAAGGCCTAGCCTTTTAAACCCACGCTCTATAAATGATATTGTGAGGGCCTATTTACGTGCGAACCCAGTATCGTTCTTGGGTCGCTCCAAATTGTGTCCTTACAATTGGCGTCGTCTGTGGGAAGGGCTTGTGCGTTGGCTCAGGCGGTTGGTCGAAACAATCCCCTTGTCACTTCTAAACAGCCGTTTATATTGTATGGTGTTAGCGTAAAGTTCCACCAGAGGCTATGTTTCTTTAGTAGGGGCTGCGCTGGGTAGCATCAATAGCACAGATGGTTCTAGGGGCTTGGCCGAGGAGCTAATTCCCCGTGAACCAAGGTCTCATGCCATAACCGAGAAGTTAATTCCCCTACTTCTCAAAAATTGGGTTTTGGACAGAACCAAGGTATTGCATGGTCCTCGGACTCAAACCTATGGGGAAACCAACTACTTCTCAAAAATTGGGTTTTGGATAGAACCAGGGTAATGCATGGTCCTCGAACTCAAACCTATGGGGAAACCAACTACTTCTCAAAATTGGGTTTTGGACAGAACCAAGGTATTGCATGGTCCTCGGACTCAAACCTATGGGGAAACCAACTACTTATCAAAAATTGGGTTTTGGACAGAACCAGGGTATTGCATGGTCCTCAGACTCAAACCTATGGGGAAACCAACTACTTCTCAAAAATTGGGTTTTGGACAGAACCAGGGTATTGCATGGTCCTCGAACTCAAACCTATGGGGAAACCAACTACTCAAAAATTGGGTTTTAGACAGAACCAAGGTATTGCATGGTCCTCGGACTCAAACCTATGGGAAAACCAACTACTTTTGAAAATTGGGTTTTGGACAGAACCAGGGTATTGCACGGTCCTCGAACTCAAACCTATGGAGAAACCAACTACTTCTCAAAAATTGGGTTTTGGACAGAACCAGGGTATTGCAGGGTCCTCGGACTCAAACTTATGGGGAAACCAACTACTTCTCAAAATTGGGTTTTGGACAGAACCAAGGTATTGCATGGTCCTCGGGCTCAAACCTATGGGGAAACCAACTACTTCTCAAAAATTGGGTTTTGGACAGAACTAGGGTATTGCATGGTCCTCGGACTCAAACCTATGGGGAAACCAACTACTTCTCAAAAATTGGGTTTTGGACAGAACCAGGGTATTGCATGGTCCTCGGACTCAAACCTATGGGGAAACCAACTACTTCTCAAAAATTGGGTTTTGGACAGAACCAATGTATTGCATGGTCCTCGGACTCAAACCTATGGGGAAACCAACTACTTCTCAAAAATTGGGTTTTGGACAGAATCAGGGTATTGCATGGTCCTCGGACTCAAACCTATGGGGAAAGCAACTACTTCTCAAAAATTGGGTTTTGGACAGAACCAATGTATTGCATGGTCCTCGGACTCAAACCTATGGGGAAACCAACTACTTCTGAAAATTGGGTTTTGGACAGAACCAGGGTATTGCACGGTTTCCCCAACTACTTCTCAAAAATTGGGTTTTGGACAGAACCAAGGTATTGCATGGTCCTCGGACTCAAACCTATGGGGAAACCAACTACTTCTGAAAATTGGGTTTTGGATAGAACCAATGCATTGCATGGTCCTCGGACTAAAACCTATGGAGAAGTCAGCTACCTAAGAAGAATTCTAAGTCGCTCAGTCCTCGGACCAAATACCCGAAAAGGTCAAGGCTATGAAAGTTATTAGGAAAATGGTGAAACGCCTTATTACTCAGCAACCAACAGGGGTTGCACATTTAGGTTATATATCCTCGGATGATTACTTCCTACACGGTATCAATCATTCAGCCATCACCTCGTTCAAATTTGGGGTATACAACCCACTTTCAGGTCAGTCTTATTGTACACGATAGCTCCAATAAGTTCATAATAGTATCTTTTATCTTGGTAAGGCATTTTGGCCCTAAGTATCGCTTTCTCAGGTCGGCATTATTGTGCCGAACAGTTTTATTAAGTTCATTATAGACATCTTTTTCTCAGTAAAGGTTTCTGCCCTAAGTGCCGCTTATTGACGTCGGTATTATTATGCCAGACAGTGCCAATAAACATAGAGCAAGATCTTTTTATTAACTGGGATTTCGGCCCCAAGTATCGTTACAGGATAGTACGTCTATTCACAACATATATTCACAGCATATCTATTTTAAAAGAAGAAATACAATATACGAAATCAAGAAATGACGACCTTTATTAATGTAAAGAGGTGTTACAGCGTATAATGAAGGGCTTAAACAAAGCCTATATAGAAAATGAATTACAAAAAAAAAAAAAAAAAAAAAAAAAAAACACACTAAAAAACAAACAGAAATCTTTTTAAGTTCTGCTCCGAAGTCTCTCTGAGTTCTGTCCCAGTAGCACCCATATTGAGAGGAGGACCTTCTTTGAAGGATAAGGAGAAGGAGGAGAAGAAAAGGAAGAAGTAAAAGCACTAGGATGGATTTGGTGATGAGAAAGAAGAAGAAGGGGAGGCAAAAGGAGGCACCAGTGAAGGAAGAAAGGAAGAAACAGGGATACTTTGTCCCTGCGTCAGTCCTGATTCCTAACACGCTGGTGCCATGTTAGTTATGCTCATGAGAGAGCGGCTGGTACTGATAATGGGTGATCCCAGCTCAGCCGCGCCAAGAGGTTGACGCGACGAACCCCTGCTTCGGATTTTGGCTGAAAGGAAGGTAAGAGGTATCTTGAGTCTCTGCCATCCCTGCCCTGACCGAGCCAGTTTAAGCTTCACAAGAGCGTGGCATTTCTGAGAAGGGTATGGTCTCTTCATTCCCCCTCCTATCATGTACGAATCCTAATTCAGAGTGCAAACGGGCGGATATGGGAACTTCTGGGGAAGGCTAAGAGTGTTTTAGGTGTTAAAAATGTTGAAAGGTCTCTGTGAGAGAAAGGTAACCTCCTGCTTTCATTCTTATATGAAGGACGAAACGGAGGGCCTTTAATCTGCCCGAATCTCCAGGGAAAGCGGTAAACGAGAATATACCCGTTCCACTTCCCCACACCATCAATAACCATCGAATTTAAATGGTCTCGTAAAGGGAAATCATTAAAGGCGCGTTTTAAGTAATCAAACGGCAGGAACGCATTGCGAATAAGTTCAAAGGAATGTCCCGTAGCCCGGTATGTTTCCTGGGTAGATGAAGGAACGCCAACATTAATGAAAGACAGAGTTAAACGAGTCGTGATGAAGGCTTGGCATTTCCAAAACCCTCCTCTCCAACCAAAAGGTTGGACAGCAGGATTTTGAAGGGTTATTGTGGGGCCCAGTAAGTTGTGGTCCTGGCCCATTCATTCGTTCTGGCCCAAGGCCCGAGCCGAGGAAGGTTATAGCCCAGGCTCGGTAGTATAAGTACGAAGTAGCCTTGGGACATAGCCGAGGACGATTCAGTCCTCGGCATGTCCAAGGTCTCACCAAAAGAAAGGGTAAAAATGGTACAGGAACAGCTGGAACAAAATCTAAAATATCTAAGTCAATAGAAAAGGGTACGTTGGAAAGAGCAACAACCAGGGAAAGCTGCCCTTACTGCCATTCAATATTCTGCACCTGACAGAGCCATACTCCCCAGCTTTTACAACCACCTCCAACGACTTTGAATATGGGCTGATGGGACAAGTATCAGTCCTGAAAAGTCGACCCTACACATGGACGAAGGATAAGGAACACAGACTAGTATAAAAGGAAAGGTAAGTAATCCATAGGAGAGGCTGGGAAAAATGGCCAAAACCAGAGCCTCCCAGCCCACCTCTAGGAGAAAGACTCCCAGAGCGTGCACGATCTATTTATATATGTACACGTTTTATTTATGTATGAACACTCCGGAAAACCACCGACTCGTGATCAAGACCTAGCCTTTCAAACCCATGCTCTATAAATGATATTGTGAGGGCCTATTTACGTGCGAACCCAGTATCGTTCTTGGGTCGCTCCAAATCGTGTCCTTACAACAAACATGAAGCTATAACGAATATATTATTACAATTATCTAATACTAATTATTTTACAATCTATTTTAATGAAAAATATGAAACAATTATCTATTACAATGAATATATAGTTGGAATAAGGGTTTAATTAAAAACATTAATAATTGATAATTTAATAAGTGAAATATTTACCATTATTGGTTTCACAATTCCTTCTACAAATTAGAAGTCATTGTAATAGTAACTTAAAAGTGGTAAATTATTACATTAATAATAATTAGTTGAAATAAGTTAATATTTTTAGTTGCAATAGAGGCTTTAATACTAAATTGCATTAAGAAATTTTTTTTTTTGCAATAACTTAAATTGAAGAAAATCGTTGTAATAACTTAATACCAATTATTTTGCAATCTATTACAATAGAAATTTCAAAGTAACAGCTTATTATAACAAATATATCATTGTAATAACTAAATATAAATTATTTTACAATATATTGCAATGACAAACATGAATCTGCAACGACTACATTATTGCAATTATCTAATACCAATTATTTTACAATTTATGAAAAATATGAAACAATTATCTATTATAATGAAGATATCATTGTAATAACTTGACTCAAATTATTTTTGTTAATCATTTGCAATCTATTTCAATAAAATTCGTGAAACAAGATATTCGAAATAGTAAATTATTTATTACAACAGTAAATATATTATTACATCAAAATTGTCATTAAAACTGTGCTTAAAACATAGGATTGTGGGTAGACAGATATAGCCCGAAAAAGTCAAAAGGTGTCAAATAATCAGATCACCTTAGAAATACAAACCCGCTTAGAATTTTGTTCAAACTTTCAAGGCAAAAACATAATAAAATAGTAAACTGAAAATGAAAACATAAAAAAGGAAAGAAAAAGTTTTGTACCGTAATTCGCACGTCCCTAATTTTTTTTCTTGTACACTCCTCTTCTCACTACATCAAAAAAAGTATATTATATCAAGTGTTAATACAACAAAATATGTATAGTAGTATTAGACAAAATATGTTCAAACTGTTTGTTTTTATTTTTATTTTTTTTAGGTTCATGTATTAACGGGTGCACTTAAGGCAAATATTAATAAATAATTTAAAGAAAGTTTTGATACTATTTGTATGAAAAATAGAAAAAACTGTCAAAATATTAATTTTTTTTCCTATAAAAAGTTTTTAAAAATAGTTTACTAACAAATACCCTTAAGAAATTCATTATCTTTTATATGGGTTGTGAGAAGATAAGAGACAAAAAAGAGAGGGCTGAAATCAAAGTCAATTGTAATCTTTAAAGGTAAAGATGATTATTTAGGATAAAGAAGAACTTTTGAAGGTAAAGATGATTATTTAGGATAAAGAAGAACTTTCAAAATTTAGGGACAAGGAACTAATTTCATGAAAATTTTTAGGACATAAATAATATTTTAGCACAAAATGCAATGGTACCATGCAAGCAGTAGTGGCAAATAACACTTGTTATATTTTAAATCCTACCGTGTAGGGGCATAACAAATTAAACCATAATTTTATTAGAAGGTTTTTAAAAATAATAGATTAAACCTTACTATTTAAGAAACTTCCAGGTGTCAACCATCAATACAATATGCACAAGTGTAAATAAAAATGAGGTTTTTTATTAGTTTCTTCCAATATCTCAATAGTAGTGCTCGTTTAACACTTCTTTGCAAACCCATCAATTTGATATTTGTTTTCTTTAACAACTTTAACCTTTAATGAATTGATTTCTTTGTATTAATACCAGTACAATCATACAAAAGTCATGAAATATTAACAATAATATTGGCATGTTAAATCGTATTTCATGCAAAATATATTCACATTGCTATGAAGTATTCATATGCGTAGAGTATTTTAAATATAAAATAAATAGTTTAAAAAATTTGTATATTCTAAACAGTGTCATTTCTATTGAATATCTCAATTCAATTTCAAACATATTATTTGCAAACCTCTCACCAAATTCATAGTTTGCAAAAATAGGGCTTAGTTTGGGGCAGACTCAACACATTTTAGGGCTAGACGCAAATGCAAATTGTATCATTACTTAATATTTTATAAGCGATAAATAAATTAGAAAAAATTAAAATTCAACATTTTTATATAATTTAATACATTAATTAAACTATTTTCATATATTTATAAAAACATATTTAAAACTTTTAATTCTTAAAATATTGAAAAAATCAGTATAAAAACAAATATCACATTTTAGATTGTCACTATCTCTCTTGGCAATGTTGGACTCTAATTATTGAACAATAGATTTCAATAATAAGTTTGTCTCTAAAACTATTAATTCTAATTTTAAGTTTGAGAGAGAGAGAGAGAGTAAATTTTTTGAGAGATTGAAAATTTTGCACTCTTAAAACTACCGCAAACATAGTAAAACGTATTAATAAAATGTTAAACTTTTAAGAAGAGTATAATATTAAAAATATAATTTTTATTTATTAAATTTTTGGTTATTAATTAATTTTTTTACATCATATGATAAATAGACAAGACATTCTATCAACCAAAAAAAATTTCTTTAAAAAAAACATTTATTATAAGTGTGAGGCCATACCTTTTTTTATTATAGTATTGTTTTTAGTAAACAGCTACACACATGGCCCCCCAAAATTTTGAAAATTTCTTTAGCATATATATAATTATTTTAACATTTTCAAATTTTATCCTACAAAAATAGGAGTTAGCCCCCCCTCCTAAAATATTTGAGTTAGTCCAATGATTCTCTTAAAAAAATAATTAGTCTAAAAGTTACAAAGATAGAACTTTATTTTCCTCCACTTAATTTGTTATTGTAAATTGTGTTCTTAAATCTGTTAAATTTTTGATAAAGTTTGGCACCAAATATGTTTGGATCTATTTTTTCAATCCAATATGTGGCGATTAAACAAGTCATTGGCTCATTAAAAAATCTTATAACTAAAATTACATATGAAATGTTTCTTTAGTTGCCACATAATGGGTTAGAGAACTTGAAATATGTTTAGAGCTAAATTTGTTCCTAAAAGTTTTGGATCATTCATGTTTTTGAAAATTTCATTTGTTCAATTGAAATATTTTTTATTCACTTTGGTATACAATTTGATAATTTTCATTGAAAATGAAACTTTTTAAGAATTTCATTATGAAAATGGTAAAAGATTAATTTTATTCTATGAAAGATCATTATTAAACATAATTTTGATAGAAAATACTAATTTTTTTTTTTTTGGGTGTGTGTGTGTATATATATAACTTATCCAATAAAATGTGTGTGTGTGTGTGTTGGGGGGGGGGGGGGGGGGGTGGGGGTGGGAGAGTGTCATCTTGAGTCTCTTGATTAATATATTAGTGTCACAACTTGACTCCCCAAACAAAAATTCCTAGCCCCATCCCTATTTTTTAGGCAATATTATAAGACAAAAATATATTATATTATATTTTAGAGGGCTTAAGTAATTGTATAAATGGCCTAATAGTTGAATCGTACCTTATTTTGTCGTATCCTTGTCTTTAATGGCCTGTTTGGAAGTTTAGAGACGGAGGAGAGTAGAGGGGAGTAGAGGGGAGGAGAGTAGTGGGGAGGAGAGTAGAGGGGAATGGTTCCTCTCCACCTTGTTTGGATGTTTTTAAAATTAGTAAGGGGGAAGGGAGTAATTAGCCTTTCCCCTTATTTGGATGTTTTAAAAATTAGAATGGAGATGAGAGGAAATGATTAAAATAGACAAATTTATCCCTATTTGAAATGGACTTGCAACATTGGTCTATTATTAATTTAGAAAGGGTAAATTGGGAAATTTATCTAGTCAATAATTTATCTACTCTACTCTCCCTCCAAATCTCTCCAATTTGGGGGAATTAAAAATGAGGGTTTGGAGTTTCTTAAAAAACTTCCAAACAAGGTAATTGAATTACTCTCCCTCCCTCTACTTTACTCCCCCTCCTTTTTTAAACTTCCAAACAGGCCATAAATTTTCTCTCCTCTCTCCCAAAAAAAAAGTTTCACTTAGTGTAAGTTGGTCTTCTAAATATTTATACTACTACTAGCATATGATGATTGCATGGTGTGGTTATGCAACTCTCTCTGGTAGTGGGCTTTACATTTACTGATCAGCAGTTGTAATTAAGGAGCACAGATCCGTTAACATAATTTGGCCTCTTTTGTATGATCTAAAAAAGTACTTTACTTTTTGACACCTAAGAAGTTAAGAAAAAGTTATCTATTGTCACCATAGTGCACAAATATTACAAACAGTCGGTGAGAGACCATGACTAAATTTCATGTTGGGTTTAGACTCATTAATTCCAGAAGATTTTCAAATAACTCATACAATGCCAAACTAACGAGTTTAACATTTTCAAATAATTCATACAAGCCAAATAAGTTTGAAATAATGTATTTTTGTTGTTGATTTTTTTTTTTATAGGTTAAATAATAGGATAAGATTACTTAGTTTTTTTATAACCTGATTTGATTCGTTGCTTTACATTACATGACATCACTTAAAATTTCAAATTTAAAATATAATTAAAAAAATAATAAAAATAAGTGTGTCCCACAAATTAAATGAATCTTGGTGCAAATTGAGTAATGCTTGGCCGGAGTCTCATAAATGATATGAATACGATAAAATTGAATTTTGCATGAAATATGGTCATAGTTCATGTGTTAACTACTAGCTAGCGCATGTAAATAGAAAATCCCCTTGCGCCAATAGAAAATACCTTGTTTTAAGTGGAGTTAGTGAAATATGAGCAAACAGATCCAAGTGTCTAGATGACTTTGAGGGACTCAAACCGTGTGAAAAAGTAAAGTTTACTCTATATTGAGTACATGTATCTTCTCTCTCACAGCAAATAGACCCAACAAATATATATCCAATACAAGGTATTATTTTTCCTCCAATGTTGTGTACTCCTACTTGTATTGTTGGGGATAAGATCAAAAAGGTACAACAAAAACAACACAATTTTCGTTCCTTAAAGTTGAGAAAGAGGATATTATGGTTTCTAATACACAAATTTCTATTTGAACATAAACCTTCAAGTGGAATGTTGAATTGTGAAGATACCAAGAAAAATAAAAGTATTAAAAACCCTTATACATAATTTTTCATGTAGAACTTGATTTTAGGGTCTTCTACAAGTGTAACACTTAGTAAAGATTACAATAGGTGCACATGAAGTTAGTTCCAAGAATGCAAGAGGAGGACGTTAGTTTAGATTGCTAGAAAAACCAATATATGGAGCCATATTAGTTTACAAGTTGTTAGTTGGTTACTTTGGACTAGCAAACAATTATCTTACTTGCAAATAATTAACTCGTATATATACTTTGTAGTACATAGCATTTTTATGATCTTATCATTGAAGAAATAAGAAAGCATTTTTTTTACGAATAAGCACATTAGGGCCTTATCATAGTCCTTAACGCCAAACCTAAAAAGGAAGTAATCCTCGACCAACATCCAAATGTGAAGATTGATTAAATTCTAAGCTTGAAATACCAACATTATTTGTTTCTTAATAGAAAATAGAAAACTATTATGACAAAGGAAAATAAGATGGTATTTATCATTCAATCCATAAACTTATTTTTCACGCATAATATAAGATTACAAAAACTTGAAAATTTAAATATTTAATTAATGATATAAGTATTGATCTTTGATCTACTTAAATTTTGTAAACACGAAAGATATAGTAAGAAAATGCAATCTAATAATGAATTTGTCAAAATTCATATACAATAAAAAGATATAAGAAGAGTTTGAAGTGGTTCTTTCCAAATTAGTTTAAAGAAAAACTTTGTCCAATAAATGTTAACACACACTACCACTCCCTCACAAATACCAAATTTATTTATTTATTTTAAAAATTAAACCCAAAATTTGCAGAAAAACAGGAACTAAGTCCAAGAAGTTGTTGGAGATTTGTAAATAGGAACTCCAAGTAGTTGAGATTTAGAAAAATGATCAACATCAACAAGGAGAAGGATGGCTTAAGCATTAGCAGGGAAAAAAAAGAAATAGAATGGCTTTTGTTTCACTTTCACACTAGCCATGCGAATCTACCTAATCCATCCTAGAGAATTTTTATTTTTATTTTAAAATAACATTTAAACACGCTAAAAAAAAAAAGCAACAAAATCCAGAGATAACGGAAAGTGGGTTTGATGAAGAATTATATATCAGACAATGTTTTGGTTGCCATTTGCTAAGGAGAAGAAAGTGGCAGATAACCAGAGGCGGAGGGAGGGGCTTTGGGTTTGTGCTTTCAGGTGTGGCATTGAACACAACCACCCGGTTTTGTCTGGTTTCTCAGTGGTACTTTCAAATTATGATGGATATTTCGGGTTTTGATTTCTGAAGATTTGGGATCTGTTTAGTTTTATCGTTTAATCAACAGTTTTCGTTGTTTAAATAATACAATACGTATTTTCACAATATTTTTTAATCGATATATATTTTCACAATATTTAAACAAAGTTACTACATTATCAAACCGGTCTTGATTTGATATTTGTGATGGAGGGATTGTGTTTGTTAAGTTTATGGTTTTAATGTGTAAAAATATGAGGTGGCAGCATGTCATTGGAGGGTATAAATAGTCCGTTTTAATCAAATAATAAATTATGATAATAAATATATATAAATCATGTCAATTTATATATATATATATATATTACACCAAATAATAAATCAAAGAGAAATAGACTTGGCATCATGATAATAAATATTAAGCCCAATAATGCAAGATGCATTAAAAGTATAAAACCCATCTACCACATACAGTTTTACATGGAGAATGAAAGAAAAGATGAACAATCATATATAAATTGTACTGACTTATTTATCGATAGAAAATCAATATTATGAATGAACAATTCAATTTGTTGATTAAAAAAAAAAAAATCTTTGTTTAAATAGGAATTTCATCATCAGCAGCTTTGAGAATTATCTCGAAGGCATTTTCCACGCATGACTTGAATCTTTAGGGATCCAAGAATCCTTTCTCCATTACGGTGCTAATCCTCAGGTTTCCCATATAACTTACCATTGTTATAATAAGGTTCTGCAAATCCATTTTAAAAAAAAAACATGTTACAGTGGGTCATAAAATATGATGAATCTAATTGAAAGCAAGGTGTTCTATAATTATTCGTAAAGGTGATTGAATTTGAGGAATTTTTTCACATTAAATCATAAATCATGCTTATTAATTTGTTCTGCACTTTCCGCTGTAAAGACCCAAAAAAGAAAAAAGAAAAAAAAGTGAACACCAAAGATCTGAGAATAAGTGTAACAAAATCATTATGTGATTGCTTCTAATAAGTAGAAAGTTACATTCTCAAAAAAAAAAAAAAAAAAAAAGTAGGAAGTTACAAATATCATTCTGTGACTTCGAAAAACAGAATCATTTTTATGACTTGAAAAAAAAAAAAACCAATGAAAGAAAAGGACATGCTCACTCTGTTTTATGAGGCAAACATGTCACATCTATGCTTCGAAATCTACGAGATGGATTATAAAAATTAAAAAAAAAAAAAAAAAAAAAACTACAAGAAGGTGGAATTTGGAATTTTATTTTTATCGAAAAATCTTTATAAAAGATATTTATTTGTTTAAGGCAAACTAGGTGGTATATACACTAAATTAGTACTATTTTTGTAATATTTTTATAAAAAATTATAAGTAGTAAGTTGTTATTAATTCTAATTTAAATATACAACTTAAATTACTTTTTTTTCCCACTCATAACAATCAATAGCAACTCACCACCTAAAATTTGTTGTAAAAATATTGTGAAAAATGTTATAAAAATAGCATTTCTCTATATAATAACAATTTTAATTTTACATTTTTACCTGAGGTACACCTAACCCCATGTAGTATAGACCTTTAATCGGATGATTATCCAAAGACACCTGTTCCACTGGCCCGATCATATTCGAAATTGTCAAATTGGAGTTCCTTAGTGTCCCATATACGAATCTAGCGGCTGCCTGCAATAGTACAAGAATGCCAAAAAGATCTTATAGAGTACGTATTCAAAAATAAAATCAACCACTTTAGAATGGTGTATATGCAATGTAAGATTTAAAAAAACACTTTCTCACACACACCACCTATATATATATATATATAAAATAAATAACGGTTGTTTATAGTATTATGTAAAAAGTTGATTAATTTGAATTATTTTTAACTAGACAAACAAATGAAATTGGAAAGCATAATTTTTCAAATTCTCTCTTTTTCTAATTTTAGATATGTGATTGAGTTTCTTAAAGTTCATTTATATTGAACTTATTGTATTCTGCACTAAATAATTAACTTACTTGACATAAAAATTAAAAAATTTAGATGAGACACATGACACAAAATTAAATTCTAATTGAAATTCTAATTGGATTTTCTCTTAATTTTGGCTATATGCATATAAGATTTTTTTTTTTCAATATTTTTTAAGACAAAAATTGTATAACATTAAAATAAAATTACACTTTACTAATATAAACTATACCCCTATTTACATTTATGACTCTAAACTTTCTAAATGCATGATTACCATCCTAAACGGTTAAATTTGAACCCTATCATCTATTGGACTATTAAATTAGACCGAAAAACATGTCAAGTGCGACTCACGTGAACTTTGCATACATGGTATCACATGAACATACAAAATTTCCCCTCTTTAACCCTTTAAAATAAAATTATTTAACAAATTTAACTCTTATTTTGCCACGTAACTTTTGTTTTAAAGGGATTAAAGAGGGTCAATTCGATTTGTTCACGTGGTGACACGTATGCAGGAGTTACATGAGTTGCACGTGACATATTTATCAATTCAAGCTAATAGCCTAATTAATTAACGATAAAGTGCAAAGCGAAACACAAGTTATAGTTTAAGATATAGTCATGTATTCTGAAAGTTCATGTGATAAATTGTAATTACCCTACTATTGATTAATAATAGGCGGCTTTGCAATGTGAAGAAATTGCTTCAAAAAAATTAAATAACTTTTGGATATCAAAATAGAGTCACCAATCCAAGATTATGTGGCTTGCTTATAAGGTATTTACTATATACCGAATACAACCCCCTTTCAACCCTCCCACCCTTTTTCTACCCATTTTTATTCAAGAAAAGAAAAACTAATTGACATTTTTAGTAATGTGATAGAAAAGTATGATATTAATATCAAATGTTATAAGCAGCAAGTATTAACTATTAACTATTAAACTAAGTATGCCAAGAATTCTGTTGCCCAATATATATATATATATAAATATATATATATATATATATATATATATATAAGTAGGGTTTTTTAAATTAAAAAAAAAAGAGAGAGAAAAGAAAAAAAAAAAAAGAACCAACATAATTGATTTGAAAATTATCAAATGATTGAAGGTAGAAATAGCAAAAGAGAAAGAGAAAAAAAAGAAAAAAGAACCAACATAATTGTTTTGAAAGTTATCAAATGATTGAAGGTAGAAATAGTGAATTATTGGTGATGAATAAGATAGAAAAAAAAAACCCAACATAATTGTTTTGAAAATTACCAAATGATTGAAGGTAGAAATAGTGAATTATTGGTGATGAAAAAAAAAAAAAAAAAAAAAAACCAACATAATTGTTTTGAAAATTATCAAATGATTGAAGGTAGAAATAGTGAATTATTGGTGATGAATAAGATCATGAATATACCTCAGGACCTCTAAGTTTCTTGACAATCTCCAAAAACCTACCAGTGAGATAAACACCCAATGAACTTTTCTTCTTCTTGATTATCTTGCTTGCTGCCAAAACAAAGTCAAGTGGGTTTTGAGATTTATGGTCCTTAAGCTCTGGCATTGGTACATGCAAAAAGGCGAATTGGTTCCCCCATGGCACCTTTGAGTTAGGTTTAAGCATCTCCTCAATTGACTTGTAGCCACTCATTGTTCTAGTGTTGAGCAATACCAAAGCTGTGGAATGTGATTTAGTTGATTTATTGCTAATCTCTTGCATGTATAACCGGGTGCCGAGGAAAATTATTCCAGTAATTACACCATTTACTGTCTGCACTTGAGAAAATAAAATTTGGTCGAACAATAATTTTACTATAATTTTGAAAATTAATTGTGCATTTTCTATAGATTTTTTTAACAAATTAATCTTCATACTTATTAAAAAATATAATAAAAATTAACAAAATTCATTGTATCACAAAAAAAATAATTACATTAAAAAACTAAGTCTATAAATATTTCAACAAACTATATGAAGATCAAGAATAATCACGATACACACAAAATGACATCCGCATAAGGTTTTTTTTTTTTTTTTTTTTTTTGAGTCAACTAAATTCATAAGGGAACAAAGTAATATCAAACTTTTGCGCCTAATGATGCAAATGATCACAAGGTTGACACTAATCTGCGGACACCTAAGAAATAAAGTATAAAGACCTTGAAGGCTACCAAAAGTAAACTGGTGAAAGAAGTGTATATTTTGATTAGGCTTACTAGTAGTTATCATACCTTTCTTTCATAGTTTGCCTTCTATTTAATCTCTTCGTGTGAAAGATCTTCTCCATGATTTACTTAGGATTAGAAATTTGAACATTGGCATGTTATTTGGCTTAATGGATGATATAGCATTGTGATCATGGGCGGAGCCATGTTGAAGGGTGGGGGGCCATGGCCCCCCCAAAATTTTGAAATTTTTTTAAATATATATATAATTATTTTAATGTTTTCAAAATTTAGTCTACAAAAATAAGAGTTGGCCCCCCCTAAGTATTTGAATTAGTCCAATGATGCTTTAAAAAAAAAAAATTGGTCTAATAGTTATAAAGACGACTTTATTTTTCGCAATTCTATTTTTTATTGTAAAATGTGCTTTTATATCTGTTAAATGTTTGAAAAAGTTTGGCACCAAACATGTTTGAATTTATCTTTTTCAACCTGTTATATGGCGATTAACAAGTCATTGACTCATTAAAAAATTATTGTCACTAAAACTACAAATGAAATGTCTCTTTAGTTGCCACATAATGGGTCAAAACAAAATAGTTTCAAATATGTTTGGAGCCTAATTTGTTCCTCCAAGTTTTGGATCATTCTTGTTTTTGAAAATTACATTAGTTCAATTGAATAATTTTACTTACATTAGTATAAAATTTGATAATTTTTATAGAAAATGAAACTTTTTAAGAATTTCACTATGAAAATTGTGAAAATGTATTTTATTAATTTTATGAAAGATAGCCATCAAACATAATTTTGATTGAAAATATTAAGCTCTTTTTTTGTTGGGTGTGTGTATATATATAACTAATCAAATAAAAAACTGTGTGTATATAATAAAAAAAAGCATGTGTATTTATGTGTGTGTATGAGGTTGTTTTGATAAATATATTAGTGTTGCAACTTGGCCCCTCCAAACAAAAATTCCTGGCTCCGCCCCTGATTGTGATGATTTGATATGAGAATTTTGGCAATCATGATACCTATCAGTTGCCTCTAATTCCTAGACCTAACACAACATAAATTCACAATGCCCTAATTTGTCTATGATCTGCAATTTTTTTTAATAATCCATGTGTGAGGTGGTAGGAAAATTTAAGAGTGTTGTAAAATTGTTGTGACCCTAGAAGGACTCTTAAATTTATATTAAACTTTTTTTATTTATAATGAGAGGCTTTTAAACAGTGTTGTAGCATTGCTAAATAGAATAATGTTTCGCTTTTTAAGTTATACGTGGCAGAATTTTAGATGGATAGTTTTCCTATGTGGCAGCACGACCTTAATTGTAAGAAAAAGCTTTTACTATTATATATAGTATATTAAATACTTTTTTAACAGATCAAGTCAAAATTGGGTACAAAGTTAGAATTAGATCTGACTAAAATAGTTTATTGTTCCTATTATCCATACCTATCTATTCTTTGTGTGTGGGTGAAGATGGGTTAACAGGTCTAATTTTCCCAATCAACCCTTATCTTGCTTCCGATTTAAAGGCGTCATTGTCAACATATTGTCATGAAGGTGAAGATGGCATGGTGGCTAAGAGGGTAATTACCATTTTCAATATTTTGGATGCTAAAACTAGTGTTGTAGGAGAACTAAACCTAGGAATTTTGGATAAGTCTACTTTTGGGGCAATGCCACCTTCAAACTTTCTCCCTTGCTCACATAATTTATTAGACATGGAAAAATTGGACCCAACTCAAAGTTGAAATTTTTTGACCTAAAGTCAAAACTGGTTGACTTGTGACCCGACCTTTTTTATGGATTGGTTTGGGTCAACCCATTTCACCTGTGGCTTGGCCCATTTTTAAAACAAAATTATTATTATTATTTTTAATATCACGTGACCTCAAACATCTAGTGTTTAAAACCATTGGCCCTTGCATACACATGCATGGTAGAGTAAAAAGGGGTGCTTATTAGTTGATAATGTTTAATGCTACTGCAAGTGTGTGTGCATATAATATATGTTATATGTAGACTATAAATAGTGATATAGGGCAAGGTACATATATGAAATAAGAGGATTAATGATGCTATCTTAATTGATAAATTTGGTACATATGAAAAAAGGAAAATTATTAAATACTCCTGGAGTACTATAAATGCATACTCCCTCCTCTTACATTGATTGTGGGTCCCACCATAAATTTAATTAGTGGAACCTACAATTATATGAGAGGAGGAGTACGTATTTATGGTACTCCAGAAATATTTAATAATTACCCATGAAAGAAGTAGAAGGGTAATGAATTTTTTTTTCCAATTTTGTAATATCTAACTCATAACATGTGCGATCTTCCAAATGAGACATCATTTATTAGTAATGAGACATGGATCATGAAATAAGAGGATTAGTGATGCTATCTTAATTGATAAATTTGGTGAATATTAAAGAAGAAGAAAGGTAATGAAATTTTTTTCCAATTTTGTAATATCTAACTCATAACATGTGCGAACTTCCAAATGAGACATCATTTATTAGTAATGAGAGATGCATCATGAAATTAAAATTTTATTTTAATTTTTTATGGTGATGATATCATGATATCATTAGTGAATGGTGAACTTCGAATTGTTTAAATTCAAGAATCATTTTATTTTTTAAATGTTTTTTAAGTATTTTATTATTTTTGTTCATTTATTTATTTTTTCTAAAAAAAAAAAAGGATCAACCCCACCGCTTACATCCCATTAAGGATAACCTGTTTTGACCTTAATCTAATTAACCTGACTCATTTGCCTTGACTATAATTTATTAGGGTGGACAATAAGGGGATTTTTTTTAATGAAAGAGTACTATTGTTTTTGGACCAACAAATGAGAATAAGCTTCATCAAAAAAAAAAAAACAAATGAGAATAAGCTAGGGGGCCGAAATTAACTCTTTCTAAACCTTGGGCCACAGAGAGTGGAGGACTAGAGATGGGTACCAATCCAGTCAAATTAAAAAACAGACCAATGGGTCACAAGATGGGCAGGAACATCAAATTCTTTAATAAAAGGAAAAAGAGAAGTTATCAAATGTATCAAAAGAGTTTAAGGTGGGTTCAATATTAGCAATTTAAGCTTTATAGTATGTTAAGATTTGGTAATTCTTGAATAAGTTTGAATTTTTTATGAGCTATTTGGTTAAATTTTTTCTTTCAAATCTTTATACTCAAAAATAAGGATTACGATTAAATTTTTTTACCTATTCATTAATATTCATACAAATGCTTAGTTATTAAGTTACATGTAAACCACTACGCACCTTTAGCATGATAATCACTCTACAAGTACAAAGTTCCCATGGGGTGGAGGGGTAAAGGCCGAGGTTCATGTCTTATATGTAATTTATCACATATTATGTAATAAATCACATATGTGATTTTTCCCTTAAAATAATCATATATGTGATTTGTTTTTAACTAAAGGAATAATATAAAAGCATAGGTTTAGTCACATATGTAATAAATCACATATGTGATTTTTTTCCTTAAAATAATCATATATGTGATTTATTTTTAACTAAAGGAATAAAATTTAAAAAAAAGCAAGTTTATCCATATTATTATCATGCTGACAAATTTAAATAAACATTTCTTTTATATATATACTAGTGTCATCACACGCTCGTGAGGTTTTTTTTTTTTTTTTTGGTTTAGTGTCATAATTTTCCATGTATAACCGAATTTTCTATAATACTTTTCATATAGTGCACAGAATGTCATAGAGTTACCAATTCACAATATATGTAGTTGATAAAGTACGATACATAATATAATTCAATTGTGAACGTAGTATATAAATTTTGTTTATAGGCTTACCAAATTTGAGAAAAACATTTGACCATTGAGAAGAATTCAGTATATTAAACAGAGAGTGCTGAACAAGATAGTGTCAATTAGAAATAGGATGAAAGAATAAAGAAGAAACTGAAGAAATATTGTTAGATTTCAGTTAGAGGGATTTAATGTTATTAGAAATTTTCCTTATAGATTCCACTATGTTGAGAAAGGGAAGAGAGGAACAAATGAAATAGGAAGTTTTTTTAGGAAGTTGCAATTGGTTTCTCCGTGGGTTTATTTATTTATTTTGAAGTGATGCGGGTAGTTTTCTTTTTATAGAATGTGAGATAGTTGTGATCTTTGATAGGAGCATGGGGTCTTTTTTTATAGGACATGGGTAGGGTTTTTTTTTTTTTTTTTTTTTGATTGATAGGAGTGTGGGGTAGTTTTTTTATTTTTATTTTTTATTTTTATGGAACATGGGGTAACTTTTTTTTTAGGAATTTGGGGTAGTTATCTAGTGGGGAGTTTTTACTCTGTAACTTTTTTTATTTTTAATTTTGGGTTTGACTTATCTTCAGTATTTTTTAATTAGACATGTTATTTTGTTAGTGGATGATGTGGCAGTCTCTTATTAAAACAAAAGGAGATTCATTTTAAAAAAGTACTGGAGGTAAACTAAACCTTTTTAATTTTTGTCTATTTACAATTTTAATCTCATTTCTTATGTTTTAGGAATAATGATAAATTAATTAAATTAAGGATATTTTTAGAAGTCAAAAAGGTAACACCTAACTTTCCAAATTCTCTTAATATATAGAGATATACACACGTCATTAGTAAAAAGAGAAAGCTTTTTTTAATTATTTAAATATTAAATAAAATTTCAGATGAAAAGTATAGGATACATTCAACAAACGTATCAATGATGTTTTAGCAAAAATGCTTTCATCCTATTATCACATTTAATAGGCATATTAGGTCATTAGTTACCAGAAAAACGATATGAAATTGAAATCATTAGCTAATTTGAAATAAAATATGCTGATCATACCACTCCAAGCTTGGCCTTAATGTGTTTGATACAATCCATAGAGAATATCATGTTTGATACCATGATTGGCTGATATTCGACTCCTTCAGCCCCAGACCTTATCGGTGTTCGATCATCTTCGACCAATGTACTCTTTAACATGCTCCAACCAAAATCAGATACAGAGTTAAAGATGAAGGAACAAAGTTGAGACACTCTTCCACAAACACTTTTTCTGCCACTTTCTGGCTCTGAGCGTTGGTGAGAAGAAATGTTAGCGGAAGAGAAGGATTATCAGCCCTTTGAAGACAAGAAAGAAGTGCACCCATGAGAGAGTAGCCATCACCAAGCGCATGGTGAAGCTTGAATATGATAGTACCAGCTGCATTGCTTGTTGGATATTTAACCATGTGAATTTCCCATAGTGGTTTGTTTTGTGAAAAATGCTCCATTGCAATGTTTGATATATAATCTTCAAGATATTCATCATATGATGTGGGTAACAAGCCAGTAGGGAAAATAGGAAAATTAACGTGCTCTTTAAGCTTCACCTCAACCCTTTTCCATTGTTTCTCACCTTTTCTATCCTTAACCTGTTCACAAATTCTCACTACTTAGTGCCAGTTTTAAAGGGATTAATGTAAGAACCTTAAAAAGCAGCATCTGAATACCCATTTAACCTTCCATGCATTTATGTTTGTGTATTTCATAAAAGAGGAAAAAGAAGACAGAATCATGTTATTTTCCAAGAAAAACAATATTGAGAAAAGTAGATAACATCACCATGATGGAGGAGAAGCGTGTATTGATGGGCAGGAACACATCATTGAGCAATGATATGGCACGCGCTTCGTTGATTTCAATTGGTACCTCACTTTGCATGACACCAAGAATAGATACTGACAGCACAGAGCTGTTGAAGTATTGTGCATTAGGACTCGCAGGCTCTAATCCTTCCTTTAGCTCCATTTTAATTTGACAACAGTTTAGTCGCAGATTTGTGGCGTTAAAAGATTAGCTAGGATGTTATATTTATATTAGAAATTTAGAGCACTGACGATAAGTTCCTACAGAAAATAATTTGAAAAAGTGTTGGGCTAAATTACAATTTAATCCTTATATTTCAGTAGTCATTTGAAATTAGGAAAATTCTTATTTTACATTGTGTAAACTTATACAGTAGACCTACTATTTTTTCTACACTACTCACAATTTGCCACATGAACATCTATAATTAATAAAAGTTGTGATTTTTTATATGAACCTAAAATTTTTAAGAAATATAACGAAGAGCAGAATAAATTTATTATATTGAAGTTACATCCAACCACTTCCCTCCTTGTTGCTAAAGGAAGCTGATTGATAGAAATTGTTCAGTAGTCTTGAAGGACCACATCATTAATGTTCAGCGGTGCTCCATTCCAATAATGTTATGCCATGTGCCAAAATTAATTTACTAAGCATCCTAGTCACCTAATAAAAAAAATAATGCTTGTGCCACATAAAATGGTATAACTTGTGCCACATAAAATGGTATAACTTATGCCACAACTCGCCCACATGGACCCACCATCATCTCTTTAGAATTCGTAAAATTGTGCCACTTTATGTGGCACTAGCATAACTCTAAGAAAAATAGAAACAAGCACTTGCTCGCAATTCGCCTACAGCAAACCATTGCAGTTCTGAATTCTGATTGAAAAAACATGTCTTCACCCGCGATATTCCTTAATCGTTTTTTGATCAAGGCCTTCTGTTAACGGTAGCAGAGTCATCAAGAATGAACAGCCCTGATTAATTTCAGTAGGAATATCGCAGTCATCCAAGAGGGAAAAGTAGTACACGACAATGCTCATAAGATTCACGGGAGAAAGCACTGGATCCAATTCAGATTTCTCATATCTAGACATGGCTGAGAAGGACCTGTTCAGAAGGTTGGATTTTTAGCAATTGGGATTTTTGGATTGGGTAGCATGGGTAGAGGCGTTTCTGATACTGGTATGGATTTTCAATAGGAAGATAAAGATCTACTAGGTAAGATTATGAGTTGCATCATTGATGAGTTTCGTCACCGAAATTTCAAGAGGACTGAATAACACCGAAATTTCAGCTTTTTTTATTTTTATTTTTTTATTTTTATTTTATTTTTGCTGAATACACCGAAATTTCAATTTGGACAATAATAATGAAGATAAATGAGAAAAGAGAGAAATAGCTTTACAATTATAGAGGTGGTCTTATATAATGATTTAAGGAAAAGTGCTAATCAAATTTGTGTTTATAATCCAAAAGAACTAGTCAAATTGCAATTAGGGTTCCTTGTAATCATTTATAAATCCAAGATCCACCTAATAAATATTACCCATATAGAACTTAGAATATACCCACACAACAAACTCAAATTCAAATAATCCAATCCATACAAGTTAAGATATCACATCTTAAATGTCTTTATTTTTTGCCAAGATTACTATAACTCAACTAGTGCTTCCTAGTGTTTTGCATGAAGATGTAAATGGTTCAAATCTTTCCACCCTAACTATCGAATTAAAAAAAAGTCTTTGTTTTTATATAAAAAATAAATTTTATTTATTTGAGAATTATTTAAAAACAAAACTAAGTACATATCAAAGCTAAAAAACAATGTCTAACTATTTTAGAAAAATAAATAGTTTGTTTGTTTTTTTAAGAAAATTATTTTCCATTGTTATTCACTTTTCTTTTCCTTTCTTCACATATTTTCTCTCTTTACAACTTTTTTTTTCTCTTTTTCTTCTATATCATTATATATTAGTGGTAATTTTATCCAGCAATGTGTGCTTGGACATGACTTAGAGCATAGTTATGCCTAAGAAAAATAAAGTAATTTTTTTTTTTTACATAAGCATATAAGATAAAATATTATTCATAAAATTTAAAAAAAAAAAAAAAAACTTTGTTCCCAAACATACATAATAGTTTGCTAGTTTCAAATTAGATCCAATATTTTTTTAAAATTTAATCAATTTAAATGTTGGATTATTTTATTTTTTTGGGTTTGAAATCAAGATTTGATTTTTTTGGTTCAATTGAATGGCTTAAATTGATACAATTTAAAATTAGTCAAATTACAATAACCTTGTTTGAAGTTTTATGAAATAACACTCCCCTCCCCTCCCCCCCCCCCCCCCCCTCCTTTTATGAAATGACACTCCCCCCTCCTCCTCCTCCAAAAAAGAAGTTAGGAAATGACAATTCATCTATTGAGATTTGTATAAATGCAATAGATAAGTTCATGCATTCTCAAACTATAATACTTAAAAAAGTGGAATATTTCTTTAGGAAAGTGAGGTGTGAGAGGGTCTGGATTTGTCAAAAGCAAATAAAAAGCTCAAGGGTGGAAGTATCATTTCTTGAAATGTTTGGAAGGAGTGCCATTTTATGAAATCTCAAGTGAGATTGGTGTAATTTATTCTATAAAATTTCATGGTTCAATTTGAAATTAACAAAACTATAAGATTTAATTTTAAACCATTTTAAAGTTCATGATTTAATTTAAACTTCTCAAATTGTAGGTTTGATTTTCTCACATCGGGTCACATCATCACCATTGCATAAATAATTTTCTTTTGTGATTCAGTAAACATGAACAGCAAATATATATTTTAATTTTTCAATAAATTTTTTAACCAAAACGTATTGAAAAAAGTTTAAGCAATATAGATTTCTAGGTTGTGGTTTTTGATCATATATTTTAATTTTCATAAATTTTTTATCCAAAACGGATTTTCATGTTGTTGTGATTAGTCATTATCCATATTGTTTATTTTTACCAATTTACTTGTGGCCTTCACTCAATGAAAAGGCGAAAAATTTTGTCTGCTTGGTGATAACACATAATTTAATGGGACTAGAACAAGTTTTGACGCAAGGATATTAGCTTGTAAAATTTGAAAACTCGTTTGATATCAGTTGCGATTTGTCCAAAATTATATTAGATGCATATATAAGTACAATTCATTAACCTATTTCATTCAAGTGATCTCACTAACCTTTTGTATGCATTCACTGACTCGTAAAGAAGGGTGACTTGAATTTTTTTGAGGAAAGGGTGACTTGAATTTGATGCTAGCTAGTAAAATCAGTAAGTTAGGACTGTCTACGAGGAAAATTAATCAAGTCCTTTTGGTTATTTGCACTTGAAACAATAGTTTTAGACCAATATTATATTTTTCTTTTAAAGAAAAAAGATCAATATTATCCAAACACTCAATGGATAGAAACAACAGTTTTTCATAGGTTTTACCAAATGCTTAATTGTGAATTTAAAATTCATCTTTTCAAAACGCAGATTAATTAATTTTTTTAAAACCACACTTTTGCAAATACCTAACCCAAACGAACACATAATCAAGAACTTCTAGAAAATTTTACAATGCAGTCACTAAACCATATATCATTATTATTCATAATTTTAAAAAATAAATATAATTCTATCACAAAAGTCACAAAAATAATTTCAAGAAAGGAAATATGTCTTAAGAATTAAGATTGTAAGAAATATTGCAAAAATAATTTACTTTTATGATTCTGTAAACATGAACAACAAACCGAACAAAACTGTAATGTATAATGCAAAAAGAATAACGATTAATTAAATATACTCATAGATTTCTTTTCAAAAAGCTAAATATACTCATAGAACGGATTAATTAAGGCTAATGTTTAACATTATCTCCTTAAGACAAATTTTGTCTCTCACACTATTTCTTCACTGGTGCTTTGTGTTTTTCGAGCATTATTCTCGCAAAATACAATGCAAGGGATTCAATTTCATATTGGAGGTTGTTTCAATGTGGTCAAGGGAATGAAATGATTTTGTATTGGTTGATACTGGTGTACCGTTTCGAGACTCATATGTATAGAGACTCACATATATATACTCACATGTGGGTCTATATGTTTGTGTTTATTTATTTATATACATATGTATTTATTTATTTTCATGTTTATAAACATATAATTTAAAATCAACATATTTTATGAGTCTAAATATTGGCCTAAGTACATTAACCCAATGCATTAGCTTAAATAATAAGTTTTTAACTTTTTAAATTATTTTTTAATTGCATTGGCCGAAACATCAATATCAACCAAAACATTTGAAAAATCCTTAGTACAGTTGGTATAGAAACTGCATAGCCCTGTGTTTTATCTAGTACATTTAAGAAGAGTATTGATATTGGCTTAATTGTTAGTATGGAATATACTGCTGGTACAATATTAACTTCTTTGATACAATGATCACAACAATGAGTGGGAAGAACAAACAATCGAAATATCTGCTCTGATATATTTCAACCCATTAATCACCACACTTTAAAAATTAAGGAGCCTCTCTCATTTTTAATATGTAAAACCCATGAATATATAAACTCAAAAAATTTTAAATTCATTTCCCATGTGGGACACAAGGATTTCACCCTTAAAATCATTTTTTTTTACTTGATATGAAATTCTGCTCTAACTTAATCTAAATGTATGTGTGTGAAACTCTCTCCTAAATACTTAAACCACGACCTTTGCTCCCCCTCACACACCACGAGCACTTATACTTGTGGAGTGCTTATTCACTACATAATGGTCTTTCACAAATGACCATATAACATTAATCTCCTCAAAAAATAAAATAGGTTCCAACTTAGACCCATCAAATTGGACATATAGGCCCTACTTTAAATTTGGCTGAAAAATAGCCACCCAAACACTTTATAACAACCATTTTTTTGAACTAGCCTTAATTAGGGCTGACCACAGATTGGTTTGGGTCGAGCTTGTGCCTAACCCTCAACTGACTCGACTAGATTGGGTGGGAAGATCTCGAACCCGCAGTTGACTAGTAAGACTATTAGGTTGGGCGGTTCGAGTGAATATCGAGTGGTGGTTGTTTTTGGGTGAAGCCGAAAATCGCGAAAAATTGGCAAAATCTTTTCAGATTTAGCCAGATCTGGCGGAGATCTCGTTGAATCCGGAGAGATTTCTGCCAAATCGTATGGAGAACTCTCCGGATCTAGTTGGAAAAGTCGCTGGATCTAGTCTGAAAAGTCACTGGACTTGATGTTTTTCGGTCAGTTCGGGTTTCATGGGTTTTGGAGTATGAGAGCCACAACCAACCTGTTGGCATCGGGTTTTTGAATTTCGAGACCCGCATTTGACCATTGGAGCAGTTAGATAGGGTGGCGGCGAGTTGTGTACAGTCGGGTTGGGTGGGTTGGACACCCCGAGCCTTAAGCATCACAACCATCATGCAACCTGGATTATTTCCACCATTCTTGACATTATTGTCACCATTGTCATCACCACCTTCAATGTTGTCACCATTGTGTCACAATAACTGATGACATCTTGATCAATATCATTTTTATAAAAAAATATATATAATTATATGAATGAACTAAAAAGTTAAAAAAAAAATAAAATTGTGTGTTTGGCTAATATATTTGCATCTAACCTATTTGTTTAATTAATGTTGAGAGCTGAGATAAATAAATAAATAAATCTAAACATATAAGTTAGTTTATTTTAAAAATGCTAATTTATTTATTTAAAGTTGTTTTATTATTATTCCTTAATAAAATAAACTAAAAACACAAAATTGCTAAACACACAAATTTGAGAGAATAATTCATTTTCTAAAAAATATCAATGTAGGAACAAAACGAAGCATAAAATATAAAGGATAGAAATAGTGATATTTTATATTTTTGACCATATAAGTCTTGTTTGAGTTCCTTTGTGGTTACTTAATTTGCTTTGGTAGAGATATGATGATAAGCAATTACTTTAAAATGCATATATTATAAAATATTGTTTTTTCTTTTAGCATCCACTCGGAAAAAATTCTTTAAAATTAAATTTGTTGTGAATAAATTATTGGTCTTATTTTTTCTTTTAATCCATCTTAATTTTAAATGATATATAGAAAATTAATTTTAAATTAAAGGAGGACGTAATATAGTCGTAATATTTTTTGTAATAATTTTTTTTTTCTAATTATGATTTATATGTCTTGCACATACTTTAAAACTAATAATAATAAAAAGTTGAGAATTCATCCTTAAAGGAAGTAATGTGGTTTTTTTTTTTTTTTTTTTTTTTTTTTTTGATACAAGCAAAATAGTTCATAGCATTAAGATAGGTTGAAGTGCCACAACCACAACTTGGTACTTGGTAGTTAAAATGTCTTTTACCATTCAATGGATATTGGGGAGACATCTCTTTAATGAGTAGGGACCCATGTTTTAAATTTTTAATTAAAGCAGGATTGTACACATGGCCTAGGACTCACTTTTTTTTTTTTTTTTTTGAGAAACATGGATTCACTTGTTAAGAACAAATAAGTTACCACACACCAATGACTACCCGAGATGGAAGTAATGTGGTTTTTTTTTTTTTTTTTTTTTTTTTTTTTTTTTTTTTTGATACCAAGCAAAATAGTTCATAGCATTAAGATAGGTTGTCATGCCAACTCTTTATTTTATAGAAAAGTGCTACAACCACAACTTGGTACTTGGTAGTCCATTCAATGGATATTGGGGAGACATCTCTTTAATGAGTAGGGACCCATGTTTTAAATTTTTAATTAAAGCAGGATGGTACACATGGCCTAGTACTCACTTGTTAAGAACAAGTAAGTTACCACACACCAATGACTATCCGCTAGGGACTCGCCACTTCCAACCTCCCGAAAGGGATATTAGTTTAACAATATTACATATACTTTGATGTTATAATTTTTTTTCACAATATCTTATGTAGCAAGTTGTGATTAATGCATCATCATATTTATATGGATTATGATTGATATGATTTATAAGTTTCACTTAGTTCAACTAGTAAAATCTCTCATTGCCATAAGTTGAATTTCATCATATCTATTAAAAAAACTAGTTGACATAATTTTTAATGGACAAAGTTTAGTTATAAAATTGATTGTAGTCTAAAACTACAACCTTATTCAATATCTTTTTATTGAAGGTGAAATTTTGACAAATCCACCATTGGATTATATCTTCTTCTTATATCTTTCATGCTTACAAAATTTCTAGAAAATTAAAGATCAATAGCTATGTTATCAATAAATTGTTTAAATTGCTAGTTTTTGTAATTTAAAATTATGCATAAAATATAAGCTTATAGATCACATAGTAAATAACATTTGATTGACACAAAATTTGACATATGTAATAAAAGTGTAAAGAACATGCAATACAATGGTTAGATTTTCAAAATATGTAGTAATATTTATTAAGTAAAGTTGTAAGTTATAACCAATTTTGTAACTAAATTTTATCAATTTTTTATTATGCACAAATTATAAATTTTTGTATTAATAATTATAAAAAAATTCTCTAAATCAATTTTGAAGAAAATTCAACTAATTAACTACATGACAAATTTTTTTTTTTTTTTGATGGGAATTAACTACATGACAATTGATAAAGCCATAAACCATTTACATATACTTTTAATCACATGATACATTTACATACACTTTATAATTTAATGTAAATGGTTTTTTTTTTTCTTTTCGAAAAGTAGTTAAGTATAATAGAAAAAAAAAGTTTTTAATGTTAAAATATATAAGGATTTAAAAAGAAAGAGTTATGTAAATTAAACAAAAATTGACAAATTTTGGAAATAAAGTCAGCTTGGTAGGTGCGGCCAGCCGAAATCCCAACTGCCGAAGTCATCCTTTTCCTTTTTTTATTTTTTATTTTTTTGAAGTGGGTTATCCCACGTCGCCTAGTTGTGTGTCCCTACGCAGATTTAAAGCATTTACAGAGCATTTAAGAGTTATAGATTTTTATATGTTGTGAGTTATATGATATTAAACCTTGGTTCTCACTTCTCACTCTCTTGTATGTGTTTGTGTTAGTCTATGTCTTTTTCTCAAAACTTTACGCAGCATTCAAGAGTTACAGATTTTTGTATATAGTGAATTGTGTGATATTAAGAGGTAGTTTGGATCCAAGTTTCTGCGTTGCGTTTTCTGGCCATGCGCGTTTTCCTTTTTTTTTTTTTTTTTTTTTTCTTTTTCAGCCTCACCTTTTGACTAAAGTCAGCAGTGAACAGTGCATTTATGCACTGTTCATGGGTCCCACAAATTACATTTTTCATCAACTTTTTCATTAAAAATAGGCCCCACAATACTATTCACACATTTAAAAATTATTTTGCTATAGTGTTTTCAGTTTTCAGTTTTCAGTTTCAACAAAATAAGTTCTATCCAAACAGACCCTAAATCTTAGTGCCCACCCTCTTGTGTGTTAGTCTAAAATAAAATAAAAAAAACAAACAAACATTAAAATATGTCTGTGTCCGGAATATAACCGTTGAATTCAGCTACTATACCACGTCATACACTGGTTTCCTCGTGGATCGTGACCCTCTGACACGCATTGAATTCCTATACAAAGCCTAAAACAGTTGAAAGCCCTGAAGTGAAACCCCACGCGGGCCACTATTCTGTGCTACTCCTCACTGCTCACCATGCACCCTCATGTCACTCTCAGCCGTTCGATTTCAGTCATATAACCCTCTTTTTCTTTCCCACCTTAAAAAACCCAACAGCGTTAGACTAAACAGGCAAATTTTTAAACTTTTTACTGTCATACCAAATTACTTTATTTATTTTAACTTATTATTTTACAACACACCAACTGCTAATTCCTTTATTCCTTTTTTTTGAGAGTACGGTATCCATTAGTAGGTAACCTACTATATCAGGTTATCAAAACATCATATTTGATGATACAATCCTCACATTATGTAGTACTAACTTCACATGTGATTGTATTTTTATCACATTTGGTGATTCTTTTTTTTTTTCTCACATTTGATAGCACAATTCTCACATTGTGTAATACCAACATCACATGTGACTGTACTTTTGTCAAATTCGATGGTTCCTTTATTTTTTTTCTCACATTTGATGGTACCATCTTCACATTATGTAGTACCAACATCGCATGTGATTGTATTTTGCCACATTTAATAGTTCCTTTATTTTTTTTCTCACAGTTGATGGTACTATCCTCACATTGCGCAGTACCAACATCACATTTGACTGTACTTTTGTCACATTCGATAGTTCCCTTATTTTTTCTCACATTTTATGGTACTATCTTCACATTGCGCAATACCAACATCACATGTGATTGTACTTTTGTCATATTCGGTGGTTCCCTTATTTTTTTTCCTCACATTTTATGGTACCAGTCTCACAAAGCGCAGTACTAACATCACATGTGACTGTACTTTTGTCACATTGGTAGTTCCCTTATTTTTTTCCTCATATTTTATGGTACTAGCTTCACAAAGCGCAGTACTAACATCACATGTTACTGTACTTTTGTCACATTTGGTGGTTCTCTTATTTTTTTCCTCATATTTTATGGTACCAGCTTCACATTGCGCAGTACCAACATCACATGTGACTGTATTTTTGTCATATTCGGTGGTTCCCTTATTTTTTTTCTTCACATTTTATGGTACTAGTCTCACATTACGCAGTACCAACATCACATGTGATTGTACTTTTGTCACATTTGATGGTTCTCTTATTTTTTTCTTTATATTTTATGGTATCAGCCTCACATTGCGCAGTACCAATATCACATGTGATTGTACTTTTGTCACATTCAATGGTTCCCTTATTTTTTCTCATATTTGATGGTATCATCTTCACATTGCATAGTACCAACATCACGTGACTATACTTTGTCACATTTTGTGGTTCCCTTATTTTTTTCTCACATTTGATAGTATCATCCACACATTGCGCAATACCAACACCACATGTGACTGTACTTTTGTCACATTCGGTGATTTCTTTATTTTTTTTCTCACATTTGATTGTATCATCCTCCTATTGTGCAATACCAACATCACATATGACTGTACCGTTGTCACATTCGGTGATTTTCTTATTTTTTCTCACATTTTATGGTACCATCCTTACATTGCGCAGTACTAACATCACATGTAACTGTATTTTTGTCACATTCGGTAGTTCTCTTATTTGTTTCTCACATTTGATGGTATCGTTCTCATATTATGAAGTACCAATATCACATGTGACTGCACTTTGTCACATTTTATGGTTCTTTGTTTTTTCCCACTTTGATGGTACCATGTTCACATTGAGGAGTACTTAGTTTCTAAGTCTCTGGCTTTCTTCTCCTTTCTCTCAGTTTTTCTATAGTCTATGCTTCTCTCTTCAATTTCGTCTCTCTCAAATTCTTCTCGTCCAAACCATCCACAAGAACCTATCTAGAGCGACGCTTACTAAACAAAACCCTAAGTAAGACCCACAAAAGAAGAAACAGATCCCTAAGCCATGAACGGTACCTTACCAACTCTAGCGAGGGAATTGTTCTCGCCAAAAAATAAAAATCCATTGTTTATTTGCTATCCTGCGTTCCCTGTCTCTCTCGACCGTGCTCTATTTCCTCTCTCTTCGACTTCGCTCCATTTTCAGAAAGGATATCACCATTAATTGACCTTGCCGGTGTAGGAAAATGGGTTTTACACGGCGACAATCGAAACCCATTTCAAGTACTATAGAGTTGGTTTGAAATTTCCCCAGATTTTTTTGACTTGTGCTTCACTTTTTCACCAAAATTGCTTGATGATGGAATTTGTGAGGTTTGTTCTTCACGTTTCCACTATGTGAACACAATTTTTTTAGCACCTACATTTTCTATCAGGGGAGAGGGAGACTCTTAAAAACTACTAAAATGGCTTGTTGTGATTAGAGTAACATCTCCTTTAAATATGGAAGGTTCACATACCACTTTTTTTATGTTGTACCATTAAAATAGGCCGTGTCAACATCTGAGAAAATGTTACGTCCCTGGACTTGTTGAGAAGAGAAACAGGGAGAGGGAGGGGGGAAGTTTATACCACGTAGAATATAGATACCGCAATGATCAATATAATATTAGTAATAGACACCATTTGCTCCACTGGGACCATAATCCACAACTAAAAACTTAAATTAAATTCCAACAAACAAAATTTGTAATATAAAGATTCAAAATTAAAAATATAAATAACATTAGCCATGCATAAAGGTCTTCAATCCCAGCTAAGACTGCAACATCTCCAGCACCGACACATACAAGCACATCCTTCAATTCTGCAACAAGAATCAGACGTGCCAAATTAGACATCAATATTCCAAAATGAGCAATTAAGCATACAATATTTCTGTGGTCAAAATCAGGCAGTGCATAGTGCATACAATGATAGGCTGATCACTAAATGACCCAACAAGTGGCGCAAGCATAAATTCATTGGTATAGAAATAATTATTATAACAATACTTACATATTTTGTTGAAGGCTACAATGTCACAGCTCTGGACATATTCATTAATTGGTTCGACTGTAAGATGTTCCTCAATGAGGGTGTCAGCAGACACCAAGTCATCCACAATGGTAAGCATTATCGTCATTTTCTTAATACCATACCCAACTGGTACAAGTTTAGCTGTCACAATCAATAAATCAAAGTCAGAACAGAGACAAAAGATATAATTGGTTAGCTACAGTAACAAGACATCAAGGAACAATAACAAAATAAAGAGATATAGAATGTGTTGCTTCACTGTCAAGATCACAAACGAATAACATAAATAATAAGAGAAATGTGAGGAAAAAAAAAAACTATTTCATCATGAACATAAAAACAGGGAAACTTGTAATAAAATTAATGGTAAGAATGACGTGATTATGGAAAATGAAGTTTTTATCAACCATCAGTAAAAAGTTTGATAATTAATCCTCCCATTAAGATAATTTTTGTAAAAAATGGGAGCAAGACAAAGCCTTTTGCTTGATTACTTTTTAATGCTCAAAATTAACACAAGGAATCACAGATAAAAAACATACATGCTCCCTGTTAATGTGTATTAGGGTATGTGGGCTTTAGGCCCATCTTGTTTACTTATATAGCACACTTACTTGTACTGTACACTCTGCCTCCTATATAAAGGCACTCATGTATATTTTATTACTTGAGAAATACAATACACTTATTCAGTATTTCTAACATGGTATTAGAGCCACTGCTCTAATTTTCTTGTGTCTTGCCATCTTGTTTTGTTGGTATTTTTTGTTGCCTCAACTTTTGTGGTCAGTAAACCCTTTCAGTGCCCTCTCCCGACTACCCTGCCGCCATTAGAGGTCCTTAAGGTTGAATCTCCGCCGCCAGAAGCTCCTCCTCTGCCGCCAAAACCACTGCCATTATCAGATTTATCACCTCTGACCTCCGATTAGGACATAAGACATATCACTATGTATATTTTCAATCCTTCTACACAACGCCGCCGGAAACTTCCTCATCTGACCATCCACGCGCCGGTCAAAGTTTCTGCAAAATCATCCACGCGCCTCACGCGCCATTAACATTGCTCCGATCCTATCGCCGCTGCCTCTATCGAAATCTTCTTTCTCCGATCTACATAGTCGGAAAAGAATTGGCCTTATCGAACGTATCATGCGTCGCCTGAAATTCATTGCAACGTAAGCTACGCGCCACACGCGTTACACGCGCCGCCTGCTGCCCACTGACGTCACTTGCTGACGTCATTTGCCACGTCAGCCCTAGTTGCTCGCTTGCTAACATCAGCTGCTGACGTCATCATCCAGTCAGTACCCAGTCAGCACTTATGTCAGCCTCTGTTGACCGTTGACCGTTGACTTGACCGAGCATTGGCTGTTGACTTTGACCAAGAGTTGACTTTTTGCAGTCCAAGTGCTTTTTACCCAGTTTTTCGCGTAGATTTCATTTTTGCAGTCCATTTTTGCATATTTTGCTTCTAAATGAAGAATAAGGATAGGCCTTCTTCTTATTGCAATAATCGTCGTCGACAATCCAACAAACCTTTTTGCAATTTTTGCAAACGTTTTGGCCATAGTTTTAAGACTTTCTATCTTCGCAAAAAATCAGCTGTTTCAATTTCTGCTGCTACTGTTGCTAACACTAAGAGTGGCCAACCAATGGCTCCTGTCTCTGCACAGTCTCAGTCTTCTGGATCCACTTTCACCATTTCCAGAGATGACCTTATAAACATCATCGCTAATATCATTCGTATGGTTGGTAATGTATCTTATTCCTTTTCTCTCTCAGCTTTATCTGGTATGTCTCTTACCTCTTGGCTTATGGATTCTGCTTGTTGCAATCACATGACACCTCACTCGTCCTTATTTTTTGAACTTAAACCTGCACCACACCCTCTTAATATTCGCACAGCAAATGGTTCCACAATGTCTGGTCATAATATAGGTTCCGTTTCGACGTCGAACCTCTTAGTTCTTGGGGTCTTTAATGTTCCTGACCTTTCTTACAATTTATTCTCTGTGGGACAGTTAGTTGAGTTGGGTTATCGCATTATCTTTGATTATTTTGGGTGTATTGTGCAGGATCCAAGGACGGGACAGGAGCTTGGGACCGGTCCCAGAGTTGGTCGTATGTTTCCCATGGACAACCTTCGTCTTCCACTTGTTGCTCCTATTTCTGTTACTGCAGTTGTTGCAGTTTCTTATGTTCCTTCCCTTGCTCTTTGGCATGCTCGTCTTGGTCACACATCTTCCTCTCGGGTACAACAATTGGCTTCTAGAGGTTCGTTAGGTTCAGTGTTTACAGAAAATTTTGATTGTGTCTCATGTCAGTTAGGAAAACAATCAGCTTTACCTTTCAATATTAGTGAATCAATATCCACTGATATCTTTGACCTTATTCATTCTGATGTTTGGGGGCCTTCCTCTGTCTTTAGTATTGGTGGGTCTCGATATTTTGTTATCTTTGTTGATGATTACTCTCGCTATAGCTGGATTTTTAATATGAAATATCGTTCTGAATTATTGCAAATATATTCTAATTTTGCAAAAATGGTTGAAACTTAGTTTTCCAAACACATCAAAATTTTTTGATTTGATAATGCTCTTGAGTACACTCAATATGCTTTCCAAGCTGTCTTGCATTCCTATAGCGTTGTTCATCAACTAACTTGTCCAGGTACCTCTTAGCAAAATGCTAGAACCGAACGAAAACTTCGTCATATTCTTGATACTGTTTGTGCTCTCCTTGTCTCTGCCAAAGTTCCTGCTCCATTTTTGGGCGAAGCTGCTCTTCATGTTGTTCACGCTATTAATCGCATTCCAAGTCCTGTTATCCAAAATCAAACTCCATATGAGCGCCTTTTTGGGTCACCTCCAGACTATCACCACCTTCGCTCCTTCGGTTCTGCTTGTTTCATTCTTCTTCAGCCACATGAGCATAACAAACTTGAGCCTCGGTCAAGGCTTTGTTGTTTTCTTAGCAATGGCGAAACTCAAAAGGGGTATCGGTGTTATAATCCTGTCTCTCATCGTCTTCGTGTCTCCCGCAATGTTGTCTTTTAGGAACATCGCTCTTTTGTCGAGCTTTCTCACTTCCATGCCTCCCTATCTTCCTCCTCTGTCTTAGATCTTTTTCTAGAGGAGGCACATATTCCTTCTGTTGGTTTTTAGACCCCTTAAAACCAATTGATTTAACCTAGGTAATTAGCCAAGTTGTTACTTAGTCCAATTTAACAAAACTAGGTTATCACAATAATAAGGATCATATCATGCAAAGCAGCGGAAAATAAATAACACAAGATATGATCACCTAGGAAACCAAACCAGTAAAAACCTGAGGAGGATTTGACCTAGCTATCCTCAAGGTAAACTTGAATTCACTATCTTGAAAGAATCGAAGTTCACTTATAAGCCCCCACGCTCAACTTCTTATTGCTACCCACCAGTAGAACTTACTGACACGACCACGTGCAAGCTCCGAATCCACGGACTCCTTCTTTCTTTGGCCTTTGCAAAACGCAAACACCCCCGTTTGTGACTTTGAGATCCCACTTAAAGGTTTAGCAACACAAATTTTCCTGTTTGTGACTTCAAGACCACCCTTGAAGGTTTAGATCATCAGCACCTTTGATGACTAGAGAAGGCAGCAACTTCTACAATACCGGATCTTGAGATTCTTCAAGGAATAGCATCTGTAGAAGACATAAGAGAGCTTTTTAGGAACAAAACCCTAAATACAAAAGAGGCACACTCTTTTCTCTCTGAAAAGCCTCATAAAAACGTGCTTAGGGTTTCCTTTATATATTGGGAGAAGTAGATTAGAAACCCTAATCCTTAATGGGCTTGAACTGCTATTTGGGTTTAATTAAAATTATGCAAATACGACTTTCGATCGATCAAACCAGGTAGAATATGAAGTCTTCTTCCTGTAGCTTGTATGTTCTTGAATCTTGACTTGAATCACCTTGAGCATTGTCTAATAAAACCTATAGACTCTAAGATCTATATCTAGACAAGTTTGTGTTCACGATTTGCCAATTGTTTTAAACATTTAGAACCTAACACCTTTTGTAGCTGCTCCTGATCCTCCTGTAGTTGCTCTTGATTTTCCTGTAGACTTCTCTGTCCAACCACCAGATATCCTTGATCCCTTTCCTAGTTCACCCTTTAATGAACATGTGGAAGATGAATAGGTTGAAGACGAGCTATCCAACCCTGAGCTTGGGTCCCTTGCTCTTGCTTCGCCTGAAGATCTTGCACAAGACATTCCACCTCGTCACTCAACTCGGGTAAGATCCATTCCTACACATTTACTTGACTATCATTGTTACACTGCCCTTACTACACTACACGAGCCTCACACCTATCATGAGGCTTCCACTGACCCTTTATGGCAGATTGTAATGAAAGAGGAACTTGATGCATTATCTAAAAACCATACTTGGGATTTGGTGACTCTCCCCCCTGGGAAATCTGTGGTTGGTTGTAAGTGGAAATCTGCACGTGGTTCGATCGATCGAGCCTTACAGATTTAGTCCAATAAATTCTGCAATCACTCGATTCCAATTTTACAAATAAACATACTTTGAGCAAGCCTAAACCTAGACTCTATGTTTTGATCGTGGTTTGCCAACATAATACAAATTGAAGTTCTAACACATTAGTTCTTAAAGTCTTAGAACCTAATAGGAGTCCCTTTTATTACGTGACCAACACAAAAGTAAAACTTGGGAAGGAATAAAACATCCAAGGCGTTTTCTCTCTAGGCTTTCTCTGGAAACCCTAGAGGTGAAAAAGGGGGCTAGAATAGCAAAAGGACTGCCGTTAGGCAAACTTTCTCTCCATGCAAACGGTAGAAACGATTTCTTTTCAGAAGAAAACATGGAGGAGATCACAGATAGGTGTGCAAAGTTAAAGTTGTCGTGGAGAGAAGATGTTGAAGTAGCAATCCACGCACCAATGATAGAGGAGGGCCTCGTCCTTATTGGTAAATTTTGTACTAAGTGAAAAATCAATCTGGAGTCTGTGGCCAGAGTATTGAGATCGGTTTGGAGAGCGGAACACAACTTCGAGGTTAGTGATCTGGGTGAGAATAAGGTAATTTTCCTTTTCCAATCGAAGGATGATATAGATAGGGTGTTATTGCTCAGTCCGTGGTCTTTCGATAAATATTTGTTGATCCTTCATAAGATGGTGCGTGGCGAGGTGGTGAAGGATATAAAGTTTGATAGGTCACCATTTTGGATTCAAATACACGGATTGCCCACAATGTGTCAGACTAAGGAAGTCGGAATGAGTATCAGAGCAACTTTAGGGGAGGTGGTGAAGGTGGATGCTAAAGGGAAAGGATTTTGCTTGGGGAATTGTCCGCACATAAGGGTTATTCTTGATGTCTCTCTGCCATTATGCCGTGGCTGTAAGGTGCGATTAGGGGAATATGGTTTAAAATGGGTGGACTTTAGATACGAGAGGCTTCCTATATTTTGCTACTTGTGTGGGAAGTTTGACCATGATGAAAGGGACTGCTTGCAGTGGATACGAAGCAGTGATACTCTAAGGCTAGAAGAGAAGCAATTTGGCCCATGGTTATGCGCGATGCAGGACAAAAACCAGAAGCCCTAGCTCATTATGGCAGAAAAACAAGGCGAAAACAGGTCTGGGGAAGGTGGAAGGGAGGTTCTGGAACGAGGATTGGCCGGAGTAGCGGTTTCAATGCCAGCGACGGTAAGTGGGCATAATAAGCTGTTAGACGAGACGGGGAGGGTGATGGCCTATAGGGCTAACGTGGAGAAAGACATAACAACTCCAGCTCACGAGTGTATTGAAAAACCGAATTTTCCGCGTGTTTTGAATTTTGAACAGCAACTCAAGGAAATTGATGACGCTATTAACGGAAGCGTATCTACCTTGAATTCAGTAACAACCCAGGAGGCACTCTTAGGTAAGGAGTCTAACATGCCAGCCACGCACGTGGCCACGCTGGAGTTGGAAGAGCGAATGCAAACTAGTGGGCTGAATGCTGTTGTCCAAGCCCAACCACCCACGCTTGGGCCTCAGGGCTCTTTACATAAGTCCATGCATGAAAGTAAGGAGAATTCGGGCTTGTTCCAATCTGGGGTAAGCTTTAGTTTAGGGCTGCCTTCTTCAAAACAACAAAAGGCCTAAGGAGTAAGGAAAATCAGATGTGGCAGCCAAAAGAAGAACAAAGAAAACAAAGGGGTACCTGGGAAGGAGAATAAGTCGGGTAGTGAGGAAACACAACTCCAGGGAGACAAAACCAACGAAGACTTGACCATGGAGATTGAAATGGTTGATATGGGAATAAAAAGAAGAGCAAGGGCACCATTGACTGAGTTGGAAGATAAGGAAGACAATGGTAAACGGATTAAAAGGGAGGGTGAGATAAAGGAGCTCGACAAACTCTTAGCATAACACTTGGGATCGGCAGAGGCTGCAATGCAGCCCCGTCGGGCACAATGAGTGCCATCAGTTGGAACTGTAGGGGGCTTAGGAACCCCCTAATAGTTAATGCTTTCCAAAAGGTGGTGTTGGAGAAAGATCCCACCTTAGTCTTTCTAATGGAGACTAAGTTTGACGTTACGGAGATGGATGGAATTAAACGGAAAATAGAAAGGCAGCAAGGACTGGTGGCACCAAGCATACGAAGGGTAGGAGGTTTAGCTCTCTTGTGGAGGAACTCACTACAGGTTGATATATTGTCTTACTCCCCTGGGCTTATTGATGCAATAGTATCTGAAAAACAGGGCATGAAAAATTGGAGGTTCACTGGATTTTATGGCCATTCGGAGACAAGTAAAAGAGGGGAATCGTGGTCACTGCTGGAAGATCTCAGTCGTCGGAGTAACTTGCCGTGGGTATGCATATGGACTTTAATGAAATAATGCATTCTAAGGAAAAAGTTGGTGGTGGGGTTAGGCCAGAAGGACAGATGAAATATTTTTGTGAGACAATCAATAGATGCAAATTGAGAGATATAGGGTATGTGGGGTCAGATTACACTTGGAGTAGAAGATTAGGTAGTCAAGGATGGGTGCGAGAAAGACTTGATAGAGCATTGGTGTCCACAGATTGGGCAGGAGTTTTTCCAAGGGTAAAGCTTCATCACTTGTCCAACTCAGTCTCTGATCATAGTATTTTGGTGCTTAAGGAAACTACTCCTCTGAGACAACAAAGGCAGTAAACAAGGTTATTCAGGTTTGAATCTATGTGGCTTGAAGATGAACGATGTAAAAAAGTGGTAGAAGAGGCATGGGAAAGGGGACGGTCCAGCTGCTCACAATGGCCATTAGAAGCTTGTTTGGAGGAGTGTCAAGTATCATTGAAGTCATAGAATATTCACACCTTTGGCCATGTAGGTAAGCAAGTTGCTACCATACAAAAAAAGCTCCAAATACTTGAAGGCATGAAGGGTAATGGGACAGATTCGGAGGAAATCCATGCAACAAAATTGGAGCTTAATAGGTGGCTTGGCATTGAAGAGGAAATGTGGCATCAGAGAAGCAGAAACAATTGGCTAAAGGCAGGGGATAGGAATACCACTTTTTTTCCATACTAAGGCCATAAATCGATACCAGAGGAATACTATTAGCAAAATAATGGATGCAAATAACAGGTGGTTGGAGGATGTAGATCAGATTGGGTAGACTTTTGTGCATTATTTTGAGGAGCTTTTCTCTACCTCAAGGCTGAAGGTGGAGCAAGAAATGCTTGATGCTATCCATTCCAACGTCATAGCTAGAATGAACTCTACTCTTACGCGAGAATTTCAAGCAATGGAGGTGGAGAAAGCACTAAAACAAATGCACCCTCTAACGGCTCTTGGTCCAGACGGTATGCCACCTTTATTTTATCATCATTTTTGGCCTACTGTTAAGTCTATTGTCATCCACACTGCACTTGATTTTCTAAACCATGGTGTATCCCCCCCTAAATTTCATGACACTCACATTGTGCTTATTCCTAAAACAAAAAACCCGGAAAAAGTAACGGATTATAGGCCAATCTCATTATGTAATGTGGCTTACAAAATAGCTTCAAAAGTTGTGGCAAACAGGATGAATCCGGTGTTGCAGGAAATCATAGGTGAGAATCAAAGTACTTTTGTGGCGGATCGTCTCATCATAGACAATGTCTTGGTGGCTCATGAAATGATGAACTATATTAGCAAGAAGAGGAAGGGTAAATGTGGCGAGATAGCCATAAAGCTGGACATGAGCAAGGCGTACGATCAGGTTGAGTGGGAATGTCTGAAGTAGATTATGATGAAGCTCGGGTTTCATACGAAATGGATTAGCACGGTGATGAGATGTGTATCTTCGGTGAAATATGCAGTTCGAATTAATGGGCAGCCATATGATTTGAACCAGCCAACTCGAGGGTTGAGACAAGGTGATCCATTGTCACCTTATCTCTTTCTTATATGCGCCGAGGGCCTATCTGCATCGCTACATCAGGCAGCACACAGGAAAGCCATTAAAGGGGTGGCTGCTTTTGCGAATGGTCCCAGAGTATCCCGTTTATTCTTTGTTGACGACAGCCTGGTGTTTGGACAAGCAACAGTGAGTGAAGCTATGGAAATTCAAAGGTTTTCAATAAAGTGAAGTATTTCCCATAAAAAAAAAAAAAAAATCCAAGGCTATGATCCTATGTGGCACAAGTTGATGCACCTCAAATTTAAGCTACCAATTATAACAATACGATATATATATTTAACGTATTTGTTTTCTTTAAAAAAGGACAAATTACTTGGCCTATTTCTCAGAACTCTCTCTCACTAATATGCATCCAATGTGCTGCATTCTCAAATTTTACGTCTAATATATTAGTTACTCCATTATTATAATCCTAATGAGTAGGACACCCGGATTTACATGAATTTTACGTCTAATGTAATACTAGTATGCATCCAATGTGCTACATTCTCAAATTTTATATCTAATATATCAGTTTCTCCATTATTATAATCCTAATGAGTAGGACATCTAATGTGTTAGAACTCCTTTCCCTCTTCCTTGTGTGTGTATATGTTTTTTTTTAAAAAGGGTCATTGTCTCATATTGTTTAAGAAAATGTGTTGTGTATTATAGTATAATTTGCCCCATCCTTCCTTAAAAGTTGCCACGGCTTTTGAGTGGAGTTGTGGTATGCCTTGTGTTAGAACTCATTTTCCTCTCTCTTGTGTGTGTGTGTTTGTTTCTCAAAAAAAAAAAAAAATATATATATATATATATATATATATATATATATATATATTAATCAATATAGTTAAGAAAAATTGGAAAATAGAGATGATAGACTGCAAGTTCTTCGCATTTCCATGGAGTAAGGATAAATATTAAATCCTTAAAGCATCACCAATATTTTCAAGCAACAAATTATTAAAAGATCTCGCCTCCTCTTTAGCAACAAATACATCAACCTAGGCCAATTATTTTTTAGCACCTAGGTTTTCTTTAGAGGGAAAGGAAACTTCTGAAAACTACTGACATTGTTTATATGAGAGATTTGAATTATATACATCTCCGTTTAAATATGGAACTTTCACATCCCACTTTTATTATGTGGTACCATTATAATAGGCCATGTCAACAATGGAGAAAAATGTTATATCGCTAGACTTATTGGGAAGAGAAGGGGGAGGGGAGTGTTTACACCATGTAGAATATAGATATGGCCATGATAGACAAGAAACATGCATAGCTCTTCATTATTCCTTTTAAATGGAGGAATATAAAAATCTTTTTCTTTTGAACTAGGCTCAACAACAAGTTTGACACTAATTAATTTTTCAACTTTAGTTTTAGATTCAACTAGTTGCTCTTCCAAACTCTTAATTTTGTCCACCTGAGATGAAAATTGATTTTTTAAATTCTCATTCAAATTATTTGCTTCATCCAATTTTGCAATCAATTCATCTTTTTCAAGTTTGATCTTTTTAAATTTAGCTTTTAATTTTGTAGAACTTTTAAGAGATTTCAAACAAAATTTATAAAGATTACAATAGACATGTTGAATATCATCATTATCGTTCAACACAAGATCATGCAAATCAAAACAATCAACAATTTCCATGACAACGGAGGTTAAGGATCATACTCAGGAAATTAATCAAATCAAAGTGTACCTGCTTTGATACCACTTGTTGGGAAATTTAGACCCTAATTGATAGAATTAACAAATTTTAAACCCAAGTTGTTAATTAGATCTATTATGAATAAACATTGTTCAAATAAACAAACATCAATATCAGGTCAAAATCATGCACAACAGAATAGTAAATAAGAAAATATATGATGACCCAGGAAAACCAATGAATTTTCATATATTTATAAAAACATATTTAAAACTTTTAATTCTTAAAATATTGAAAAAATTAGTATAAAAACAAATATCACATTTTAGATGGTCACTATCTCTCTTAGCAATGTTGGACTCTAATTATTGAACAATAGATTTCAGTAATAAGTTTGTCTCTAAAACTATTAATTCTAATTTTAAGTTTGAGAGAGAGAGAGAGAGAGAGAGAGAGTAAATGTTTTGGGAGATTGAAAATTTTACACTCTTAAAACTACCGCAAACATAGTAAAATGTATTAATAAAATATTAAACTTTTAAGAAGAGTATAATATTAAAAATATAATTTTTATTTATTAAATTTTTGGGTATTAATTAAATTTTTTACATCATATGATAAATAGACAAGACATTCTATCAGCCAAAAAATTTCTTTTAAAAAAACATATATTATAAGTGTGAGGCCATACCTTTTTTTATTTTTTTTATTTTTTTATTATAGTATTGTTTTTGGTAAACAGCTACACACATGGCCCCCCAAAATTTTGAAAATTTCTTTAGCATATATATAATTATTTTAACATTTTCAAATTTTATCCTACAAAAATAGGAGTTGGCCCCCTCTCCTCCTAAAATATTTGAGTTAGTCCAATGATACTTTTTAAAAAATATTTGGTCTAATAGTTACAGAGACAGAACTTTATTTTTCTCCCTTAATTTGTTATTGTAAACTGTGTTCTTAAATCTGTTAAATTTTTGATAAAGTTTGGCACCAAATATGTTTGGATCTATCCTTTCAATCCATTATGTGGTGATTAAACAAGTCATTGGCTCATTAAAAAATCTTGTAACTAAAATTACACATGAAATGTTTCTTTAGTTGCCACATAATGGGTTAGAGAACTTGAAATATGTTTAGAGCTAAATTTGTTCCTAAAAGTTTTGGATCATTCATATTTTTGAAAATTTCATTTGTTCAATTGAAACTTATCCAATAAAATGTGTGTGTGTGTGTTGGGGGGGAGGGGGGGAGAGTGTCATCTTGAGTCTCTTGATTAATATATTAGTGTCACAACTCGGCCCCCCAAACAAAAATTCCTAACCCCATCCCTATTTTTTGGGCAATATTATAAGACAAAAATATAATATATTATATTTTAGAGGGCTTAAGTAATTGTATAAATGGCCTAATAGTTGAATTGTACATTATTCTGTCGTATCCTTGTCTCTAAATTTTCTCTCCTCTCTCCAAAAAAAAAAAAAAAGTTTCACTTAGTGTAAGTTGGTCTTCTAAATATTTATACTACTACTAGCATATGATGATTGCATGGTGTAGTTATGCAACTCTCTCTCTCTCTGGTAGTGGGCTTTACATTTACTGATCAGCAGTTGTAATTAATGAGCACAGATCTGTTAACATAATTTGGCCTCTTTTGTATGATCCAAAAGAGTGGGTTAATCCCACATTGAAAAATGAGTGTGAGTTATAGAGGTTTAAAGCATGTACTGTGTATCTAAGAGTTAGACCCTTTTGGATATATACCACTGTTAGTTTCTTTAAAACCTTCTTCTTTCTCCCCTTATGTGTTTGTGTGTGTTAAAATACTTAGTATTCTAAAAAAAAAAAAAAAAACTCATCACTTTGATGTTCATGGAAATCAAGAAGGTGTCGTTTGGCATTTTTTTCAAGTTTTCTGTGCATTCAAGTGAAGATTCGCTTTTCTTACAGTAATTTGGATTTTGAGGTTTTTTCTTTGTTTCTTTTCTTTCTTTTTTTATGATGTAATCGTGCTACTCTAGCGTATGCTAGTGTTGCAAAAGAGAAAAAGAGGTCATTTGTCCCTCTTTCTCTTCCCCATTGTATATCATATTTCTCAATTGATAAAGTTTACTATCCTTTCCTCTCAAAAAAAAAAAAAACTAGCGCATGTAAATAGAAACTCCCCTTGCGCCAATAGAAAATACCTTGTTTTAACTTTAAGTGGAGTTAGTGAAATATGAGCAGATAGATCCAAGTGTGTGTATGACTTTGAGGGACTCAAACATGAGTCCCTCCCGTGTGAAAAAGTAAAGTATACTCTATATTGAATATATGTATCTTCTCTCTCACAGTAAATAAATCCTACAAATATATATCCAATACAAGGTATAATTTTTCCTCCAATGATGTGTACTCCTACATGTATTGTTGGGGATAAGATCAAAAAGGTACAACAAAAACAACACAATTTTCGTTCCTTAAAGTTGAGAAAGAGGATATTATGGCTTCTAATTACACAAATTTATATTTGAACATAAACCTTCAAGTGGAATGTTGAATTGTGAAGTTACCAAGAAAAATAAAAGTATTAAAAACCCTTATACATAATTTTTCATGCAGAACTTGATTTTAGGGTCGTCTACAATTGTAACACTTAGGGTCCGTTTGAATATAACTTATTTTGCTGAAAACTGAAAATTGAAAACACCGTAGCAAAATAATTTTTAAATGTGTGAAAAATTACTGTTCACTTTTTTTTTTTACTGTTTATATGCAAAAAAAAAAAAAAAAAAAAAAAAAACACACAAACGCTGATCCAAACCCAGCCATAGTAAAGATTACAATAAGTGCACATGAAGTTGGTTCCAAGAATGCAAGAAGAGGACGTTAGTTTAGATTGCTAGAAAAACCAATATATGGAGCCATATTAGTTTACAAGTTGTCAGTTGGTTACTTTGGGCTTGCAAACAATTATCTTACTTGCAAATAATTAACTCGTATATATACTTTGTAGTACATAACATTTTTATGATCTTATCATTGAAGAAATAAGAAAGCATTTTTTTTACGAATAAGCACATTAGGGCCTTATCATAGTCCTTCACGCCAAACCTAAAATGGAAGTAATCCTCGACCAACATCCAAATGTGGAGATTGATTAAATTCTAAGCTTGAAATACCAACATTATTTGTTTCTTAATAGAAAATAGAAAACTATTATGACAAAGGCAAATAAGATGTTATTTATCATTCAATCCATAAACTTATTTTTCACACATAATTTAAGATTACAAAAACTTGAAATTTAAACCTTTAGTTGATGACATAATTATTAATCTTTGATCTACTTAAATTTTGCAAGCATGAAGGATATAGTAAGAAAATACAATCTAATAATGAATTTGTCAAAATTCATATACAATAAAAAGATATAAGAAGAGTTTGAAGTGGTTCTTTCCAAATTAGTTTAAAGAAAAATTTGTTCAATCAATGTTAACACACACTACCACTCCCTCACAAATACCAAATTTAATTTTTTAAAAAAATTAAACCAAAATTTGCAGAAAAACAGGAACTCCAAGTCCAAGAAGTTGTTGGAGATTTGTAAATAGGAACTCCAAGTAACTGAGACTTAGAAAAATGGCCAACATCAACAAGGAGAAGGATGGCTTAAACATTAGCAGGAAAAAAAAAATGAAATAGAATTGCTTTTGTTTCACTTTCACACTAGCCATGCGAATCTACCTAACCCATCCTAGAGAATTTTTATTTTTATTTTAAAATAACATTTAAACACGCTAAAAAAAAAAAGCAACAAAAATCCAGAGATAATGGAAAGTGGGTTTGATGAAGAATTATATATCAGACAATGTTCTGGTTGCCATTTGCTAAGGAGAAGAAAGTGGCAGACAACCAGAGGCGGAGGGAGGGGCTTTGGGTTTGTGCTTTCAGGTGAGGCATTGAACACAACCACCCGGTTTTGTCTGGTTTCTCGATGGTACTTTCAGATTATGATGGTTATTTCGGGTTTTGATTTCTGAAGATTTGGGGCCTGTTTAGTTTTGTTGTTTAAATAACAGTTTTTGTTGTTCAAACAGTACAACACGTATTATCACAATACTTTTTAATTGATACTTATTTCCATAATATTTAAACAACGTTACTACATTACCAAACCGCTCTTGGTTTGATATTTGTGAGTGAGTGATAGTGTTTGTTAAGTTTATGGTTTTAATGTGTAAAAATATGAGGTGTCATCATGTCATTGGAGGGTATAAATAGTCCCTTTTAATCAAATAATAAATCATGATAATAAATATATATATATATATATATATATATATATATATATATATATATATATATATATATATATATATATATTACACCAAATAATAAATCAAAGAGAAATAGACTTGGCATCATGATAATAAATATTAACCCCAATAATGCAGGATGCATTAAAAGTATAAAACCCATATACCTACATACAGTTTTACATGGAGAATGAAAGAAAAGATGAACAATCATATATAAATTGTACTGACTTATTTATCGATAGAAAGTCAACATTATGAATGAACAATTCAATTTGTTGATTAAAAAAAAAAATCTTTGTTTAAATAGGAATTTCATCATCAGCAGCTTTGAGAATTCTCTCGAAGGCATTTTCCACGCATGACTTGAATCTTTGGGGATCCAACAATCCTTTCTCCATTACGGCGCTAATCCTCAGGTTTCCCATATAACTTACCATTGTTATAATAAGGCTCTGCAAATCCATTTATAAAAAAAAACATGTTACAGTGGGTCATAAAATATGATGAATCTAATTGAAAGCAAGGTGTTCTATAATTATTCGTAAAGGTGATTGAATTTGAGGAATTTTTTCACATTAAATCATAAATCATGCTTGTTAATTTGTTCTATACTTTCCGCTGTAAAGACCCAAAAAAAAAAAAAAAAAAAAGTGAACACCAAAGATCTGAGAATAAGTGTAACAAAATCATTATGTGATTGCTTCTAATAAGTAGAAAGTTACAAATATCATTCTGTGACTTCGAAAAACAGAATCATTTTTATGACTTGAAAAAAAAAAAAAAAACCAATGAAAGAAAAGCACATGCCCTCTCTGTTTTATGAGGCAAACATGTCACATCTATACTTCGATATTTATGAGATGGATTATAAAAATTTAAAAAAAAAAAAAAAAAAGCTACAAGAAGGTGGAATTTGGAATTTTCTTTTTATCGAAAATCTTTATAAAAGATATTTATTTGTTTAAGGCAAACTAGGTGGTATATACAATAGATGAGTGCTATTTTCATAATATTTTTACAAAAATTATAGGTGGTAAGTTGTTATTAGTTCTAATTTGAATCTACAACTTAAATTACTTTTTTTCCCACTCATACCAACCAATAAAAACTCATCCCTTAAAATTTGTTATAAAAATATTGTGAAAATGTTATAGAAATAGCATTTCTCTATATAATAACGATTTTAATTTTACATTTTTACCTGAGGTCCACCTATAAGCATGAAGTATAGACCTTTAATCGGATGATTATCCAAAGACACTTGTTCCACTGGCCCGATCACATTCGAAATTGACAAACTGGAGTTCCTTAGTGTGCCATGGACGAATCTAGCGGCTGACTGCAGTAGTATAAGAATGCCGAAAAGATCTTATAGAGTACGTATTCAAAAATAAATTCAACTACTGTAGAATCGTGTATATACAAATGTAAGATTAAAAAAAAACACTTTCTCACCCTCCCCTCCCCCCACACACACATATAATAAATAACGGTTGTTTATAGTATTATGTAAAAAGTTGATTAATTTGAATTATTTTTAACTAGACAAACAAATGAAATTGGAAAGCATAATTTTTCAAATTCTCTCTTTTTCTAATTTTAGATATGTGATTGAGTTTCTTAAAGTTCATTTATATTGAACTTATTGTATTTTGCACTAAATAATTAACTTACTTGACATAAAAATTAAAAAGTTTAGATGAGACACATGACACAAAATTAAATTCTAATTGAATTTTCTCTTAATTTTGGCTATATGTATATAAGATTTTTTTTTTCAATATTTTTTTAAGACAAAAATTGTATAACATTAAAATAAAATTACACTTTACCAATATAAACTATACCCCTATTTACATTTATGACTCTAAACTTTCAAAATTTATGAATACCATCCTAAATGGTTAAATTTGAACCCTATCGTCTATTGGACTATTAAATTAGGCTGAAAAACATGTCAAGTGTGACTCACGTGAACTCTGCATACATGGCATCACATAAACATACCAAATTTCCCCTCTTTAATCATTTAAAATAAAATTATTTAACAAATTTAACTCTTATTTTGCCACGTAACTTTTGTTTTAAAGGGATTAAAGAGGGTCAATTCGATTTGTTCACGTGGTGGCACGTATGCAGGAGTTACATGAATTGCACATGACATATTTATCAATCCAAGCTAATAGCCTAATTAATTAATGATAAAGTGCAAAGCGAAACACAAGTTATAGTTAAAGATATAGTCATGTATTCTGAAAGTTCATGGTGATAAATTGTAATTACTTTGATATTGATTAATATTAGGCGGCTTTGCAATGTGAAGAAATTGCTTCAAAAAAATTAAATAACTTTTGGATATCAAAATAGAGTCATCAATCCAAGATTATGTGGCTTGCTTATAAGGTATATACTATATACCGAATACAATCCCCTTTCACCCCTCCCACCCTTTTTCTATCCATTTTTATTCAAGAAAAGAAAAACTAATTGACATTTTTAGTAATGTGATAGAAAAGTATGATATTCATATCAAATGTTATAAGCAGCAAGTATTAACTATTAACTATTAAAATAAGTATGCCAAGAATTCTGTTGCTCAATATATATAAATATATATATATATATATATATATATATATATATATATATATATATATATATGTGTAGGGTTTTTTAATTAAAAAAAGAGAGAAAAGAAAAGAAAAAAAAAAGAACCAACATAATTGATTTGAAAATTATCAAATGATTGAAGGTAGAAATAGTGAATTATTGGTGATGAATAAGATCATGAATATACCTCAGGACCTCTAAGTTTCTTCACAATCTCCAAAACCCTACCAGTGAGATAAACACCCAATGAACTTTTCTTCTTCTTGATTATCTTGCTTGCTGCCAAAACAAAGTCAAGTGGGTTTTGAGATTTATGGTCCTTAAGCTCTGGCATTGGTACATGCAAAAAGGCGAATTGGTTCCCCCATGGCACCTTTGAGTTAGGTTTAAGCATCTCCTCAATTGACTTGTAGCCACTCATTGTTCTAGTGTTGAGCAATACCAAAGCTGTGGAATGTGATTTAGTTGATTTATTGCTAATCTCTTGCATGTATAACCGGGTGCCGAGGAAAATTATTCCAGTATAATTACACCATTTACTGTCTGCACTTGAGAAAATAAAATTTGGTCGAACAATAATTTTACTATAATTTTGAAAATTAATTGTGCATTTTCTATAGATTTTTTTAACAAATTAATCTTCATACTTATTAAAAAATATAATAAAAATTAACAAAAGTCACTGTATCACAAAAAATAATTACATTAAAAAACTAAGCCTATAAATATTTCAACAAACTATATGAAGATCAAGAATAATAAATTTACACGATATATACAAAATGATATCCGCATAAGGTTTTTTTTTTTTTTTTTTTTTTTTTTTTTTTTTTTTTTTTTTTGAGTCAACTAAATTCATAAGGGAACAAAGTAATATCAAACTTTTGCGCATAATGATGCAAATGATCACAAGGTTGACACCAATCTGCGGACACCTAAGAAATAAAGTATAAAGACCTTGAAGGCGACCAAAAGTAAACTGGTGAAAGACAGTGTATATTTTGATTAGGCTTACTAGTAGTTATCATACCTTTCTTTCATAGTTTGCCTTCTATTTAATCTCTTCGTGTGAAAGATTTTCTCCATGATTTACTTAGGATTTGAAATTTGAACATTGGCATGTTATTTGGCTTAATGGATGATATAGCATTGTGTGGATTTGATATGAGAATTTTGGCAATCATGATACCTATCAGTTGCCTCTAATTCCTAGACCTTTTTTTGAGAATGCTAATTCCTAGACCTAACACAACATAAATTCACGATGCCCTAATTTGTCTATGATCTCATAGTTGGCCCATTATAATCTGCAATTTTTTTTAATAACCCATGTGTGAGGTGGTAGGAAAATTTAATAGTGTTGTAAAATTGTTGTGACCCTAGAAGGACTCTTAAATTTATATTAAATTTTTTTTATTTATAATGAGAGGCTTTTAAACGGTGTTGTAGCATTGCCAAACAAAATAATGCTTCGCTTTTTAAGTTATACATGGCAGAATTTTAGATGAGCAGTTTTCCTATGTGGCAGCACGACCTTAATTGTAAGAAAAAGCTTCTACTATTATATATAGTATATTAAATACTTTGTTAACAGATCGGGTCAAAATTGGGTACAAAGTTAGAATTAGATATGACTAAAACAGTTTATTGTTCCTATTATCCATACCTATCTATTCTTTGTGTGTGGGTGAAGATGGGTTAACATGTCTAATTTTCCCAATTAACCCTTATCTTGCTTCCGATTTAGAGGCGTCATTGTCAACATATTGTCATGAAGGTGAAGATGGCATGGTGGCTAAGAGCGTAATTACTATTTTCAATATATTGGATGCTAAAACTAGGGTTGTAGGAGAACTAAACCTAGGAATTTTGGATAAGTTTACTTTTGGGGCAATGCCACCTTCAAACTTTCTCCCTTACTCACATAATTTATTAGACATAGAAAAGTTGGACCCAACTCAAAGTTGAAATTTTTGACCTAAAGTAAAAACAAGTTGACTCGTGACCCAACCTTTTTAATGAATTGGTTTGGGTCAACTTGTTTCACCTGTGGCTCGACCCATTTTTAAAACAAATTTATTATTATTATTTTTAATATCACATGACCTCAAACATCTAGCGTTTAAAACCATTGGCCCTTGAATACACATGCATGGTAGAGCCAAAAGGGTGCTTATTAGCTGATAATGTTTAATGCTACTGCAAGTGTGTGTGCATATAATATATGTTATATGTAGACTATAATAGTGATATAGGGCAAGGTACATATCTGAAATAAGAGGATTAGTGATGCTATTTTGATTGATAAATTTGGTATATATGAAAAAAGGAAAATTATTAAATACTCTAAGAATACCATAAATGTGTACTCCCCCCTCTCACATTAATTGTGAGTCCCACCATAAATTTAATTAGTGGGATTTACAGTTATGTGAGAGGAAGAGTACGCATTTATGGTATTCTGGGAATACTTAATAATTACCCATGAAAGAAGCAGAGAGGTAATGAATTTTTTTTTTCCAATTTTGTAATATCTAACTCATAACATGTGCGATCTTCCAAATGAGACATCATTTATTAGTAATGAGACACGCATAATGAAATAAGAGGATTAGTGATGCTATCTTAATTGATAAATTTGGTGCATATTAAAGAAGCAGAAAGGCAATGAAAAATTTCTCTAATTTTGTAATATTTAACTCATAACATGTGCGATCTTCCAAATGAGACATCATTTATTATTAATGAGAGATGCATCATGAAATTAATTTTTTATTTTAATTTTTTATGGTGATGACATCATGGTATCATTAGTGAATGGTGAACTTCGAATTGTTTAAATTCAAGAATCATTTTATTTTTAAAATTTTTTTTAAGTATTTTATTATTTTTGTTCATTTATTTATTTTTTCTTTGAAAAAAATAAGGGCCAACCCAACCCGCTTACAACCCATTAAGGATAACCTGTTTTGACCTGAATCAAATTAACCTGACTCATTTGCCTTGACTATAATTTATTGGGGTGGACAATAAGGGGATTTTATTTAATGAAAGAGTACTATTGTTTTTGGACCAACAAATGAGAAGAAGCTTAGGGGCCGAAATAATCTCTTTCTAAACCTTGGGCTACAGAGAGTGGAAGACTAGAGATGGGTACCGATCCAGTCAAATTAAAAAACAGACCAATGGGTCACAAGATGGGCAGGAACTTCAAATTCTTTAATAAAAGGAAAAGGAGAAGTTATCAAAAGTATCAAAAGAGGTTAAGGTAAGTTCAATATTAGCAATTTAAGCTTTATAGTATGTTAAGATTTGGTAATTCTTGAATAAGTTTGAATTTTTTATGAGCTATTTAGTTAATTTTTTTTCTTTCAAATCTTTATACGCAAAAATAAGAATTACGATTAAATTTTTTTACCTATTCATTAATATTCATACAAATGCTTAGTTATTAAGTTACATGTAAACCACTATGCAACCTTAGCATGATAATCATTCTACAAGTACAAAGTTCTTATGAGGTGGAGGGGCAAAGGCCGAGGTTCATGTCTTATGTGTAATTTATCACATATTATGTAATAAATCACATATGTGATTTTTTCCCTTAAAATAATCATATATATGATTTCTTTTTAACTAAAGGAATAATATAAAAGTAGTAGGTTTAGTCACATATGTAATAAATCACATATGTGATTTTTTTTCCTTAAAATAATCATATATGTGGTTTATTTTTAACTAAAGGAATAAAAAAAAAAAAAGAAGCAAGTTTATCCATATTATTATCATGCTGACAAATTTAAATAAACATTTCTTTTATATATATAAATTTTGTTTATAGGCTTACCAAATTTGAGAAAAACATTTGACCATTGAGAAGAATTCAGTATATTAAATAGAGAGTGCAGAACAAGATAGTGCCAATTAGAAATAGGATGAAAGAATAAAGAAGAAATCGAAGAAATATTGAGAGTTTTCAGTTAGGGGATTTAATGTTATTAGAATTTTTCCTTATGCATTCCACTATGTTGAGAAAGGGAAGAGAGGAACAAATGAAATATGAAGTTTTTTTTAGGAAGTTGCAATTGGTTTCTCCGTGGGTTATTTATTTATTTTTTATTTTTTTGAAGTGATGCGGCTAGTTTTCTTTTTATAGAATGTGAGATAGTTGTTATTTTTGATAGAAGCATGGGGTCTTTTTTTATAGGACATGGGTTAGGGTTTTTTTTTGGATAGGAGTGTGAGGTATTTTTTTTACTTTATATTTTTTTAATGGAACATGGGGTAGCCTTTTTTAGGAATTTGGGGTAGTTATCTAGTGGGGAGTTTTTACTCTGTAAGTTTTTTATTTTTAATTTTGGGTTTGACTTACTTTCGGTACTTTTTTAACTGGATATATTATTTTGTTTTAAATATACAATGACAAGTGGTAGTGCGTTTTAATCTCCACATTTTATTTAGTTAGTGGATGATATGACAGTCTCTTATTAAAACAAAACGGAGATTCCTTTAAAAAAGTACTGAAGGTAAACCATATTTACAATTTTAATCTCATTTCTTATATTTTAGGAATAATGATAAATTAATTAAATTAATGATATTTTTGGAAGTAAAAAAAGGTAATATCCAACTTTCCAAATCCTCTTAATATATTGAGATATACACACATCACTAGCAAAAAGAGAAAGCTTTTTTTAATTATTTAAATATTAAATAAAATTTCAGATGAAAAGTGTAGAATACATTCAACAAACATATCAATGATGTTTGGATAAGATACAAACTATTTTACAAATATTTTTACAAAATGCTGATATGGTGAGTAGTTATTGGTAAATGAAAAAACGATATTAATGGTGAGCCTAGATAAAAACCATATTTTGTAAAAATGTAGTAAAATAGTTTGTGGCTATAGAATTACTTATGATGTTTTAGCAAAATGCTTTCATCCTATGATCACATTTAATAGTCATATTAGGTCATTAGTTACCAGAAAAACGATATGAAATTGGAATCATTAGCTAATTTGTAATAAAATATGCTGATCATACCACTCCAAGCTTGGCCTTAATGTGTTTGATACAATCCATAGAGAATATCATGTTTGATACCGTGATTGGCTGATATTCGACTCCTTCAGCCCCAGACCTTATCGGTGTTCGATCATCTTCGACCAATGTACTCTTTAACATGCTCCAACCAAAATCAGATACAGAGTTAAAGATGAAGGAACAAAGTTGAGACACTCTTCCACACACACTTTCTCTGCCACTTTCTGGCTCTGAGCGTTGGTGTGAAGGAAATGTCAAGGGAAGAGAAGGATTATCAGCCCTTTGAAGACAAGAAAGAAGTGCACCGATGAGAGAGTAGCCATCACCAAGCGCATGGTGAAGCTTGAATATGATAGTACCAGCTGCATTGCTTGTTGGATATTTAACCATGTGAATTTCCCATAGTGGTTTGTTTTGTGAAAAATGCTCCATTGCAATGTTTGATATATAATCTTCAAGATATTCATCATATGATGTGGGTAACAAGCCAGTAGGGAAAATAGGAAAATTAACGTGCTCTTCAAGCTTCACCTCAACCCTTTTCCATTGTTTCTCACCTTTTCTATCCTTAACCTGTTCACAAATTCTCACTACTTAGTGCCACTTTTAAAGGGATTAATGTAAGATCCTTAAAAAGCAGCATCTGAATACCCATTTAACCTTCCATGCATTTATGTTTGTGTATTTCATAAAAGAGGAAAAAGAAGACAGAATCATGTTATTTTCCAAGAAAAACAATATTGAGAAAAGTAGATAACATCACCATGATGGAGGAGAAGCGTGTATTGATGGGCAGGAACACATCATTGAGCAATGATATGGCACGCGCTTCGTTGATTTCAATTGGTACCTCGCTTTGCATGACACCAAGAATAGATACTGACAGCACAGAGCTGTTGAAGTATTGTGCATTAGGACTCGCAGGCTCTAATCCTTCGTTTAGCTCCATTTTAATTTGACAACAGTTTAGTCGCAGATTTGTGGCGTTAAAAGATTAGCTAAAATGTCATATTTATATTAGAAATTTAGAGCACTGACGATAAGTTCCTACAGAAAATAATTTGAAAAAGTGTTTGGCTAAAAGAAGCTGATTGATAGAAATTGTTCGGTACTCTTGAAGGACCACATCATTAATGTTCAGCGGTGCTCCATTCCAATTGGGTGTTTGATGTTTGCGTTTTTTCTGTGGGTCTGGTGTATTTTTCACAGGACCTAAAGGTACAGAAAAACGCAAATGTTAAGTTAAAACTGAGTCCCACGGCACTATTCACACATTTAAAAATTATTTTACTACAGTGTTTTCAACAATAAGTTTTCAGTTTTCAGTAATAAGCAGTATTTAAACACACCCTAAGCATCCTAGTCACCTAAGAAAAAGAATAACGCTTGTGCCACATAAAGTCGCACAACTTGTGCCACAACTCGCCTATGTGAATCCACCATCACCTCTCTAACACTTATAATTCGTCATGTGGATGAGTTGTGGCACAAATTGTGCCACTTTATGTGGCACTAGCATAGTTCTAAGAAAAATAGAAACAAGTACTTGCTCGCAGTTCGCCTACAGCAAACCATTGCAGTTCTGAATTCTGATTGAAAAAACATTGTCTTCACCCGCGATATTCCTTAATCGTTTTTTGATCAAGGCCTTCTGTTAACAGTAGCAGAGTCATCAAGAATGAACAGCCCTGATTAATTTTTTCAGTAGGAATATCGCAGTCATCCAAGAGGGAAAAGTAGTAGACGACAATGCTCAAAAGATTCAAGAGAGAAAGCACTGGATCCAATTCATATTTCTCATATCTGGACATGACCGAGAAGGACTTGTTCAGAAGGTTGGATTTTTAGCAATTGGGATTTTTGGATTGGGTAGCATGGGTAAAACCACACTTAACAGCCAAAGAGCGCAGAGGCGTTTCTGATACTGGTATGGATTTTCAATAGGAAGATAAAGATCTACTAGGTAAGATTATGAGCTGCATCATTGATGAGTTTGGTCACATAGATGTGTTGCCCAATAATTTTGACATCTTAAAGTTTTATTTTAATCTTTACAGAGTACTTCATATTATTGGATCTGCCACAGTCACTGAGGTTCGAATAAAATTTCAGGCTTCAATGGACATCACCGGTGATGGAGTTATTGCGAGCCCTTTTTTTTTTTTTTTCAAATGACTAGGATGCTTTGTCAAATACTTTTGGCACATGGCAAAATATTAGTTGGGATGGAGGACCATTGGATACTGATGACATGGTCCTTTAAGAGGACTAAATAACACCGAAATTTCAACTTTTATTTTTTATTTTTTATTTTTGCTGAATACATTGAAATTTCAATTTGGACAATAATAATGAAGATAAATGAGAAAAGAGAGAAATAGCTTTACAATTATAGAGGTGGTCTTATATAATGATTTAAGGAAAAGTGCTAATCAAATTTGTGTTTATAATCCAAAAGAACTAGTCAAATTGTAATTAGGGTTCCTTGTAATCATTTATAAATTCAAGATCCACCTAATAAATATTACCCATATAGAACTCAGAATATACCCACACAACAAACTCAAATTCAAATAATCCAATCCATACAATTTAAGATATCACATCTTAAATGTCTTTATTTTTTGCCAAGATTACTATAACTCAACTAGCGTTTTCTAGTGTTTTGCATGAAGATGTAAATGGTTCAAATCTTTCTACCCTAACTATCGAATTAAAAAAACTGTCTTTGTTTTTATATAAAAACTAAATTTTATTTATTTGAGAATTATTTAAAAACAAAACTAAGTACATATCAAAGCTACAATACAATGTCTAACTATATATTTTAGAAAAATAAATATTTTGTTTGTTTTTTTAAGAAAATTATTTTCCTTTATTATTCACTTTTCTTTTCCTTTCTTCACATATTATCTCTCTTTACAAATTTTTTTTCTCTCTTTTTCTTCTATATCATTATATATTAGTGGTAATTTTATCTAGCAATGTGTGCTTGGACATGACTTAAAGCACAGTTTTGCCTAAGAAAAATAAATTTTTTTTTTTTTTTACATAAGCATATAAGATAAAATATTATTCATAAAAAATGTTAAAAAAAAAAAAAAAACCCTTTGTTCCCAAGCATACATAATCGTTGCTAGTTTCAAATTAGATCCAATATTTTTTAAAATTTAATCAATTTAAATGTTGGATTATTTTATTTTTTGGGGTTTGAAATCAAGATTTGATTTTTTTTTGGTTCAACTGAATGGCTTAAATTGATACAATTTAAAATTAGTCAAATTACAATAAACTTGTTTGAAGTTTTATGAAATAACACTCCCCCCCCCCCCCCCCCCCCTCCTTTTATGAAATGACACTCCCCCCCACCCTCTCCTCCTCCTCCTCCTCCTCCTCCAAAAAAGAAGTTAGGAAATGACATTTCATCTATTGAGATTTGTGTAAATGCAATAGATAAGTTCATGCATTCTCAAACTATACTACTTAAAGAAGTGGAATATTTCTTTAGGAATGTGAGGTGTGAGAGGGTATGGATTTGTCAAAAGCATTTATAAAAAGCTCAAGGGTGAAAGTATCATTTCTTGAAATGTTTGGAAGGAGTGTCATTTTATGAAATCTCAATCGAGACTGGTGTAATTTATTCTATAAAATTTCATGGTTCAATTTGAAATTAACAAAACTATAAGATTTAGTTTTAAACCATTTTAAAGTTCATGATTTAATTTTAAACTTCTCAAATTGTAGGTTTGATTTTCTCACATATTCCTTTGTATACTCACATCTATTTTATTCTTTCGGGTCACATCATCACCATTGCATAAATAATTTTCTTTTGTGATTCAGTAAACATGAACAACAAACATATATTTTAATTTTTCAATAAAATTTTTAACCAAAACGTATTGAAAAAAGTTTAAGCAATATAGATTTCTAGGTTGTGGTTTTTGATCATATATTTTAATTTTCATAAATTTTTTATCCAAAACGGATTTTCATGTTGTTGTGATTAGTCATTATCCATATTGTTTATTTTTACCAATTTACTTGTGGCTTTCACTCAATGAAAAGGCGAAAAAATTTGTGTGCTTAGTGATAACACATAATTTAATAGGACTAGAACAAGTTTTGACGCAAGGATATTAGCTTGTAAAATTTGAAAACTCGTTTGATATCAGTTGCGATTTGTCCAACATTATATATTAGATGCATATATAAGAACAATTCATTAACCTATTTCATTCAAGTGATCTCACTAACCTTTTGTATGCATTCACTGACTCGTAAAGAAAGGGTGACTTGAATTTGATGCTTGTAAAATCAGTAAGTTAGGACCGTCTACGAGGAAAATTAATCAAGTCCCTTTGGTTATTTGCACTTGAAACAATAGTTTTCGACCAATATTATATTTTTCTTAAAAAAAAAAGATCAATATTATCCAAATCAAAACGCAAATTAATTAATTTTTTTTAAACCACACTTTTGCAAATACCTAACCCAAACGAACACATAATCAAGAACTTCTAGAAAATTTTACAATGCAGTTACTAAACCATATATCATTATTATTCAAAATTTTAAACAATAAATATAATTCTATCACAAAAGTCACAAAAATAATTTCAAGAAAGGAAATATGTCTTAAGAATTAAGATTGTAAGAAATATTGCAAAAATAATTTACTTTTATGATTCTATAAACATGAACAACAAACCGAACAAAACTGTAATGTATAATGCAAAAAGAATAAAGATTAATTAAATGTAATCATAGATTTCTTCTCAAAAAGCTAACTATACTCATAGAATGGATTAATTAAGGCTAATGTTTAAGATTATCTCCTTAAGACAAATTTTGTCTCTCACACTATTTCTTCACTGGTGCTTTGTGTTTTTTGAGCATTATTCTTGCAAAATACAATGCAAGGGATTCAATTTCATATGGGAGGTTGTTTAAATGTAGTCAAGGGAATGAAATGATTTAGTATTGGTTGATACCGGTGTACCGTTTCGAGACTCATATGTATAGAGACTCACATATATATACTCACATGTGGGTCTATATGTTTGTGTTTATTTATTTATATATGTATGTATTTATTTATTTTCATGTTTATAAACATATAATTTAAAATCAACATATTTTATGAGTCTAAATATTGGCCTAAGTACATTAACCCAATGTATTAGCTTAAATAATAAGTTTTTAACTTTTTAAATATTTTTTAATTGCATTGGCTGAAACATCAATATCAACCAAAATATTTGAAAAATCCTTAGTACAGTTGGTATAGGAACTGTATAGCCCTGTATTTTATGTAGTACATTTAAGAGATATTGGCTTAATTGTTAGTATGGTATATACCGCTGGTATAGTATTGACTTCTTTGATACGATGATCACAACAAAGTGGGAAAAACAAACAATCGAAATATTTGCTCTGATATATTTCAACCCATTAATCACCACACTTTAAAAATTAAGGAGTCTCTCTCATTTTTAATATGTAAAACCCATGAATATATAAACTCATAAAATTTTAAATTCATTTCCCATGTGGGATACAAGGATTTTGCCCCTAAAATCATATTTTTAACTTGATATAGAACTCTACTCTAACTTAATCTAAATGTATGTGTGTGAAACTCTCTCTTAAATACTTAAACCATGACCCTTGCTCCCCCTCACACACCACGAGCACTTATACTTGTGGAGTGCTTATTCACTACATAATGGTCTTTCACAAATGACCATATAACATTAATCGCTTCAAAAAATAAAATAGGTTCCAACTTAGACCCATCACACTGGACATATAGGCCTACTTTAAATTTGGCTGAAAAATAGCCACCGAAACACTTTATAACAACCATTTTTTTGAACTAGCCTTAATTAGGGTTGACCACGGATTGGTTTGGGTCAGGCTTGTGCCTAACCTTCAACCGACTCGACTAGATTGGGTGGGAAGATCTCGAACCCATAGTTGACTAGTAAGACTATCAGGTTGGGTAGTTCAGGTGAATATCGGGTGGTGGTTGGTTTTGGGTGAAGTCGAAAATTGCGAAAAATTGGCGAAATCTCTTTAGATTCGGCGAGTTCTCACTAGATCCATCCAAGATCCTATGAGATCTAGCCAGATCTGGTGGAGATCTCGTCGAATCCGAAGAGATTTCTGCCAAATCATATGGAGAACTCATCGGATCTAGTTGGAAAAGTCGCCGGATCTAGTCGGAAAAGTCACTGGACTTGATGTTTTTCTGTCAGTTCGGGTTTCATGGGTTTTTGAGTATGAGAGCCACAACCAACCCGTTGGCATCGAGTTTTTGAATTTTGAGACCCGCATTTGACCACAGGAGTAGTCAGATCGGGTGGTGGCGAGTTATGTACGGTCGGGTTGGGTGGGTTTGTCGGGTGGGTGGGTGGGTTGGACACCCCGAGCCTTAAGCATCACAACCATCATGCAACCTAGATTATTTCCACCATTCTTGACATTATTGTCACCATTGTCATCACCACCTTCAATGTTGTCACCATTGTGTCACAATAACTAATGACATCTTGATCAATATCATTTAAAATATATATATATATATATATATATATATATATATATATATATATATATATATAATTATATGAATGAACTAAAAAGTTAAAAAAAAAAAAAGAAACAAATTGTGTGTTTGGCTAATATATTTGCATCTAACCTATTTGTTTAATTAATGTTGAGAGCTGAGATAAATAAATAAATAAATCTAAACAAATAAGTTAGTTTATTTTAAAAATGCTAATTTATTTATTTAAAGTTGTTTTTTTATTCCTTAATAAAATAAACTAAAAACACAAAATTGTTGAACACACAAATTTGAGAGAATAATTCATTTTCTAAAAAATATCAATGTAGGAATAAAACGAAGCATAAAATATAAAGGATAGAAATAGTGATATTTTATATTTTCGACTATATAAGTTTTGGTTGAGTTTCTTCGTGGTTACTTAATTTGCTTTGGTAGAGATATGATGATAAGCAATTACTTTAAAATGCATATATTATAAAATATTGTTTTTTCTTTTAGCATCCACTCGGCAAAAATTCTTTAAAATTAATTTTGTTGTGAATAAATTATTGGTCTTATTTTTTCTTTTAATCCATCTTAATTTTAAATGATATATAGAAAATTAATTTTAAATTAAAGGAGGATGTAATATAGTCGTAATATGTTTCTAATTATGATTTATATGTCTTGCACATACTTTAAAACTAATAATAATAAAAAGTTGAGAATTCATCCTAAAAAAGGTTGAGGAAGTAATGCGGTTGTCTTTTTTTTTTTTTTTTTGATACCAAGCAAAATAGTTCATAGCATTAAGATAGGTTGTTATGCCAACTCTTTATTTTATAGAAAAGTGCCACAACCACAACTTGGTAGTTGGTAGTTAAAATGTCTTTTACCATTCAATGGATATTGGGGAGACATCTCTTTAATGAGTAGGGACCCATGTTTCCTCACGCAGTTCCCTCCACTCTAGAGACCATGAGACCCAGAGCCTTCGCCCAAGTCACATGGCTCAACCCTTGGCTTGGAATGGGCAGGCCAATTGGTAGCCACCTCGCACCCAACCAGTTAAGTTGTTCCACAGACCCATCACTTTAGTGCCCCTGCATAGGTTACAAGCTCACGCTACATTTGTTCTTAACAAGTGAGTCTTGGGCCATGTGTACCATCCTGCTTTAATTAAAAATTGGGTCCAGCTTCTGTCCAGTGGAAGTTTCCACTGGACACATCCGGATTCGGACATGTGTCCAAGAGTGGACACGTGTCCACAATCCAACGTGTCCAATGAAAACTTCCACTGGACATAAGCCACACCCTTAAAAATTTAAAACATGGGTCCCTACTCATTAAAGAGATGTCTCCCCAATATCCATTGAATGGTAAAAGACATTTTAACTACCAAGTACCAAGTTGTGGTTGTGGCGCTTTTCTATAAAATAAAGAGTTGGCATAACAACCTATCTTAATGCTATGAACTATTTTGCTTGGTATCAAAAATAAAGTTTAACAATATTACATATACTTTGATGTTATAATTTTTTTCACAATATCTTATGTAGCAAGTTGTGATTAATGCATCATCATATTTATATGGATTATGATTGAAATGATTTATAAGTTCCACTTAGTTCAACTAGTAAAATCTCAAATTGTCATAAGTTGAATTTCATCATATCTATTAAAAAAACTAGTTGACATAATTTTTATTGGACAAAGTTTAGCTACAAAATTGATTGTAGTCTAAAACTACAACCTTATTCAATATCTTTTTATTGAAAGTGGAATTTTGACAAATCCACCATTGGATTACATCTTCTTCTTATATCCTTCATGCTTGCAAAATTTTTAGAAAATTAAAGATCAATAGCTATGTTATCAATAAATTGTTTAAATTGCTAGTTTTTATAATTTAAAATTATGCATAAAATATAAACTTATAGATCACATAGTAAATAACATCTGATTGATACAAAATTTGACATATGTAATAAAAGTGTAAAGAATATGCAATATAACGGTTAAATTTTCAAAATATGTAGTAATATTTATGTGGGGGCCGGTTAATCAGGAGGTATTGTTAAGGCTGTACTAACTGGGCCTATGGCCCAATTCGAGGACCTCAGCTAATCTGAGGATGTCCAGATAAGATTATAAGGGGAAGCGGAATAAAAAGAAAAGTAGAGATAATATGGAAGCGGAATAAAAAGAAAAGTAGAGATAATATGAGATAAGCCTAACGAGTGTCCGAGGAGAAAAGCCATCTCGGCAATAAGGGTCCGAGGTCATTAAGAGTGCCATATCATCATAGACTTTCTTCGAAGTTACATCACAACTAAAAGTTGGACGTTGGACAAGTGGTAAGAGAGGAGAATGGCAACAAATATCTGCAAAAGCTTCTACTTCCGCATTAAATGCCTCCCAGCTAACTCTTTGGCCACATTAATATGAAGGTGATGCCTGAACAGTGGTCAAACAGTCTTACAGCTACTAGTTGATGGTTCTGGGAGGTGTTGGATGAGACAGGAATGAGCTCCCAGAATCCAACCTACAAGTGTATGGTAGGGATGATACCAGAATTGTGGTATATAACATGTGAAGGTGGCCTAAAGAAAGGGATGAAAAATAAAACTCAAGAAAATCTTTGTAAGAATATGATGAACTCTTGGAACTTTGTCCATAAACAGTACATTATAACAAAGGCTCTTTAGATCGTGCCGAGAACAGATCTTCCTATTTTACTTGTGTTCAACAATCCTAATTCACCAATTTTATTATCTTTCTTCTGGGCTAGAACTAGTTTTTTCACCCACGCTCTATAAATTTTTTTGTTTGGGCTTGTTGGTCTAAAACCCAATCCTATATTGAGTCCAATCCAAACCCAGTCCTTACAATTTATTTTATTAAGTAAAGTTGTAAGTTACAATTAATTTTGTAACTAAACTTTATCCATTTTTTATTATGCACAAATTATAAAATTTTGTATTAATAATTATAAAAAAATTCTCTAAATCAATTTTGAAGAAAATTCAACTAATTCACTGCATGACAATTGATAAAGGCATAAACCATTTACATACACTTTTAATCACATGATACATTTACATACACTTTATAATTTAATGTACATAGGTTTTTTTTCTTTTCGAAAAGTAGTTAAGTATAATAGAAAAAAAAAGTTTTTAATGTTAAAATTTATAAGGATTTAAAAAGAAGAAGATATGTAAATTAAACAAAAATTGACAAATTTTGGAGATAAAGTCAGCTTGGTGGGTGTGGCCAGCCGAAATCCCAACCGCCGAAGTCATCCTTTTCCTTAATAGTACTAAGTTTATTCTGCGTTTTATTGCAGCATTCAATAACCGTTTGAAATGAATTGACTTCGGCCAAATCATTTTAACTAAGCCGCTGATGTGTGGCAAGATCTACGCCATGGCCGTGATTTTCGTACAAACTGTAGCTTTCTTTCGTCCATATTGAAAAAAAGACAGAATCCTACCACCAACTTGTTCCTCTATTTCTAGCCAGAAGGGCAATCCCTTCACCAAATTTCTTGGTGGGTGTGGCCAGCCGAAGTCATCCTTTTCCTTAATAGTATTAAAGTTTATTCTGCTTTTTATTGCAGCATTAAATAACCGTTTGAAATGAGTTGACTTCGGCCAAATCATTTTAACTAAGCTGCTGATGTGTGGCCAGATCTACGCCATGGCCGGTGATTTTCGTACAAACTGTAGCTTTCTTTCTTTCATATTGAAAAGACAGAATCCTCCCACCAACTTATGCCTCTATTTCTAGCTAGAAGGAAATTCTTTCACCCAATTTAAATGTCTGGATGGAAGATGTATTACCAAACATTCTTTATGTTGCTCAGACTAATTTCAGCCCTCCTTGATTTTTAAAACAAGTGCACGTTTCATTCTCAAAAAAAAAAAAAAAAAAAACTTGTTTCTCTATTTATTTTAGGTAATGAGTATTAAATGCTTAACTTTTATTTTTATTTTTATTTTATTTTATAATGAGATTTGTGATAATAAGAGTAATGGTATTAGCCTATTATTAGGTGTTGTAAACAAATGTTATTTTGTCACGGTAAAAAGTTACTCTCTCTTTATATAAACATTTTATAATACACTTTGTATCATATGTTTTATTCTTTTACTACTTTATTTAATTTTTTTTTAATTTTAATTTTATTCTTTCATTATAATTTGTTCCCAATGCAGTCATATTTATAAATATTCATTTTATTTTAACAATCAAGTTTTAAAATAATCGTCCTATTCTAAAGGTTATATTTTTAAAAATATGAATTTTCTTAACAAGCATTTTTTTTTTCTTTAAAAAGGACTATTCTTATGGTCATATTTTTGGAAATTCATTTTTTGTAACAACCATATTTTTGGATTTTTTTTTCCTTTAACAATCACATAGAGTTTTTGAAGAATATGATAGATACAATGGAAACTTATATCCACTTTAATTGAACTAAACAATCAATCTATCAAAAACTATATACATAAAACATAAACTAAATTATGAACCTGTCGAAACTCTTATCAAAAGCCGAAAACATTTTTATAGATGCAATATAAATATCAACCAATCAAGTTGAAGTTGTTTTAATTGAACTAAACTACCAATGAAGTCCACAAAAAACTTACATACATAACTCATTTCCAATAACATTAACTAACACAGCAAACCCATGGAATTCAACAACCATTAAGCTTGCAACTTCCTTTGATAACAAATGGTACTTATTATCGCAACAACACAGAATTCAATAACCATTAAGCTTGCCACTTCCTTTGATGGCAAATGGAACTTAAAGTTAACACAGTAACACAAAATTCAACAACCATTAAGCTTGCAACTTCCTTTGATGACAAATGGAACATAAAGTTAACACAACAACACTGTCAATGACTGCTTCATAAAGAAAAGGAAACAAATAAACCAAACCAAACCAAAAGTTTTCACGACTTGCCTTGTAATTAGGGGCAGCTCCACATTGAGTCCAGAGTGGTCACAGGACCATCTTGACCTGGAAAAAAAATTATAATATATAAATTAGAAAAATTTATTATTATTTTTATTTAAATTTGGAAAAATTTTGGTAACAAACTTGGTTGTAGACTAAGGTTGCAACTCCATTCAATATTTTTATTATTTGATGTGAATTTTAACAAATCCACTATTGGATTACATTTTCTTTTTACATCCTTCATACTTGTAAAATTTTAAGAAGATCAAAGATTGATAGCTATGTCATCAATCAAATGTTTAAATTTTTAGTTTTTGTAGTCTAAAATTATACATAAAAAAAATAAGTTTATGGATCGAATAGTAAATAGTAAATAACATCCAATTAGTATGAAATTTGACATGTACATGTCAAATTTAAGAAAATAAAGAACATGCAATTAATCGGTTAGATTTTCAAAATATGTAGTCATGTTAATTTGTTTAGTGAAAGTTGTAACCTTAGGTTACAACTAAGTTTGTTGCTAAATTTCCTTCTAAGATAATTCATAGATGTAAATTGTATGACTTAATGTATTTTTGTGTGTGTGATTTTTTTTTTTTTTTTTTTTTTTTTTTTTTTTTTTTTTTTTGTCTTCAATATATGAAGTTCACTTTTTATTAGATTTTGTATAATTTCAATTTCTTAATGACCACCGTGAAAATTGTTTTTGGAGCCGCCATTGCTTGCAATTGCTATAAATGTTCAACGAGGTCTAGTTGGAGTTGAGAATGAACTTCTTGGTCCCTAATGCGTTGATGAACTTGAATGAATGCCATAAATTCATTTGTGTACTCACGCGACACTGGTGTACACAGAATCTCATCAATTTTTTCATAATTTACTTCTACTGCTTCAACTTCATCTCGCTTATCTTCAATAATCATGTTATGGAGAATTATGCATGCTTTCATGATGTCTTGAAGTATTTCATGATAGAAAAATCGAGTAGGTCCATGTACAATAGCAAATCGTGCTTAAAGCACTCCAAATGCACGCTCTACATCCTTTCTATGTGCATTTTGAGCTTTTACAAATAATTTTCTTTTTTGTTCAAGTGGAGCTAGTATTTTCTTCACAAATGCTGACCACTTTGGACATAAACTATCGACAAGGTAGTTTCCCATTGCATAGTTATTATCATGGTTTTAAAAATTGGACCAATCAAACAACCGAAAAAGGTAGTGGCATGGTTCTCGATTTTATGGTCGTCGGACCAATGATCGAACCGGTGATGTCATAATTAATTAATTAATTAATAATTTTAAATTATAAAATATAAATAATAGAATATGTAATAAGTTTAAAACTAAGAATATTTAATTTTAAACACATAATTTTTTTTTTATAAAAAAATATGTGAGTTTAATTATCGCATATTATATTTAGAAAATTAAATTAACAAATCCACAACTTATATATAGTATTAAAACTATTTAGTATGAAATTAACAATACATAATAAATTAGTAATTCTGTCAAAAAAATGAAAATAAAAATTGTACTATTACTTATTATTTAATTTATATAAATTATTATTGTACATTTTTTACATTTATTATATATTATGCTTTGTCTACATTTATTATATATTATTACTATTATTTACTTATATGGTCAGTATGGCAAGTAACATGTTACGTTGCTTTTTCCTCTACTAGTTTGGGGCACGTGCAGCCCTTTTCGTGAGAAAATTAAGATGTAATTTTTTTTGGAAAAAGTACAAAGTTATGTACTTAAATTTAAAATAGCTTTTTAACGTATGAAAATCTATTTACTATGACAATTTTTTAGAACTTATTTGCTAAATGTAATATCTACTCACTAAAAAATTATACTAAGAATGATAATGAATGTCGTTATCTTTCAACAATAAACAACTAAATTTTGATAAGAAATTGTAACAATATATAAAATTTCACAATGAATGATAATATATGCTACAATTGAAACTCTTAATCAAATGAAATACTTGCAATCATCTGCAATGAAGATTTTGTTATCCATGCATACTTCTCTCTTGATTTTCCTATTTTATGAGCACAACTATGATGTTTAACTTACTTAATTTTTAATATGAAAAACCCTTTTAAGCAAGAAAATAAATTAAAAAAGAATAAGATAACAAAAGACATATGCCATCAAATTTTCCATTAGATAAAATTATAAGTATAGAAGATTTAAACTTAATAAATTAGTGTCTTCTAAGTAACAAATAGAACTCTATATATCACCATTCTTACTTTCTAGGTATGACTATCACATAAAATTTAAAATACACAAAGAAAATTTCTGGGATATTAAAATTCAGTGGGGTGTATTTTAGACATTTTCACAATAGAATATTTTAGAAATCATAAGATTTCATTAGGGTTTATCTAAGAATGTAACAGTTGGGGTCTATGCTGATTTACAAAATATAAAGGAGGAAAATTTTCAACTTTAGTTTAGGAAGGAATGAAACTACCCCAAATATAAAGGGTGAAAGTGCTTTTTTGCCTCTCTTTTGTGTGTGTGTGAGTGTGCGTGTGTGTGTGTAAAACTATATATGTGTGTGTGTGTGTGTGTGTGTGTTTAAACATTAAACAATGTGTTAGGAAAAAAAAAAAAAAAAAGTCAGCCCAGGAAAACAGTGCATAAAACAATGAATCTTGACTCAACAAATTGAGTAATCCAAAAAAAAAAAAAAAAATAAATAAATAAAAGTCTAGTAGCATAACAAATTTTCATGATATTTTTACAATACTTTTATTTTTAGCTATGGTGAGTTCTATTCTAATATTTTATTTTAGAGTAATGCTATGTCCACAATATTTTCACAACAAATCATAGGTGGTAAATTGTTATTGGTTTTAGACTGTGCATTTAAAAAAACAAACAAAAAGCCAATTGAAGAAAATTGTGTTTGAAACAGTAAATTTTGGCTCACCAAATTTTACTAAACCAAAAAAGAAGCCTAGGAACATAACAAAATATCACAACATTTTCACAATATCTTTTATTTCTAGTTGTGGTAGGTCTCTATCTGATATTTTATTTTTTACGTCAACAATAATTTCACAACAAATCCTAAGTGGCAAATTGCTATTGGTTATAAACTGAAACCACCACTTTAAATTGTGTATTAAAAATAAAAACAAAAAACCAGCACAAGAAAATTGTGCGTGAATAATGAATTTTGACTCACCCAAATTGACTAAAAAAAAAAGTCTAGGAACACAACAAAATGTCATAATATTTTCACAATACCTTTATTTTCAGCTATGGTAGGTCCTGATCTGATATTTTATTATTTTATTTTAGAGAAATTTTACTTCCATAATATTTTCACAACAAATTTTCGATGACAAATTATTATTGGTTTTAAACCAGGTCCATTATTGATATCACTTTTTTATTCATCAATAATATCTTGCCACTTCAAATTTGCTGTGAAATTATCGTGAAAATGTTGTGAACATAGCATTTTGTAATATTTTATTTTAATCTATAAGGAACTGAGATCTCAACAATTGTAAAAATATTGTGACAACAACAAGATATTATAATATTTTCACAATACATTTATTTTTAGTTATAGTTGGTCCCAGTCTCATATTTTATTATTTTATTTTGAGCTATATGAAATTAACACCTCAATAATTGTGAAAATATTATAAGAATATTTGGAGTTAGTATAGCAATATTGTGTCTGCACATATAAATATTTAAAACAAAAAAACAAAAAGAGCACAAAGTAAAACACTGGCATACTATGACCCACAAAAAGAAAAAAAGCCCAGCTCAAGCAAAACGGTGAGTTTTGCCTCACCCAATTGAATAAACCAAAAATTACTGTAGATTGAGGCTATTGACACTTTTTATATAGTTAGTAGATATCAAAGTTCATGAAATAGGATAAAATAGCCCAAAGGTTGCCAAAAGCCCAAAAGCAAGAAGCACACCCCCAAAAGAATGACACCAGTATATACACCATATGACAACATTGTAAAAAAAAACCAAAAACTCTAATATTCACCACTGAATATCATGGGGTTCAAGTTAACTCAACTGGTGAAGTATCTTATAGTTGAATAAGAGATTTGTGACATTTAACCAAATGCTAGAAGTAGTGAAGCACACCAAGTAATGCATGTTGTCAAAATTAAATTGATGCCGTGACAAGGTGGGCCTCCCTCCCTACAAAATTAAAAGAGATGAATCCTCATAATTCTTTTTGCTGAGAAAAAAAAAATTATGAGGATTCGTCTCTTTTAATAGAGATTGGACCAACTCAAGTAATTATTTGATAATTAGAATAATTAAATAACTTATAAAAAATAATTTTATCATTAAAATACTTTTCAAAATATCTAATTTATTATTTATGCAAAAACGTGACATTGTTTGAAATTTCCTCATTCGTTTAAACTCTATACTCTCTTATAATAGCTTGTCTTAACAGCATAAGACTCATAATGAATGTATTATGGCAATTATATTTGCAAAGGAGTGTTAAGGTAGTCAATGTTAGATAAATAATAGACAGACATGGAGAAGGAAACATAAGAATAAGGGTGTTTTCAAACAGTGGTGGCTATAGGAATTATTTTTAGGGTGATCACTAAGAAATTTAAATTATACAAAATCTAATAAAGTGATAACTTGAATATTTGCTACTCCCTCTGTCCCAATTTGTTTATCCTCTATTCCATTTTAGGATGTGTTGTATATATAGGTATATACAAGGATAGGTTGTAATAATGATGTTTGAGTTTGGAGAATATGGTTTCATAAAGTGAAAATTCGAAAATTTGAATTTTCTGGAATTTTCTACAGAATTTTCTGGTGACTGTTCAGAAAGGTTGAAGAGGTTTCAATCTTTGTTAACCGTTTTATGAAACATTTTAACTCTTCATACGTGCCTTTTGATGAAACATAACCCTATGTGTATAAATAGAGGTTTATGTTTACTTGAAAAAATAACTAACTCTCCATACGTGCCTTTTGATGAAACATAACCCTATGGGTATAAATAGAGGCTTATGTTCACTTGAAAAAATATCATGGGGGTTCAAGTTAACTCAACTGGTGAAGTATCTTATAGTTGAATAAGAGATTTGTGACATTTAACCAAATGCTAGAAGTAGTGAAGCACACCAAGTAATGCATGTTGTCAAAATTAAATTGATGCCGTGACAAGGTGGGCCTCCCTCCCTACAAAATTAAAAGAGATGAATCCTCATAATTCTTTTTGCTGAGAAAAAAAAAATTATGAGGATTCGTCTCTTTTAATAGAGATTGGACCAACTCAAGTAATTATTTGATAATTAGAATAATTAAATAACTTATAAAAAATAATTAAGTTTGAGAGAAACACAAGAAATTTTGTGGTCATTCTCCAGAATTGCTATTTGTAGAACCCAACATCTTGGTTGTATCTTGGAGACAAATTTGTGATATCCCTTTAGCAACAAAAGTGTGGGGGGCAAATATTGTCTAAGGAAAACGATATAGTGCCTCCAAGTTATCTATTTTTTGTTTGTCTTTTATGTTAATCTTGTTCATCCATTATTACTTTGTGTAATATCTCTAACAGGATGTCCCAAAATATTGTCATGTTTCTTAAATTAAAAGTCATTAATTTACTAATGTTTCTATTATGCCCCTAGTTTATTTCCAAAACTATTTGAAAAGAAAACCAACAAATATTTAAAAAAATCAAACTAATTGGGCACCTTTTTAGTTGCTTTATTAAGAATAACTCTTAAAAAAAAAAAAAAAAAAAAAACTGATCAAAAACTCAATCTTACACGCCATTTTTTTTTTTTTTTTTTTTTTTTCCTTCTTTGATGGGATCTTACACTCCATTCTCTCCAAATTGATGAAACCCCCAAAAAAAAATTGAGCAATCTACTCATCTACTTTGTCTTTATCAGCTATCAAGTCACTCATCTTACTTTGTTTGGAAAGACAAGAATTGAAGGGAGGAACTCTAGGTCTATTTACGTATGAGAATTTTATAGGCAATGAAATATTCCAAAAAAATTTCACTTAGGAGTAATTCTTTTTTGCTGCCACCATTTAAAAAAAATTCAGGTTTGAATTGGCACCAATAAAATTCCTGATTTGGAGCATGGTTTTCAAACCCGGTCCGTTCAAAGAATCGGAGAAGAGAGAGGTTTAAAGTTTTTAAGGTCGGACCGAGGTTCAATCCAGATTGAACCGTGATGACGTCAAAATTGATTTAATATTAGTTAAAATACAAATAAATGTATTAAATGTATAAAAATATAGAAATTTACCCTTAACAAAATATAAAGCAATTAAAACAACTTTCAAAATAATTTTTGTTATTTTTATAAAGTAAGTAGAAAATAATAAATATAAACAAGCTTTAAAAAATTGTGTTTATTAATCTTTCAAATAAAATGCATTTTAATTTAAAATAAAATCATTTTTAACATAAATTTACAAATTTCATATTCATATTTATTGATGTAAAAGCATAATTCTAGAACAAAAATAAATTTAGAAAATACTATTAAGTAAATAGTGATAAAATTAAATTCTTAACTATTAATCTTTTAAAATTAAAATAAATATAATATAAATTTCAAGTTTGACATAAGAATCCAACCAGTTCGATGGTTGTTGTGTTGAACAGAGGGCTTAAATGTGTTGGAGGTTGTTGGTTCTATACCAGATGAATGTGTTTTTCCCTATTTATTTTAGGACTTGTTATCAATTACTAAAAAACCGGGTTGGGGCACATGTCACGGGTAACCGGGTCTGACCGTCTGGTTTGGTCCGGATTTGATAACCTCTAAATCAGATAGAATTTGTCTTTTAGAAGTATTGGGTTTTTAAATTTTGATTAAAAAGATAAACTAGAATTTGTATTTGAAGTAATCCAAAATTGCTTGGAGCCAATACCCAATAGTTTTTGTATTGTGGTAGTTGTAGATTTTTCAAATTTGATTAAGAGGATAAGTTACAATTTGTGCTGTGTAATTTCAAAAATGCTAATATTGGTAAGGAGCAAATTTTTGTGCATGTAATTTCAGATTTAATATTCCAATTTTTTGAAAAATTTATTTAAGGGTAGTTTTGGAAACTTATACATTTTTTAAAGATAGACAAGACAATAAATGATGTTCCCTTAAAAAGTTAGATTTTTGAAACAGGATAAACCAATTGGGACAGAGGGAGTACAATTGTAAGTCGAGTCACTAAGGAGAGTAAAATTGTTGTGACTGCAAAGCCAAAAAAAAAAAAAAAAAATTTATCGTCACCATCAAAGAGAATTGACAATCACAATATTTTTCTTGGTACCATTTTTTAGGGAAAAATGAAATTAGAGATTATTTTTATTGATTTGGTTGAATGAGCTATAAATTTGAATGTTTAGTGATTTTTATCTTTTTGTTTTATAGTAGGATTTTTGTTGAATAATTAGATCACTTGTTGTTTTTGGTCTTATATTGTTTTTGTTTGTTGTTATTTGGGCTAATATTTATTGTTGTTATTTAAGTTTTTTTTTTTTAATTTATAAAAGGGATTAAGGATTATGTTTGGGGGGCAGAATTAATTTTGGAGTAATGCTACGTCCACAATATTTTTACAAGTGTGGCATTCATTTCCCGTCAATGAGTCTAATCCACTGCTCAAGTGTGGCATTCTTTTGCAGGTGACTTCTTGCATAGTCAGCACCATGAGATTTTACTAGCTTTTTATAAGCCTAATGCAACTTGTTGGAGCTACTACTTAATAATCTTCCACATTTTGTATTCAATGTTTTCGTTACCAAGTTGGAAGCTCCTTGTAGCTCAAACTAATCCTGTGAAATGAAGTGTATATGGGTATTGTAAAAATATTATTATATGAATTTAATATGCTTAGTGACAACAAAGATGAGTTAGACGTTAACAATGTAAATTTACCGCGACATTTTGAAACACCACATCTCTAATAGCAGCATCAACACTTTTCCAATTTTTTCACGTTGTAACTGGATAGATTACTTCACAATTGTACACCAATTTCATTGACAAGCTTGTATGCATTCTCCCCAACAGGAGCAGCATACTCTGCAACTATACATACTAGCAGCTTACCACTCTTCTCAACAAGTGCCCGTACTGCTATACCACCTGTTGTTCCATGGGTATTTCTGCTAGTAGATCCTATTTAGACATTATCAATGGTAAAAATTATACATTCCATGTACATTATAGCTAAATTAAGTGAAGTATAATCTCAAAAGTAAAGACAGGATGGAGTTGTAATTAAGTGTGTTCAATGTAATTACCAGTCGTGCTAGCTAATGTGCCGGTAGGCTACGTCTCCACACTAGAAGAACTTTGGATGGGAGGATTTGCTTCAGGAGGTGGCCCCGATGATGTTCTTGTAGATTGGACTGTAGATTGGACTGTAGATTGGACCACTGGTAAAGATGCCTCACCTCGCGAGCGTGTAAGTTGTCCTGGTGCCATCTGTAACTAACAAACATACATCTAATGGAACAACAAAGTCATTACAAATAATGGAACAACAAAGTTATTATCTAATATAATAATTCTAATAACAATAACATCTATTGTAGTAAATAATACGTCACATTATAGTACCTTATGGATTAAAGAATTAGATGACTCATCATCATTGTCATCGTCACCAATAGGTGGTACATAATCATCATCATTTACCACAACATTAGCTCTATTTCTTTTCACTTTCGCACAATTGGATTAAGTAGAATCCTTTAGAGAAGTTGAGATGTGCTTCAATCCCAAAGCATCAATTCTCTCTTGGTTTTGCCTTATTCTGTCCAATCTTGTCATCTCATACTTCGGTATATTATGAGTGTATTTGGCCTTTTTGGGCATTTTTTGGAACTATGTATTGACATGAAAGATAAGTGCAATTGCTACTAACTTTACATATATAATCCACACCATTATCTATATCAAGCAATTCACAAGTGCAAATTTTTTAATACAATTGTTACTAACTCAATACAACAAGTGACCACATTAATATCCATATCAAGTTCAAGATATGTACAAAACTTTGAGAAATTGCCACTAACTTTACATATCATAATCCACATCATTATCCAGATCAAAATCAAGACAAGTGCAAAGTACACAATTGTTACTAATATTCTACTCATTATAATTCACATTATTATCCATATCAAGTTCAAGATAAGCAAAAAACTTTAAAACAATTGCTACTTAGATGACCTATCATAACCCACATCATTACTTATATCAAAATCAAGACAAACATAAAACATTTAAGACAATTTTTATGAACTCTACATATCATAATCTATATCAAAATCAATATCAGGTATGTCATGCTTTTCATTTCGATTAGCGTCTCTTGAAGTTCCACCTTCAAGAATAACCTCAGCTTCAACATCACCCATACAATACTCAATATTGTCTTCAACATTGATAGGGACAACATCAATAATCGCTTCTTGTTGGAATGCATCACTATCTTCTGTATTATCATTGGATTCTCCACCCCCGACTTCTAGGACATCAAACATTCCCCTATGTTGGACCCATTGCACAATTTGCCAAGGTTCACCCAATTTGGTATCATGAAGGTAGAAAACTTGTTTCGCTTGACTAGGAAGTATAAAGGGGTCATTTTGATACCACCGACTTTTAACATCAATGCTCATACAGTGTGCATCAGTTCTTATCGTTCTCCTTTTACCATTGGTACCAATATTGTACCATTCACACTAGAACAAAACAACTTTATGGTGAAACATATACTCTAATTCCCAAATTTTGCACACATGACCATAGAAGTTGTGCATTTCTCCCTTATGATCCTCTTCAGTACATACACCACTATTTTGGGTTACATAGCGATTGTCTAGGTCCCTTGTATGGAACTTTACATCATTGACGATACAAACTGTGTACTCCTTCACATGTGGCTTAAGACCGTTTGCTAATGACCATAACTATTTAGTAGCTTCTGATGACTCATTTACTTTCAATCTATTAATCTAAAATGACATACAATAAGTGACATTAATTAGCAGTAAGCAATAATGACACTATTTAAATGTTTAATTTTTATTAGTATTTGATTAAATTCCAAATATCTTATACGTTCTCTGAACCACTTGGGAAACTCTTGTCATTGTATTTAAGTTATGGCTTCTCCAGTAGAATTATGCCATGTGTTTTTGTGTTCACTGTTAAAAATAAAGTGATTTATATTCAGCTAAGTATTGCAGATAATATCCAAAACTTGATCAAACAATATATGCAAATGAAATTACATACTTTAAATAAGACTCTAGCTCAAGACTATTGTACAACAAGTACCAATGAGCAGTATCAAGCAATGCACAAGACAAGTTGCCATCATTCCACCTACCCCCTGTAGGTCGGGCAGTCTGTGAAAAAACTGTCAATCCTTTGCTAGATTCATCAAAATCTTCATTTATTTCCCTTCGATTATGCATAGTTTCGATCCCATCAATATACAAAAACCAGTTGTTAATACATTCTTTAAGAATGTAAGCCTCTGCAATTGAACCTTTTGGTCAGGTTCGGTTAGAAATGTATCTTTTCAATTTTCCAAGGTACCTATGAGGAAAAAAATATTGGGAGTATGTGATTTTACACTATATGGGAAAGATACAATTGATGGATGTATCAAAGGATCTAATTACCTTTCAATAGGGTACATCCACCGATATTGTACCGGGCCTCCTAGAATTGCTTCTTGAGGTAAATGAATAGCAAGATGGACCGTAACATCAAAGAATGCTGGAGGAAAGAACCTCTCAAGCTTGCATAGTATGAGAACTATACGTTTTTCTAGTTTCTCCAATTCACTCCACTTTAGAGTCCTTGAGCATAAGTCTTGGAAGAAGCTGCCTAACTCAAACAATACAATACTAATGTCTTTATCAGCAAACCCTCGCAACCCAATTGGAAGAATTCATTGTAATAGCACATGACAATCGTGGCTTTTCAAACTAGATAATCTACCATTTTTTGCATTCACTAACCTTGATATGTTGGCTGTATAGCCATTCGGATACTTGATTGATTTCAAAAAGTCCTAAAAACCATCCATTTCATCTAGTTTTAATGAAAAGCAAGCTCGAGGCTTGTCATATGATCCATCAGGATATTGTTTCAAATGCAACATGTGCCTAAAGTTCATATTTTGCAAGTCAATCCGTCCCTTATCAGTGTCCTTGCTTTTTCCCTCAATGCCCAACAAAGTACCTTAAGTACTCTCACTAATTTTCTTCTCCACATGCATGATATCAATGTTGTGCTTAAGCTTCTTATTTTTCCAGTATGGTACCTGGTACAAAATTCTTACCTTTGACCAAGTTGGCTTTCCAATGAGTTGTCTCTTCTTGTAACTTCGATGCTTTCCTAAAATTATATTTGGCATTCTATCTAGCTGCTCTTATATTTTTCCCACTGGTAACTCTAAAGATCTCTTTCATTTCTCTGATAAACCATTATGCAACTGACTATGTCGCCAACGGTGTTCCATAGGCAAATAAGCTCGATGGTTAATGAATCCAATTTTACATTCCAAAGCTTCTAAATATGGTTCGTCGTTGCAAGTGTAACAAGAATGATAGCCCTTTGTCCTCCACCTAGACATGTTACCAAATCTAGGATAGTCATATATTGTCCACAACAAAGTTGCACGCATCTGGAAATGCTCTTTACTATAAGCATTGTAAGTTTCTGCACCTTTTTCCCACAACTCCTTCAACTCGTCAACTAATGGTTTCAGGTAAATATCAATCTCATTTCCTGGTTGATGGGGACCAAGAATAAGTAATAACAACATAAAATATGACTCTTTCATAACCAACTAGGGTGGTAGGTTATAGGGGATAAGTATGACAGACCACATACTATAGTTGTTTTTCATATTCCCAAAAGGGTTGAATCCATCTATAGCCAACCCCAACCTCACATTGCGAGTTTTGAGGGCAAAATCAGGATGTTGCAAATCAAACTCCTTCCACTCTTCACTATCAGCTGGATGTCTCATTATCCCATCGTCCGTAAGTTTGTCTATATACCATCTCATGTCCTTAGCTTTTTGGCTTGAAATGTACAATCTCCTTAATCTCGGTGTCAACGGGAAGCAACACAATACCTTATGAGGAATTTTCTTACCTTGGGCATGTGTATCCTTGTACCTAGGCGCCTCACACACCAGACATTTATCAAGGTTCTCATTTTCCTTCTAGAATAGTGCATAATCATTTTTGCATGCATCTATATGCTCGTATGACATGCCCAAGTCATGTAATATCTTCTTTGCTTCATAAGTTGGCCTCAGAACCAAGTTACCTTTCGGTAAACCTTTATCAGCAATTCTAGCATCATATCAAGTCCTTTATTACTCAAGTTAGTCATTACTTTTACATTCAACATCTTAATAACAAACTTTAAGATAGTATAATCAGTGCAACTTGGATACAACTCACGCTTTGCATCTTCCTCAAATTTGTCAAAATTATGCACTTCCTCATCTTGTTTTACATTTCTTGGTTCCCCTCTAATTCGGTCACCCACCAAGGCATTGATACTATCCATATGATCATCATCCAACATTTCATTATCATGAATGTTCTCGTTCAATACACGAGGTTCTCCATGATTATATCATTTAGTGTAAGATTGCATAATCCCACGATGAAGCAAATGGATACACACAGTATGAAGAGATTGTCGATAGCAATTCACACAATGAATACAAGGGCACAGAATATTACCACCTGAGTCTACAACCGCCCTTGCAAAATTAATAAATGCATTAACCCCACTAATATATGGATGACTTAATCTGCCATCAGGTGTTTTACCCATTTTCATCCAACTTTTATCTATGTTTGACAACAATAGCAAGGTGAATATTACTTCAACAAAATAAGGACAACTCATGCATAATGTATTTTAACATCTAAGTCTATAAGCTACTTAGATAGAGTCCTATCCCATTCATGAATGCACAAGTCTATATTAATACATAAACAAATATACATTGCACAATCAAACACTCCCAATATTAATTTATACCACCTTATAACACCATGCAAGCCACCCGCTTGCTCCAACACAACAACCCACCACAAAACCAATTATCAACATCACAATATATAATACTTACAAGTATTGAAAACAATTAAATAATATTCATCACATATAAATCAACAATATCTATTTACAATTCAAAAAAATAAGAAACACTCACAATATGAATTTAAACCACTTAATAACACCATACAAGCCATTCACTTGCTCCAACACAACAACCCACCACAATACCAATTAACAACATTACAATATATAATGCTTACAAGTATTGAAAACAATTAAATAATATCCATCACATATAAATCAACAATATCCATTCACAATTCCAAAAAATAAGAAACACTCCCAATATGAATTTAAATCACTTTATAACACCATGCAAGCCACTCGCTTGCTCCAACACAACAACCCACCACAATATCAATTATCTACATCACGATATATAATACTTACAAGTATTGAAAACAATTAAATAATATCCATTACAAATAAATCAACAATATCCATTCACAATTCTAAAAAATAAGAAATACTCCCAATATGAATTTAAACCACCTTATAACACCGTGCAAGCCACCCGCTTGCTCCAACACAACGACCCACCACAAAACCAATTATCAACATCACAATATATAATGTTTATAAGTATTGAAAACAATTAAATAATATCCATCACATATAAATCAACAATATCCATTCACAATATGAATTTAAACCACCTTATAACACCATGCAAGCCACTCACTTGCTCCAACACAACAACCCACCACAATACCAATTATCAACATTACAATATATAATGCTTACAAGTATTGAAAACAATTAAATAATATCCATCACATATAAATCAACAATATCCATTCACAATTCCAAAAAAATAAGAAACACTCCTAATATGAATTCAAATCACCTTATAACATCATGCAAGCCACCTGCTTGCTCCAACATAACAACCCACCACAATACCAATTATCAACATCACAATATATAATACTTACAAGTATTGAGAACAATTAAATAATATCCATTACATATAAATCAACAATATCCATTCACAATTCCAAAAAATAAGAAATACTTCCAATATGAATTTAAACCACATTATAACACCATGCAAGCCACCTGTTTGCTCCAACACAACAACCCACCACAATACCAATTATCAACATCACAATATATAATGCTTACAAGTATTGAAAACAATTAAATAATATCCATCACATACAAATCAACAATATTCATTCATAATTCCAAAAAATAAGAAATACTCCCAGTATGAATTTAAACCACCTTATAACACCGTGCAAGCCATTTCCTTGCTCCAACACGACAACTCATCACAAAACCAATTAATTAACATCACAATATATAATACATACAATTATTGAAAACAATTAAATAATATATATCACATATAAATCAACAATATCCATTCATAATTCCAAAAAATAAGAAACACTCCCAATATGAATTTAAACCATCTTATAACATCATGCAAGCCACCCACTTGCTCCAATGCAACAATCCACCAAAAAACCAATTATCAACATCCCAAAATATAATATTTACAAGAATTTAATAAGAAATTACTTACTATGCTTAAGCCAGCACACACCTCTACCAAAGAAATCCAAAATGACCACAAACAAATAATGAGTTGCCTGCCAAAAACAAAAATAAAAAATAAAAAGTTACTATTAATAAAATCCAAATCATAAATCAAATCATAATTATACTAAAAAGAAAAACAAATCAAATACATTTATATATATATATATATATTCTCAAAGAACATATAAATGCTAAAAATAAATAATATAAAAATTAAATAAAAATCCACTAGGAACCAAAGCTAAACTATAACTTGATTAGAATATGGGAGTTATGATAAATTCAAAACAGTTTTCCTTTTCAATACTAGAAGTAAGAGGTATCACCAATCTCCCTAAACGAGCTAATATGATCAAGAAAGCATTTGTGTACGAAATTACGCATAAATCACAAGTAACACATAAAAGGCAAGCACTATTCCTCAATGCATACACTCATAAAGTCTTGCTAATAACACAATCTAATGGATTACATACGGGTGTAAAATCCAATCTAGTCCATTTTGTTTCAATCCTCCTAGCACAAATTATAACGAAGAATGAGAAAAGAGCCAAAGTAAAGCTCGTGCATTAACCCAATTATCATACACAAATTGAAAAGACTATAAAGCATAATCCCAATACTACAATGAAAATAAAAAAAATATCAAAGCAGTGGTTTACTATTAAGAGACAAACTAAAAAGAAGAAAAGAAAGAGAACCATCTAGAACCTAAGAATTATTGAGTACCTAAGTTAACACTCTCACAGCTTTTTTCCTCCTAAACCAATTTCTTCACTAAGTTAAATAATGGAACTTCAGAAAACTCAATAATCGTGACCTGACAAAATCAAAACTCAATTTTCTCTTCTTTTCCTTCATTTTTCTTTGCAACCAAACAAAAACTATAGATAGATAGATAGAGATAGCGTACCTGGCAAGAGAAAGACCAAGGCGACGACGTTGATGAGGACCAAAATGATGACGAAAATGAGTGCGACGGCGGGGTTACAATAGCAAGAACCTCGACGACGAGTTGTTGGTCGAGGGTGAGGCCAAAGATGGAGAGGGGTTCAGTGCTAGGGAGAATAAGAGTGGCTAGGGAGCTCGACTGCGATGGCTAGGGAGGCTAGGGACCTCGACAGCAGCAAAGGTGGCTCCTTGACGGTGGTGAAGGGAGCTCGATGGAGAACAGCAGAGAGAGAGTGAGAGTGAATAGCGGAGAGTGAGAGTAAAAAAATGTTAGGGTTTGAGTGAAAAATCTGATTCAGTATATTTATGCTACCATCTTTAGTGACAAAAATTTTTTGTCGCTATTGCCTAAGTTTTTGTCACAAAATGTCCCATATTTTTGTTACACTTTTAGAGACAAATTAAGTTTCGTCACTATAACATACTTTTAGCGACGAAGTATAATTTTGTCGCCAAAGAAGCCAAATTTTGTTACGATTTTTAGCAACAAAATTCAGATTTCGTCGCTATAGCATACTTTTAGCGACAAATTTTGATTTCGTCACCAAAACTAAGAAATGAAAAATGTTTGTTCGTTTAGAACCCTTAAACCAGATTGTTTAACCAATTATATTAACCAAGTGATTACTTAGATTAATTATTCAGATCTAGGTTAAACACAAATAAATCATATCATGCAAAGCAACGAAAAATAAATAACACCATGATATGATGACTCAGGAAAACCGATAAAATTAATCGTTTCAAGGTAAAAACTTGGGGAGGATTTGACTCTAAATTTATTACTACCTCCAATAGTAACTTACTGACACGACCACGTGCAAGCTTCAAATCCATGGACTCCTTCTCTTCTTGGATTTACACCAATACAAGCCACCTTGCTTGTGACTTTGAGATCCCACTCAAAGGTTTCAGATCACCCTTAGTAATGATCTTGATGCAGCAACTATGTTCTACCAACGCTTGATAGTAGTTTTGGCTCCGGTAGATTCTTGTGTAATTAGAAGGTACAAAACCTCTCAGATCTCACAAAGAGTAACACGCAAGTCTTCTCCAAATCTTCAAAACGTGGCTAGGGTTTCCCTTTTATATGTGGAGAAGTTTAGATGAAACCCTAAACGTTTTCATAGGTTGGGCCTGTTTAAAATTCTATAGAAAAAACTGGACCTGCGATTTTCAATCAGTCGAGCCTAATTCTCGATCCGTCGAGCAAAGCAAAACCATACTTCCTTTTTCAGCAATCAGATGAACTTGAACCTTGAAATAACCACTTTTAAGCATTGCCTAAAGACCTAGACTAGACATGTTTTGTTCTTAGTTTGCCAACACAATACAAATATGATTCTAAACATTTAAATATAAATCTTTAGAACCTATCAAAAAACCTATTTTTGTATGATTATTTTTAGTGACGATTGTTTTCCATCGCTAATTCTTCCTTTTAGCGATGAAATGATTTTCGTTGCTAATACTATTCATAGCAACACCTACAGCGAACTGTTTCGTTGCTATAGATTAATTAAGTTCGCGCCAAATTTTCCCTCGTTGGCACCCATATTTCAGATCACTAATAGTGACGAAAATTACATTTCATCGTTAAATGTTATAATTTTTTTCTTTATTAGCAACAAAATCCACATTTCATCGCTAAATCTATATTTTTAGTGACGAAAAATATTTCCTCACTAATTTTTGTCACTAAAAATAAATTTTGTTGTAGTGAAAGCTACAATGTTTGACCACATTAGAAAAAGTAGATATATATTTTAAAATTATTTTCCTTTGTTATTCACTTTTGTTTCTCCTCAACTGTGATGCATTTTCTCATTAAATTTAAAAAAAATTTAGAAAAAACAAACACACAATAGATATAGAGCAAAACTTAGGTATAGTACTTAGGTTCTGTTTCTTTGGTTCCCCTCTTAAGATTCAGCCATGTGGCTTTTTTCTCATGAAATGGAAGTGTATTTTTAGTTAAGTATAGCCACATAGCTGAATCTTAAGAAGGAAACTTAAGAAACAGTACTTAAGTATTGTGCATAAGTTTCGTCTATATATATATAACCAAAACGTATTGCTCAAATATTTTATTTTTGTGATTATGTAAAACATGAACAACAAATAGTTTAATTTTCCAGGTTATGGTTTTTGAGTTTATACGTGCCTTGCATATGCTTTAAAGCTAATTATAAACAAAAAGGATAAGAGTTAAAAATACTACTAATAAAGCAAGTAATGTGGTTGTACTATGGCACAATCACAACTTGTTCAGTTAACAAGTGTTCTTAGGCATTCATTAATTAATTATTTTAAGACAGTTTTGATATTATTTTTATGATAATAAATAGAAGAAGTTGTCAAAAATCAGTTGCTTTTAAGTTTTATTATTTTTCCAGAAAGACTTTTCTAAAATGGTTTATTAACAAATACTTTTAGTGGTTAACAAAATCCTAATATGAATTATCAATAAATGAAGGTTGACAATACATTTATTGTTTTAAAATTAAATAACTGAGGAAAAATAAAGTGAAATAGTATTAATTTCTCTAGGATCTTTATTAGTTGAATACTGAAACAAAACTCCCTATTTATATTGAAACATCACCGGCTTAGCTAAAAGAATTTGACAAAGCAATCAATTTCAAATGGATACTAACGGCAATAAAAGGCCGCATAACTTTACTGTAAATACATGCTACTGGGGAAAAAGGATGGCTATTAGTTGAATTATGAATGGTTGGGATTGGCTTATCAAAAAAATGAAGGGTTGGGATTGTGTCCAGTGCACTAAGGCATTGGACACTAGCCGTGTCCCTAAATGAATGGAAACAACATTTATTCTTAGAATATCAAACCCATAAACTTATGCAGCGCAGCACATCACTAGTTTACTGTTATTGGGTTGGTTAGGGAGACAATTACCATCCCCTTCCCCCCGACTATTATTTATAAATACCTCGAGTTCAACTTGAGAAAAAGCTTATGTATGTTCGTTTTAAATAAGCCAAGTTCAAATATGATAGTGTATTTATGAGTAAGCTCATACACATGAGACTTGATTTAATTATATATAATACTAGATTTTTCATTGCGTACTTGTCTCAATATATGCTAATATAGACTTGAGATTAAATAGTATGCATGTATAAGTTTTTAATAGGTTCATATGACATCAATTTATTATTTTGTAATTTATTGATAATATAAATAGTCTTTTCACAGGAAAATTTCATAGATTTGTGAGGTGGTAAACAACTTTAGTCGTGGTTTTACTATTTGTAGGAAAAGAATAAATTAATCAAGTCATTTATTCGACAAGAAAATAAATCAAGTTTAAACACGCAATCTTGTTTGGTATTGAATTTGAGCTTGGCTCATGTTTAAAATAAAATTAAATGAACAAGCTTATACTTTTAATACTAAGCTTAGCTTGACTTTTTTACAACCCAATCAATATATTTTTCACATTTTGTTTTATTTTGTTCCTTCTTTTTGAGACAAAAGAGGATGTATACTATTAAGTGCCTATTCAATATACTAAAAAAACTTTTTAATATAGGGCAAAATTAATTTGGCTACAAACTTAATTATAGCCTAATTTCACTATAAAAATTAGAATGGTTACATATTTTTAAAATCTAATTATTGAATTACACGTTTTTCATTTTTTTAACACACATCAAATTTTATGTCAATCGGATGTAATTTGTTATTTGATCTATAAACTTATCTTTTATGCATAATATTAGACTACAAAAAAAATTGAAATTTAAACATTTGATTGATAACATAGCTATTGATCTTTGATCTTCTAAAATTTTTGCAAGTATGGAGGATATAAAAAGAAAATGTAATCCAATTGTGAATTTGTCAAAATTCACATCCAATAAAAAGATATTGAATGAAGTTATAACCTTAGGTTACAATCAAGTTTGTTGTCAAATTTTGTCATTCAATATATACCTATAAGAAGTTTTTGGAGGAGTTTCCTTGCATTGGCTCTGCCTTTGTATGTATATAAATTTATTAGTCACATGACATAAAAAAAATTATAATATCTGTAATCTCAAATGACAAATTTATTTATTTATACGAATTTTTTTTTAACTTCTCTATAGTTGGGTGTTGAATTGGGCCCGTGTGTGGCTTGAATTGCCACAAGCCCAAGTCAAGTCTAAATTCACTTTGCTTTGACCGAATCCTATTTGTAATAGGAAACCTTATTCAGCCGACCTTAATATAAATATATATATTATGTTTAAGATGGAGAGTAGCCGTGAGATTATATAGAGTAATTCCAATTAACCTAGTTAGCAGCCGCATGAGAGAAAATAGAGAAAAGAGAGGCAGCCAGCTTCTATTCTTATTTTTTTCTGTGAGAGAGTGCTAGGGTGTAATTGGGATTTGGGTTTCTTGAGAGTGTTCTTGTGCACTATTGTATTTTTCCTGATAATAGTGAAATCCCTGCAACTCCGTGGACGTAGGCAAATTGCCGAACCACGTAAATATTGTCTTGTGCGTGTGATTGTTTTCTTTGGCGTGTGTTTTCTCTATTTGTTTTGTTTCTCACAGGTTGGGATTTTGATTAAATTCCCTACAACTGGTATCAGAGCCTAGGGTTAGGTTTGAGTGGGAGCAATGGTAGAGGAAGCAGGAAAGGCGTCTGGAATAGAAAAGTTTGATGGCACAGACTTCGCGTATTGGAGGATGCAGATTGAAGATTATCTCTATGGGAGGAAATTGCATCTGCCTCTTTTAGGGACAAAACCTGAGGCTATGAAGGTTGAGGAATGGGCTCTTTTTGACAGACAGGTACTAGGAGTTATCAGATTAACTCTGTCTAGGTCTGTTGCACACAATGTTGTAAAGGAGAAGACCACAGCAGATCTGATGAAGCCTTTGTCTGGTATGTATGAAAAGTCGTCAGCAAACAATAAAGTGCATTTGATGAAGAAACTGTTCAATCTAAAGATGACAGAGAATGCATCAGTAGCACAACATCTGAATGAATTTAACTCTATCACAAATCAATTGTCGTCTGTAGAAATTGATTTTGATGATGAGATCCGTGCACTGATCGTTTTAGCTTCTTTGCCAAACAGTTGGGAGGCAATGAGGATGGCAGTAAGCAATTCTACAGGAAAGGAAAAGCTCAAGTACAATGATATACGAGATTTAATTCTGGCTGAGAAGATTCACCGAAGAGATGCAGGCGAAACCTTAGGATCTGGTTCTGCCCTAAACCTTGAAACAAGAGGCAGAGGTAATAACAGAAATTCAAATCGGGGCAGATCAAAATCCAGAAATTCTAATCGGAACAAAAGTAAATCTAGATCAGGCCAATAAGTACAATGCTGGAATTGTGGGAAAACAGTTCACTTTAGGAATTATTGCAAAAGTCCTAAGAAGAAGAATGAAGATGATTCTGCTAATAATGTAACAGAAGAGGTACAGGATGCATTACTTCTTGCAGTAGACAGTCCACTTGATGATTGGGTTTTGGATTCAGGAGCTTCGTTTCATACCACTCTACACCGAGAAATCATACAGAATTATGTTGCAGGTGATTTTGGTAAGGTGTATTTGGCTGATGGTTCAGCCTTGGATGTTGTGGGTATGGGAGATGTTCAGATATTGTTGCCCAATGGGTCTGTTTGGTTACTAGAGAAGGTTCGACATATTCCTGACCTAAGGAGGAATCTGATTTCTGTTGGACAACTTGATGATGAAGGGCATGCAATACTATTTGTTGGTTGTACTTGGAAGGTTACAAAGGGAGCTAGGGTATTGGCTCGTGGAAAGAAAACTGGTACTCTGTACATGACCTCAAGTCCAAGAGACACAATTGTAGTTGCTGATGCAAGTACTGATACAAGCTTATGGCACCGCAGACTTGGTCACATGAGTGAGAAAGGGATGAAGATGCTGCTGTCAAAAGGAAAACTACCAGAATTGAAGTCCATTGATTTTGACATGTGTGAAAGTTGCATCTTAGAAAAGCAGAAAAAGGTGAGCTTCTTGAAAACTGGTAGGACACCAAAGGCTGAAAAATTGGAGTTAGTACACACTGATTTGTGGGGGCCTTCTCCGGTTGCATCCCTTGGAGGTTCAAGGTACTACATCACTTTCATTGATGACTCAAGCAGAAAAGTATGGGTTTATTTTCTGAAAAATAAATCCGATGTATTTGAAACCTTTAAGAAGTGGAAGGCCATGGTTGAGACAGAAACAGGTTTGACAGTAAAATGTTTGAGGTCAGATAATGGAGGAGAGTACATAGATGGAGGGTTCAGTGAGTATTGTGCTGCACAGGGAATTAGGATGGAGAAGACCATTCCTGGGACACCACAGCAGAATGGTGTGGCTGAGCGCATGAACAGAACTCTCAATGAGCGTGCTAGGAGTATGAGGTTGCATGCTGGACTACCAAAAACTTTTTGGGCTGATGCTGTTAGCACTGCAGCTTACCTGATAAACCGAGGACCTTCAGTTCCCATGGAGTTCAGACTTCCTGAGGAGGTTTGGAGCGGTAAAGAGGTAAAGTTTTCACACTTAAAAGTTTTTGGTTGTGTTTCCTATGTTCATATTGATTCTGATGCTCGTAGCAAACTTGATGCAAAGTCTAAAATATGTTTTTTCATTGGCTATGGTGATGAGAAATTTGGCTATAGGTTTTGGGATGAACAAAACAGGAAAATCATCAGAAGTAGAAATGTGATATTTAATGAACTGGTTATGTATAAGGATAGGTCAACTGTAGTGTCAGATGTTATAGGGATAGATCAAAAGAAATCTGAGTTTGTCAACTTAGATGAATTGACTGAAGGTACTGTTCAGAAAAGGGGTGAAGAAGATAAGGAGAATGTAAATTCACAAGTAGATCTGAGTACACCTGTAGCTGAAGTCCGCAGATCTTCCAGAAACATTAGACCTCCACAGCATTATTCACCCACTCTAAATTATCTCCTGTTGACTGATGGTGGTGAGCCAGAGTGTTATGATGAAGCCTTGCAAGATGAGAATTCAAGCAAGTGGGAGTTAGCCATGAAGGATGAGATGGATTCCTTGTTGGGGAATCAAACATGGGAACTGACTGAATTACCAGTCGGAAAGAAGGCTTTGCACAACAAGTGGGTATACAGAATAAAGAATGAGCATGATGGTAGCAAACGTTACAAGGCCAGATTAGTTGTTAAAGGGTTCCAGCAGAAGGAAGGCATTGACTACACAGAGATATTTTCTCCAGTTGTGAAGATGTCAACAATCAGACTAGTACTGGGAATGGTGGCTGCAGAAAACTTACATCTTGAGCAATTAGATGTGAAGACAGCATTCCTTCATGGTGACTTGGAGGAAGATCTTTACATGATTCAGCCAGAAGGGTTCATTGCTCAAGGACAAGAGAATTTAGTATGCAAACTGAGAAAGAGCTTGTATGGCCTAAAACAAGCTCCTAGACAGTGGTACAAGAAATTTGACAGTTTTATGCACAAAATTGGGTTCAAGAGATGTGAAGCTGATCACTGTTGCTATGTTAAGTTTTTTGACAATTCTTACATCATATTACTGTTGTATGTGGATGATATGCTTATTGCAGGGTTTAGCATTGAGGAGATTAATAATCTGAAGGAGCAATTGTCCAAACAGTTTGCAATGAAGGATTTGGGAGCTGCAAAGCAAATCCTTGGTATGAGAATCATTAGAGACAAGGCTAATGGTACATTGAAGCTTTCACAGTCAGAGTATGTGAAGAAAGTTCTCAGCAGGTTCAACATGAATGAAGCTAAACCAGTGAGCACACCTTTGGGTAGTCATTTCAAACTAAGCAAAGAACAATCACCGAAGACAGAAGAAGAAAGGGACCACATGAGCAAGGTGCCCTATGCCTCAGCTATTGGCAGCTTGATGTATGCTATGGTGTGTACAAGGCTAGACATTGCACATGCAGTGGGAGTTGTGAGCAGATTCATGAGTAGGCCTGGAAAGCAGCATTGGGTGGCAGTCAAGTGGATTCTGAGATATCTGAAGGGTTCATCAGATACATGTCTTTGGTTCACAGATGCAAGCTTGAAACTGCAAGGTTATGTAGATGCTGATTTTGCTAGTGATATTGATAGTAGAAAGAGTACTACATGGTTTGTTTTCACTCTGGGCGGTATAGCTATATCATGGGCTTCAAATCTACAGAAGATTGTTACTTTGTCTACTACAGAAGCTGAGTATGTTGCAACAACTGAAGCTGGAAAGGAGATGATTTGGCTACATGGTTTCTTAGATGAATTGGGTAAGAAGCAGGAGATGGGCATTCTACACAGTGACAGTCAGAGTGCAATCTTTCTTGCCAAAAATTCGGCTTTTCATTCAAAGTCGAAGCACATACAGACAAAATACCACTTTATCCGTTACCTTGTTGAAGATAAGTTGGTAATGCTTGAGAAGATTTGTGGATCTAAGAACCCGACAGACATGTTGACTAAGGGTGTCACTATTGAGAAGTTGAAGCTGTGCGCAGCTTCAATTAGTCTTCTAACTTGAGGACAAGAGGATGAGTTGCAGGGATGAGGGATTGTGTTACGGAGGACTGTGGCTGATGTTTGCAGCTTGTGAGCCCTTAAGGGCTAAGGTGGAGCTGATGGAGGAGTTTGCTAGTATAGCTTGATCAATTCAAGCCAAGGTGGAGATTTGTTGAATTGGGCCCGTGTGTGGCTTGAATTGCCACAAGCCCAAGTCAAGTCTAAATTCACTTTGCTTTGACCGAATCCTATTTGTAATAGGAAACCTTATTCAGCCGACCTTAATATAAATATATATATTATGTTTAAGATGGAGAGTAGCCGTGAGATTATATAGAGTAATTCCAATTAACCTAGTTAGCAACCGCATGAGAGAAAATAGAGAAAAGAGAGGCAGCCAGCTTCTATTCCTATTTTTTTCTGTAAGAGAGTGTTAGGGTGTAATTGGGATTTGGGTTTCTTGAGAGTGTTCTAGTGCACTATTGTATTTTCCCTGATAATAGTGAAATCCCTGCAACTCCGTGGACGTAGGCAAATTGCCGAACCACGTAAATTTTGTCTTGTGCGTGTGGTTGTTTTCTTTGGCGTGTGTTTTCTCTATTTGTTTTGTTTCTCACAGGTTGGGATTTTGATTAAATTCCCTACATTGGGGAGGGGAGAATTTGGGTCCTAAACATTTTTGTTATAAATGCTAGGAAGTGATAGTGAAGTTACAAGACTCTTGGCCCAATAACAAATTATTAACTATTAGATTTAAAACTTAAAAGAGATCTAAAAAATACAATGCTGCCCCTAACCTCCCTCCCTTCGCCTTTAGCTAATACTTTCACAAGACACTTGGATACATATTTATACTTTCTTATGAAATTTTTTACAACAAACTTACGTATAGAATCCAAAACCAAATTCATCTTTATTTGCTCCAATAATAATATAATTTGACACTTCAAATTATATATTTTCATGTGGGAATGTGATGTGCCGCTTGAAGTGTCATCTCAAAGGCATTGATCAAACACATTGATCACACACGACTTGAACTTGTGGGGATCTAAGAACCTTTTCTCTAAGCCAACGGCAATCCTCAGATTTCCCATGTAGCCTACCATTGTAATTGTAAGACTCTGCAAAACCATCAAAATTAGCATATGCTCTAGTGGCTAGAAAATATATGAAATTAACTAAAACTATGAACAGTGGAAGCCATTATTTTGACACTATCACATTGTATATCTTCAATTTCTTGACTAATATAGATAGCATCTTTTTCCCTAATATTAGATGTGATGTCACGGAAGCTTGAAGAAAGCACACACGATGTTTTCTTGATGGAACAGAAACTAAATTGTTAGTTTCTAGTAGTAAACATCGAATTTACGAGGGGTTTCCCTAAATCCACAAGGAGGATAAAATTGGAATCCACCAGTAGAAAATTTGACAAAACGTATGTGTTTATTGATAATAATCTGATTTTCCTCTTGAAAGTTCAATTAGTGTATAAACACCCTTGAATGTTAAGACCCCCAAATTACAAATTACCAATTCAAGCTTAATATCAAACAATTAATGTGTGGAACATGAACAAAAGTTTAATACAGAATTGATAAACAATCTAAACCAATTAATATCACATCCACAGCAGAAATTAAATGGCAAAGATTAAGGGAAGAGAGATGCAAACACAAGGACAACACACGATGTGTTATCGAAGAGGAAACCGAAGCCCTCGGCGTAAAACCTCTCCGCCACCCTCCAAGCGATAAGTAATCCACTAGAAAATGTAGTTGGGATACATGAACAGCAATAGACCCTCCAAGCCTAATCTACCCAGTGTACCTAAGCCCTCCAAGCTTCTTGCTCCAACGAGGTTACGCCGAACCTATTTCTTTTCTAGCTTCCCGGATTCCGCTACTTGACCATAGCATCAACCAATGTAAATTGGTTCCTTCCTAACTGCTTCCCAGAACACCAAACGGCCCTCTCACAATAATGGATATGGTGAGAAAAGGTTTTGGTAAAATGTCTCTCAAGGATTTAACAATGGAGAGGAAGAGAGTTGAGGAATTTGAAGAGTCTCTTATGTAAAGATTGTGGATGAATCAATCTTGTTTTACTCTAGGGTTTCTCTCTTAAAGTTCTCTCTCAAAGCTTTCTTTCTTACGTGGGTATAAGGGGTATTTATACTGGGGTGAGAATGGAATGTGAAGAGTCAGGTTTTTCAAAACAGGGCTGGCTCGCGGCTTGAATGAGTCGCGAGATCCAGCCGCAAGATAACAGAACGACCAGTTATCCTATTTTGTCCTGTAGTGCTCCAGCTAGCACGACGCTTCAACTTCTGGCATACTTGGCACGTGTGCTATTTCTGGCGGCTTGTAGCCGCGAGTCACCCGCAAGATCCAGCCGCGAGACTCTGTTTTCTTGCACACTCTTGAGCATTTCAACACTCTATCTCACTCACTACCCTTACAACAATCCCACCTAAATACAGGGTTACTAATTGCTGAAATACAAGCAAATTTGGCACGGAATAAAGCCAACAAGATGGTTGATTAAATTCAACCTTACAATCTCCCCCTTTGGCTATTCCGTGACAAAACCCTAAAACAGACTCTAGACTTAACATGTGAGTTGGGAATAGTTGAGCAAAACTCACTCACACCTAACTCTAGAAACTGTGAAGCACTTGAATCATATGAACATGAAACTCCTGAAACACAACAATACACCATGATCATTGTATGCAGAAAACATGAAATGCATATGAAACAGGCAATATGTGATCAAGCAAAGATGGAGTTAAGAAACAAACCATGGCTTGATCAAACAAGTAATCACTACAAGGTAGTGACCACAATGCTCATTCACACTTGGAATGAACACTTGAACATACAAGCTAACAAGAACAATGCAAGTTACTTGTATGCCCAACACTCAACCAATGCATAATACACTAAGTATATGCATCTAGAAACAATCCTACAAAGGCACAAGAGTGACAGTACTTTAACAAGAAAATGCATGACATTTAGATAGAAGTACTGATTTAACAAAAACATAAAGGCTGCATAAAGCATGGTACAAACCATAAAGCCAACAGGTAACCCTAAAAGCTTACAAAAGCAACATGGGTACAAAACACCATTATATAAAGAAAAACATCAATATATATACAGTAAACCAAGTTTCAAAACCATCCATGTGTTATGAGTTAGAAACAAACATAAACCATAACCACAGTGTATCAAACTCATAAAAACAACAAATTATCCAAAACATAATCCTATAAGTTAAACATTAACCAAGAAAACAAGATAAACACAGTTTTTGACTACTCCCCCTCAAATTAGCACTCCCTCTCAAGGGTTGCTCCAAAAGAAAAACTTCTCCCCCTTTTTAACTAGAATGGCCAAAGGGTCACTGTCCATGATGTGTGGTGAAGCTGTCAAATTGTGCTGATAGAACATCAAGCTGGTCCTGCATGGCTGTTATCCTCTCAGAGTGCTCGGTCTGGACCTCTCTGATTCCATCAAGTCTTTCTAGAATGACCTGAAAAGCATTTGGAGGTATATCTGAAGAAGTTGATGCTCTAGTCCTCTTGCCACTCCTTCTGGGTGTTGAAGTTAATGCTTGGCTTGCTGCCTCTGCCTCAGTCTCCATTGGGACACCCTCTCCTTCATCACCTTCATCTTCTTCACCTGGAAGATGAACACTTATCCTTTTGAAGGTTTGTTTGTTAATTGCTGAAGGTGTAGACATGGGACTGATGTCTCGAGGGATTGCAACACCCTTCTTTCTGAAAATCCTTATGAGCAGACTAGGGAAGATTAGTTTAGACCTAGAAGTGGTTCTAGTCTCATCCACAATTGTATCAAATATGTGGGAACTGATATCAATGAATGTCTTTTCCTTGAGCTCCATCAGAAAAATTGCTCTCGCATTGTTAATTGTAGTCAACTTCCTTATGGGATATAGGTTAAACATCATGATAATAGTGAGACATCTCATGTCCACTAGAAAGGCTGTGGAATTTAGGCATTTCCCTTCTCTTTGTCCACCTATCCTCTGTTGTACAGTTTCAATAGACAGCATCCTATCCTTATAGTTGACAAACTCATGATCTTTTAATCCCTCAAGACCTAGCACATCATCAATGTCATGTGCATCTAAGGTGAATTATGTACCTCTAACCCAGCAGCTCAGCTCATCTTCCCTAATCACAGCATTGGAGTAAAACTCCCTAACCAGAGGTTCACATACAACTGGGAAATCACTTAGCAGTCTTTCCTATCCTCTCCCCTCAAAACAACTAGGGATAAAGGTGTCTCTCAAATCCCCCAAATCCACAAACCTTTCTTGTATGATTCCAGCCTTTAAGAAGAAATCCTTGTATCTCTCAAAATGGGAAACAGACCTAAACAGATTAGGGTCCATTTTCATTCTCTTATCTGCTTTCTTGGCAGGAGTTTTCTTCTTTAGGGATGAAGGAGCCATCTGTGAACCATCAGAAAAGGCCACAACAGCAAAGTACAATATATGTGTAGAACAAATCAGTACTCTGTTAGAGATAAAGTTAATAATAAAGGAAAAGCCTTATAACTTAAACCAACAACACAGATGAATGTACCTAAAGGTAGATACTCAAGAACAACTAACATTTTGCAGAAGAGTACTAATGCTGTAGAGACTGACATCACCCAAAGGACAAACATATGTCAATGAGACATATAGTTTGATGAGTATGAAATGACCCAGAAAACTCAAGACAGATGCACACACTAGATAAACAAACACAGAATCAAATCAATAAAACCCAACAAACAAAACATGAACATTTTGAAACAACACATCAAAATGAGATCAGACAAGATGGGTATAAGACAGACAACAAACCCTAAGCTAAGAGAGAGTCAAACGATGAAGAACAAATCTAGCAACCTAAACAAGTTCATAAAAATCAAGAGCTTCTACTAGCTAAGCACGGATAGAGAACAATAGCCGAAACATAAACCCAACTTAAATCAGAAAAACAATGCAAATATTCAAGAGGGAAAATCTCAAAAACAAGAAATACTGAGTGTGAGAAAGAAAACCCATACCTTTTCTTGATGATTTTGAGAAGAAAATGAAGCAACAATGGAGTTCGAAGGGGGTGACACGAAGTGTTTGGGTAAGAACAGTTGAGAGAGAAAGTGAATAGTCACATAAAGTTCGAGGGAAAATTGAAAAAGATTTTAAAAACTGCCCTTACTGTGCAAAACACGCGTTTTTCGCGGCTGAGGTAAGTCGCCAGATAGTCGCCAGATACACCCGCCAAAACACTTCAAGCCAAAAGTTTTGAAAAATTTTCGAAGTGTTTTTCGCGACTGGAAGTTTCACTCACGAGTGAGTCGCGAGCTAAGCCGCGAAAATCTCTGTGTACCCCTCGCGACTGGACCTTCCACACGTGAACAAGTCGCCAAAACTGACCCACGATCTCGCGACTGTGGCATGCAACTTGACTCACCTACGACTGAGTCGCCAAAACAGGGCAACACTGTTTTTGAAATTTTCAGATTTTGAGAAAACAAAATACTTTCCAAAAACAACTGAAACACTCAAAAATCTTTTTGTGTTTGAATCAACAAAGATTGAGCATGTAAAAACACATTTCATCAAGTACAATCACACAAATGAATATGGCATTCATTGAACATAAACTTGTGTGTTGTGTGTGGGTATCAACAATGAGATAGTCCTTAATCTAATGTGAAGCTTCAATGATCAATTCAACCAAGACATACACAATTAGCACTAGATCATGTGACCCATCTCAATTATAGAAGTATACATATATGACCTCCCATAAGACTTGAATACATAATTTGGAGCTTTACATTTTACTCCACTTTCAATCATAACATTTGATCTTTTTTATCCTTTTGAAACAATCACCTCTCATTGTGAGGGTGATAATTGATATTTCACCTTGATGAGATAGCCTTTGGCTTTTTGAATAAACATTCATTTTAATTTTTGGTCGCTTTCCCTTTTTCCTAGTCGAATACTAGTATGTGCGACAGGCTTTTGTAGCTCAATATTTCTTTTCATTTGGAGATTTACATTTGGTGAGCTCTTTTTAGCAAAAACAAAAATAAAGAGTGGGAAGATATATAGGCACAAGTCTATGCATGTCTCAAGATCAACATAACCATTCACTAGTCATTCATGACAAGTTTGAAGATCTATTTACAACAGTCACATAGATTTCAAGATTTCTTCCACAGTGATAAAAGTGCAAAGGAACAAGCTATGCTCGTAAATGCACAAAGCCATTAGCACAAAGGTACAAGGCAAAACAAGTTTTGAGACAAAAACTCAACAATGTCAATCAAACTTTTTGATTTTCTACTTTTTATGTGGTTTTTGGATTTTTGACACAAAAGACGAAAAAGATTGATCAAAATCAACAAAAATGAACGTAAGTATGCAAAAACAGGCAAACAAATTTTAACTCACACAAACAATAAGCAAACGACCAAACAAAGTCACAAAGCATAGGAAGTATTGATGCATGGACATGTTGTAATGCTTATGCATGAGTACCCTTTTTCACCCACACGTCACTTGCATTTGGGGTGATTTCCTTATAGGATTGGGTACGAGAGTTAGGGCTTTCAAACCTTCGTGTGAAGCTTTCCAAGCGGTTGGTGAATGCACCAATCATCTTCATCACGTCCATCATTCCGGGATCACCATTTTGATCTCTTGATGGTTCACCAGCCCAATTTCTCCTATCATTTCTAGGTCCTCGTGACCTTTGAGGAGTTGCACTATTCATTGCTCTCAGCTTTTGATAATTTGGTCAAGTATGCCCTTGAAGTCTGCAGTGATGACACACATAATTTGATCTAGGACCTCTTTGTGGTCGTGGACGAGACTTGGCTCGGGATTCAAACCTGCCCACAGATTGATTACGGGGATTCAACAACCGTTGGTTCTCCACATTCCTCTTCTCCTCCATTTTGGGCTTCTCAACAGTAGGGCCAACTTCAACTGGCTCTTTAGCCTTTATAAACTTCACTTCTTTGGTGAGATTGCCCGATGAGCTACTCCCTCCGGTATATCCCAACCCGGATTTGTCTGAAAAATGCTTTTGGGATGAAATAACATCATCTAGCTTCTTGGTGGAGACCCTCTCTATCTTGGCATTTGTTTGCACAACCTCTTGCTCAAGAAATCTTACTTTTGTGTAGGCTTCTGACAGCTCACCATTCAGTGTCTCTATCTCACATTTGGCCTCCTTATAGCGAATTAGGAGACTTTTATAGTCCTCCTCTGCCTTCTTCATCTTTCTCACAACTGCCTTGGCCACCCTTGTGTATTCACCTGACTTCTCCAAAAGTGAGTTATAATTCTCTTGAAGATTGGTTGTGCTTTCATCTTCTTCTGCATCTGATTCTTCAACAACTCCCAATGATTCTTCATCACTATGTTCTCCAAGCTCTTGGACAAGTAAGTTCAACTCATCTGAAGACTCAACATGGGCAATAGTCATAAAAGCAGAGTAATTCCCTTCTTCGTCACAGCTTTCCTCAGAATCAAAGTTGGATGAATCCGAGTCACTTAGTGTCGTGGCATACACCTTGCCTTTCGATTTCAAATAATTCGGACATTCTTTCTTAAAGTGTCCATGCCCGTTGCATTCAAAACAAGTGACACCTTGTGTAGATTGTGATTCTTTTCCATCTTTCTTTTTGAATTCTCTTTTCTCCCTTCCTGAACTTTGGAATTTTCCTTTATCACCAAATTTGCCAGTATTCTTGAATTTCAAGAATTTTCGGAAATTTTTTACAAGGTATGCAACATCTTTGTCAACCACATCCTCATCCAATGAGTCATGGACTTCCGACCTTTCATTAATGGTCTTAAGAGCAAGTGATTTGCTCATCCGTTGATTTGGCAGCGACATTTCATAATTCTGAAGAGAACCAACCAGCTCTGGGACTTTGATGTCATCAAGGTCCTTACTCTCTTCAATTGCTGTTACTTTGGCACGAAAGCTTTCCGGCAATGATCGAAGGATCTTCCTTACTATTTTAGAATCCTCCGTTTTCTCTCCTAAATTGAACTTGCTGACAACCACCTCATTCAGCTTGCCATAGAAAGAGTCAAAGGACTCATCCTCACCTATTTTGAGCTCCTCAAACCGAGTGGTCAACATCTGTAGTTTGGTGTCTTTTACTTTCTTCGTGCCTTCGTAATTGGTCTCCAATATCTCCCATGCTTCTTTGGCAACGGTAATGTGTGAGATCCTGTGAAATTCATCTGGAGACACACCACAGAAAATCGTATTAAGTGCTTTACTATTAGCATTAGATGCGGCAAGTGCTGCCTTATCCCATGTGGATTTGACTGCCTCAGGCCTGGTCCAACCTATATCAACAGCATCCCAAACCGATTCATCAATGGAACATAAGAATGCTCTCATGCAAACCTTCCAAAATGCATAATTACTACCATCAAAATATGGAGGTGCATTTAGGGATTGAGATCGGTCCATATTAAAATGGGGTCAAGGATCACACTATGGTAATGAAACCAATAAAAGTGTACCCGTTCTGATACCAATTGAAAGTTCAATTAGTGTATAAACACCCTTGAACGTTAAGACTCCCAAATTACAAATTACCAATTCAAACTTAATATCAAACAATTAATGTGCGGAACATGAACAAAAGTTTAATACAGAATTGATAAACAATCTAGACCAAATAATATCACATCTACAGCAGAAATTAAATGGCAAAGATTAAGGGAAGAGAGATGCAAACACAAGGACAACACACGATGTGTTATCGAAGAGGAAACCGAAGCCCTCGGCGTAAAACCTCTCTGCCGCCCTCCAAGCGGTAAATAATCCACTAGAAAATGTAGTTGGGATACATGAACAACAATAGACCCTCCAAGCCTAATCTACCCAGTGTACCTAAGCCCTCCAAGCTTCTTGCTCCAACGAGGTTATGCCGAACCTATCTCTTTTCTAGCTTCCCGGATTCCGCTACTTGACCATAGCATCAACCAATGTAAATTGGTTCCTTCCTAACTGCTTCCCAGAACACCAAACAACCCTCTCACAGTAATGGATATGGTGAGAAAAGGTTTTGGTAAAATGCCTCTCAAGGATTTAACAATAGAGAGGAAGAGAGTTGAGGAATTTGAAGAGTCTTTTATGTAAAGATTGTGGATGAATCAATCTTGTTTTACTCTAGGGTTTCTCTCTCAAAGTTCTCTCTTGAAGCTCTCTTTCTTTCGTGGGTATAAGGGGTATTTATACTGGGGTGAGAATGGAATGTGAAGAGTCAGGTTTTTCAAAACAGGGCTGGCTCGCGGCTTGGCCTCGCGGCTTGACTGAGTCGCGAGATCCAGCCGCGAGATAACAGAATGGCCAGTTGTCCTATTTTGTCTTGTAGTGTTTCAGCTAGCACGACGCTTCAACTTTTGGCATGCTTGGCACGTGTGTTACTTCTGGCGGCTTGCAGCCGCAAGTCACCCACGAGATCCAGCCGCGAGACTCTGTTTTCTTGCACACTCTTGAGCATTTCAACACTCTATCTCACTCACTACCCTTACAACAATCCCACCTAAATACAGGGTTACTAATTGCTGAAATACAAGCAAATTTGACATGGAATAAAGCCAACAAAATGGTTGATTAAATTCAACCTTACACCTTTGATAGTTACAAAACATATAAATACTGAGAAAAATGTCCAAAACCCTAATTCGCACTAATTATGCGATTAGGTGACAAAATACTGAAATTTACCAAAAATAGCAAAATTGAGTTAAATACAGAATTATAAACTACTGACCTTAAGGGTTGTCCTAAAACAGATGAGACCTAATTCTGACTTTTAAACTAAAAGTTATTAAGGAAAAAAAATTACTATAAATAGCAAAAACACTGTCTTCGAGGCCTTAATGAAGAAATTCGCCTAAATTTTGGTGACATTCATGGCATTTGAATCTGGATCAAAATGTCGTTTTCCTTCAACTTGCCAAATTTCATGCAATTCCGACACTGTCACCCCAATGTCCTCTACTGGCACCCTTCTTTGATCTTGCATTATGACATCTTGTGTCCCTGTTGCTCCAAGAAGGCATGTGCTATCTGTTCTACATCAAGATTGTAAGGTTGAATTTAATCAACCATCTTGTTGGCTTTATTCCGTGCCAAATTTGCTTGTAATTCAGCATTTAGAAACCCTATATTTAGGTGGGAATCATGTAAAGGTAGTGTATGAGAGAGTGTGAAAAAAAGCTCAAGTTTGTGCACTCAGCAAGTGGCTCGCGACTGGATCTCGCGGCTTGCAAGTCGCCAAAAGTGGCACACGTGTGGAGCATGTAGAGAAGCTGAACAGTCACGCCAGTTGGAGCACTACAGGACAAAAAGTCCAGACTGGCCATTTAGTTAGCTCGTGGCTTGAACTCGTGACTCAGTCAAGTCGCGAGGCCAAGTCGCCAGTCCACTCTGTTTTGGAAAAACTGACTCTTTGCATTCCATTCTCACTCCAGTATAAATACCCCTTATACCCACGAAATGTAGAGAGCTTTCAAAGAGAATTTTGAGAGAGAAACCCTAGAGAAAAATAAGATTGACTCATCCACAATCTTCATCTTTTTTTCTTCAAATTCCTCTATTCTCACCCTCTCCATTGTTACATCCTTGAGAGGTACACTTAACCAAATCATTTTCTCACCATACCTATATCTGTGAAAATGCCTTTTTGGTACTTGGGAAGCAGTTAGGAAGGGACCAATGGATATTGGTTGATGTTATGGGCTATAACGGAATCCGGGAAGCTAAAGAAGACAAAGGTTCGGCTTAACCTCGTTGGAGCAAGAAGCTTGGAGGGTTTAGGTACACTAGGTAGATTAGGCTTGGAGGGTCTTCTGTTGTTCATGTATCCCAACTTCATTCTTTAGTGGATTATTGACCGCTTGAAGAGCAGCGGAGAGGTTTTACGCCGAGGACTTCGGTTTCCTTTTCGATAACACATCGCTGTGTTGTCTTTGTGTTTGCATCTATCTTCCCTTAATCTTTGCCATTTAATTTCTACTGTGGATGTGATTTTATTTGGTTTAGATTATGTTATCAATTCTGTTTTAGCTTATTTACATTTTCCGCACGTACATTGTTTGTTAATAAGTTTGAATTGGTAATTTGTAATTTGGGAGTCTACACGTTCAAGGGTGTTTTACACACATATAGAACATTCAAAGATGAATCTCTAATCCTTACCAATCCTATATTCATGGTAAGTCACAATTTGGAAACCTAATCAAGTTGTACATAAGTATCAACAAAGCTATAAGCATTTTTTTTCTTTAACTTTTTAAGCTTTCTGTTTATGTACATCTTTTTAAAGTCTTCGGTCTTCCTCTCTCTTTTTGTTTTGTTTTGGTTTTTCTTTTTGGGGGAGGAGATTGGGTTGGGTTAAATAAGACAGTTTTAAGTACTTCTTTCAAAATTAACAGCAAAATATAAAAACATCAATGTGAGATCTCAAAAAGAAATAAACAAAGCATTGTGATAAGATGGTAGCTAACTTTGAAAACCCGAATGTAGCTAATTTATGAGAACTTTTATATACCTGAGGTACTTTTAACGGTCATAAAGTATAAGCCTTTAACTGGATGTTTAACCAGAGCCATTCGTTCCACTGGCCCTATCATATTTGAGATCGACATGCTCGAGTAATTTTATGCTCTATGGAAGTATTTAGATGCTGCCTGCCACCACCGCCTGCCCATTGCCCATAGCAAAGAAAAATTCAGAATGGTTCTTCAAAATATATATATAGCTTGGTATATATTTTAAACATTCTCTGTTCTTTATAAGACAAAAGGTTAACTAATAATTACTCCTTGTTTAAGTACTTTTCCCCCTCTAAGATAAAGGATATATATACTGAAAACCAGAAACGTTACACTATCCATGAAAGGACCGAAGCCCGTAGTACCACCAGCAAGGAGCTAAAGAAGCAAACTTCTTTTAAGTACTTTTTTTGTTGCTTTCATGATACAACCAGCTAGGATCGAAAGATATTCTCAAAAAAAAAAAAGGCTAGGAGTTAAAGAATCAAACTTACTTCTTTGAGTACTTTTATGTTGCTTTCACAATAAAACCAGCAAGGAGCTAACAAAGAGGCAAACTATAGCACCCAGGGCTGGCCCTAGACATTTTGAGGCCTAAGGCGAGAACTAAAATGTGGCCTTTTTTATACTTATGTATTAATTAAATTAATATTTATTTAATATTTTTATATTATAATATATTTCATTTAAAATCTATTTTTCATTTAAAGGAATATGATTCAATATGTCATTATTATTTTCATTTTCTTCTAGTTGAACATCATTATGGTGAACTTGTTCATTTGTGACATTTTCATCATTATTTTCATTTTTTTCTAAATTCTTTTGAAGTTCATTATCAAGATTTGTTGTATTGCAAAATAGAACATCATTGTTATCTTGCAATTGTATCATTTCATTATCTTCTAACTCTTTTTGGTAAATTTCTTGTTCATTTGTGATATTTTCTCTAAATTTTGTATTATATTTTATTTATTACTAATAACAAATTTATCCATTGTTCTTTTTTGAGACTCAATTAATTTTTCTTCTTTTTTTCTTTTTTTAAGTTTTTCATATCCAAATGCATATTTTCTAGTAAACATTTCTAATCAAACAATATATTTATAAAGACTAAAATAAAAAATAATTTTCAAGTGTAGAGCAAATGAGAAACAAGGTTTTCAGACCCGGACCGTTCATTGAACCGTAAAAGGGAGAGGTTCAAGGTTTTTGAGATCGAACCAGGGTCGAACCGTGATAACGTCATAATTAATTTAATAATTAATTAAAGCCTAAATATAGATTTTAAATTTATAAAACTAGCAAAATTGACAATATATCTATATATGTGAGGGAAATTTAATGGTTTTCAAGCATATATTTAATAATTAAATATGAAAGTTAATAAAATAAAATAATAACCATGAAAACATTAAAATTTATGATTAATTTTTAAAGAAAGTTGAATATCTTTGAAGGATTTTAATTATAATTTTTTTTTTATTCCTTGTAAAAGATGGATAATTTAATTAAGTAGAATAAAATTATGTTCAGTTGTTTTTTTTTTTTTTTTTTTTTTTAAATTGCGAAGGGGTTGGATCGCACGGTTCTCACCGGTTCATGTGGTCCAACCCCGGTTTTAGCGGTTCACGAAATTAACAAAAAATCTGGTTCTTTATGCTTAAAAAATCGGTTTTCATCCCAGTTCCGGATTTTCATGGTCCGACCTCCCGGTTTGGTCCGATTCTGAAAACTATGATGAGAATAGAACTTGATTTATATAAAAAGTATTGTTGTAGTTTCACCGAATAACACAAGATTAAAATTAAAAAAAAAAAAAAATTAAGCACAGCCATAACAAAAACAAGCCCAACCCAGCTAAGAAGATGCCTGCCAAGACCCACCCACAAAAAACATAAAACAAATCCTATTACATTTACACCTAAAAAAAAATAATAAAAAAAAACCTGCCAAGACCCACCCACAAAAACATAAAACAAATCCTCTTACACCACCTATAACCAAAAAAAAAAAAAAAAAAAACCAGGCTTAACCCCAAAAAAAATACCTTGAAGGCCCAAGCGTGAAAGTTCCAGCCATAGCCCAGCCCTTTTAACAAATCTAAAGTAGAAACTAAAGCAAGCCTTATAAGTTATACACTCATACCTTATGTACTCAAGCTCAAAAGTCAAAACCCATTCTATAGTGCAGAATGCCAGAATCAAAACGCAGGCGCAACATGGCAGCAGCGAAAAAAAAAAAAAAAAAAAAAAAAAAAAAAAAAAAAAAAAAAAAAAGGGCAATCGATGATCGGATGATTTAGATCAGAGGAAAGGAAGCTTGAGCCAGGCAGCCAGGCCCAGCAATAGTGGAGAGAAAGAATGAGAGAGGCGGAGAGTAAGAGTTGAGAGAAAAAAGCAGAGCAAAAATGAGAAAGAGACGGTAAAAATTTTAGGGATTTGAGGTTTTTTATTTGTTTTGATTATTGATTGTTTTGTGGTTAATTTCTTAGACAGGTTATGTAGTTTATCTTGTTGAATTTTGGTTTGTCTAGAGGATAATGATGTTATTTTTGGGACAATTGATTTTATTTAGATCAATTTTTTTTTTTTTTTTTTTTTTTTTGTGCTACCAATGTTTAACATGGTATAACAGAAATTTTGTTTTTTGGTCAAAAGGATGTGCTAGATTTTTTTAGATTCATCTTAAACCAATTTTGTTTTTCCCTACTACCCCTTCTTTTCTAAAATTTTGGGGCCTCGCTTCCACTTGGGGGCCTTAGGTAATTGCCTAATTTGTCTAGGGGAAGGGCCTTCCCTGATATCACCCCACATAAACAAAAGCCAAAAAACAAGGAGCTAAAGAAGCAAAACTTCTTAAGTACTTTTTATGTTGCTTTAAGAGAAAATTTATATGAATTTTGAATGTAAGGTTAGAATTACTGAATTTAATTATGTGACTTGCTTAACTATTTATAAAACATCCTTAAGATTTAAAAGTGTTGACTTCTTTGGGGGAAAACAATTACAATTTAAAAACCTTAGTCATGGTAGACAAGTATTAGACTTTCAAATCAAGCGACTTCATATTAAACTATGCAGGGTCTTTTTTAATTTAAAAAATCTAGTGTTAGGACATATGTGAATCATGTTAGGAACATATGTCAATATAGAATTAACTAATCCTTTGACAAAACGTATTTTACTTGTAATTGGATAGATCTAGGATGTGTTTAATACTTCAAGAAATAAGGTTTCAAGTTCAAGTGTTAAAGCCATGCAAATCTGTCCAAGAAACAAGTGAAAAAGTGCTGACTTTTAAAGCTCGACAACTAGTATCTATCGAGATTTAAAAGGTTGTTTAAGCCCGATGCTCGACAGCTGCTCGACAGATAAGGTATCTATCGAGGCTGTTTGGGTCTTCTTTTCTCACAACCCTAAACATATATAAGGATTGTTTTAAGAACCGTCACAGCAGATGCAACTCAATGCAAAAGTTTTTCACAAGCATGTTGTGAACCGGAAACATATGCTCTAGTTCATCTTTCTATCTAAGAAGCTACTGTGTTTGTACACCATATGGTTTTGTAACCAAGGAGTTTCGTGATCTTCATCGTGTGGATGAACTAAAGAATTTTGCAGCCAACATCTTTCTCAAGTTGGTGAGTAAGCAGCGTACTGGGATCCACGCATCGAATTGGTTAGTCACGTACTAGGAGCCGTGTATTAAAAGGAGAAATTGTCACTACAGAACAAGTCTAATTGGATATTGGGGTAAGGGTTCAACTGTAGGTTAGTGTAAGGTACTGGGATTTCTTTACTTCTAACCGCTTGTTGTGATAATAGTGAATTCTCGGGAGTGGATGAACTGAAGAACTTTGCAGCTAACATCTTTTTCAAGTTGGCGAGTAAGTCGCGCACTGGGATCCACACATCGAATTGGCTAGTCACGTACTGGGAGCCGTACATTAAAATGATAGATTGTCACTACAGAACAAGTCCAATTGGATATTGGGGTAAGGGTTCAACTGTAGGTTGGTGTAAGGTACTGAGATTCCTTTACTTGTAACCGCTTGTTGTGATAATAGTAGATTCTTGGGAGTGGTGACCTTAAAATCACCCGGTGAGATTTTTGCCATGTAGGTTTTCTCCATTCGTAAACAAATCACCGTGTCAATTTATTTTCCGTTGCATATTAACTTAATTGGTGATTTGTTTGTGCTACCACGCGCTTATTGCATGCTAATTGAATTAACTAATTAACTGGACTAATTAATCTATTAATTCATCACAAGGGGTCAATATATTCTTAGCCTATCATCTAGAGATGTCAAGAGTAAAATTGTGTATGTACCTTAGGGCCTTTTAGTTTCTTCATAATTGATAATAGGCAACTAGTGAAGTATACAGATGAAGAGTTTCTCTTCTTCTTGATTATTTTGTGTACTTTTAAAACAAACTCAAGGGGGTTTGAGGATTTTAGATTGATCATCTCTTTGACTGACTTGTAGCCTCTAATTGTCCTTGTACTAAGAAACACTATTGCTGTGGAATCCGCTTTGCTTGATTTCTGGCTAATCTCTTGCATATATAACTGGGTGCCAAATAAGATTATACCAGGCTTGCTTGATTCAGGTTTGATCATCTCTTTGACTGACTTGTATCCCCTAACTGTCCTTGTATTGAGAAACACTATTGCTGTGGAATCTGCTTTGCTTGATTTCTGGCTAATCTCTTGCATATATAACCGGGTGCCAAAGAAGATTATACCAGAAATTACATCATATATGGTCTACACTTGAGAATATATTATTCAATTGAGTAAAAATAAACTAATTCTCACCAAAAAACCAAATGAAAACAAGCTTTTCAAATTTTAGTCCAATCATCTAACAATATTGAATGAATGGAAAAATGTGAAGAAAAGAAGAAGAAAATTAAGTGTTTTCTAGGTGAGCAAGAGCAATAAAAATTTGATATAACCATCGAAAATCTGATAACTTAGAGCAACGGCATAAGTCTCTCTAAAATAGAGTAAGGGAAGAAAACCCATAAAGCACCCCACATTAGCTTTCCCATCCTTTCTATATTTTGGGGTTTTGCTACAATTGCTCCCTATATTTAGGGAGCAATGTTCATTCTCCAAATCAATATTTTAGTAGTTTTTGTATTATGGTAATTGTGATTAAGAAAATTTTCATTCTCCAAATCAATATTTTAGTAGTTTTTGTCTTGTGGCAACTATGATAAAGTAAAATTTGTGTTTTGAAAAGTGAAAGGAAAAAAAAAAAAAAAAAAGAATGATGAAATAATATTTAAATGAAATAGGGTTTAAAATAGGAAATTTGATGTAGGTGTTTTAAAAAGTGATTAATTAAAATAGAAAAAATAAATTTTTATTCAAAAATAAGGAGAAAATTTTAAGTAAACTGATGTCATTGCTCTTACTCACTGATAACTTGAGTTCCATTAGTTAACACTGGGTTTGGAATTCTAGGACTAAGTATAGTTGTGGGGGATATTGGGCTTTTGTCCTTATTTTGTAAAAAATCTAGTATAATGTCTTTGTTTTGAAATTATTTAGGTCTGTGTCCCTATTTTAGTACTCGATTTTAACAAAATTGAGTTACAAGTGGAACTCGACATTAGCAATCTCGAGTTTTATGCATATTTTGCCACTTAATTTTTTTTAAAAAAATTAAGTGTTAAAGTCGAGTTTCAATTAAATATTTACACATAACTCGATTTTGAGGATATCGAGTTTCAAAAAGAGGGACACGAACCTATATAGTTTCAAAACAGGGACATATTGCTGTTATTTTTGCAAAATAAGGGCAAAAGCCCAATATTCCCTACAATTGTGCAATAAAACCTGATCAGTGGACACTCCTAGATGAGGAATAAATAAACCTCTTAGTATATGCAGCAAACCACCTTTTACCCACCGGTTGATCTCTTGGGTAAATCGATTGGATGTAGACAGTACATACCAAGATTGATATGCCAATGAAATTAATTCATATTTCAATATTTAAAATTATAAAAAAAATAATAATAATAAATTAATTAATTAAAAAAAAAAAACTCTGTTGTAAAGATGAACGAACGTGTGCCCTGGAATTGTTGAACAAACAATAAAATGCATATAGGGTTTCGTTCACCGCTACTAGCGTACCAGATCCCATCATAGCATGTTAATATGGCATATGTGAAATGAAGTGTATAATTATTGCAAACGTGTGTGTGTGTATATATGTTGATCTTACCACTCCAAGCTTGTCCTTAATAAATTTGATGTGATCGAGAGAGAACGTCATAGTTGATATTGTAATTGGTCGAAACTCCACTCCTTTTTCCCCAGACCTTATCGGAGTTCGATCATCTTCAATCAAATTGCTCTTTAACATGCTCCATCCAAAATCATATATAGTATTAAAGATTAAGGAAAACAGTTGGGACACCCCTCTGCTTAATCTATCACTTTTTGACTCTGAGCGTTGGCTAAAAGGAAATGTTAAGGGAATAGAAGGATTATCAGCTCTTTGCAGACTAGAAAGAAGTGCACCCATGAGAGAGTAACCATCGCCAAGAGCATGGTGAAGATTGAATATGATAGTACCAGTTGCATTGCTTGTTGGATATTTAACAATGTGAATTTCCCATAGTGGTTTGTTTTGTGGAAGCTGGTTCATTGCTATCTCTGAAATGTAGTCATCAAAATATTTGTCATATGAATCAAGTGACAATCCAATGGGGAAAATGGGAACGTTAATGTGGTCTTCAAGCTTCACTTCTACTCTTTTCCATTGTTTCTCACCTTTTCTGTAATCTGTTTTCAAATTCTCACTAATAATTAGTGCCATTTTTTAAATAGGCTAAAATAACTTCTTCTTTTTGCTTAAATACTATTGAAATTAGAGGAGTATTCTGGAAGAAAGGTAATTAATTAGAAAATAATGATTAAAATAACTTCGAAAATATGCTATAGGCTTAATACTTTCTCATAGCTAGTTAACCATATATTTTTACCCTTTTTCTCTTGCTATATTTTTCAATTGGCATTTTACCTTGCCATTTCCTTCTCCCGTTGGGCTTAAGTTGTCATCAGAGATTGTCCTGATGTTTGTTGGGCCTGCTTTTGGTTTTATTGGGCTAGAAACCTCCATCATCTCCTTTTCAACGTGTGCGTGCTGGCCCACAAAAGATAAAGCAGTATCAGTTCCCTTGTTTTCGTCTACAACATCAACGAGCCCATTTGGGGAGTTGTCCAAGCTTGCATGTGCGGTTGTTGTTTGCCCCGAAGCGTATTCCATTTGAATTTGAATGGAGTTGTTCCATCCATCCGGTTTTTGCGCTGACTAACATCTCGGAAAACCCGTGACCTCCCATCCCATCATGCTTCCCTTGTCACTTTGTGCTTGCTTCTCACCATTGCCAGAACTTCCCTCTCCGTCTACAGTCACCGACGCACACGGATTTCATGCCGTTGTCTGGACATTTTCTTCATCTCTGCCCCCACTGCTAGTGGACCGTGACTTCTCAGAACCCACTTTCCCATTAGCTCTTAACCAATCTCCGTATTGCCTTGGGGCGTTGCGCCAATCTGAAATTTCTGGGCAATGTTTGTTGTCATGCCCCATTTTGCCACACAGGAAGCAAAAATTTGGGAGCCTTTAATATTTGAAAGTTAACCAAAATTTTCCTCCCTCCGTTTTAGTTATCTTCCCCCCATATCTGAGAGGTTTTTCCAATGGTAGATCGACTCTAATCCTCATAAACTTCGCTTGATCAGCTTGCCCAATCCTTTTATCCGATTCTATAAACTTCCCCAAGCTATTTCCGAGCTCCTTTCCCACTTCTTCGTCCATCATCTCAAAAGGAAGCCCCCAAACCTGAACCCAGAATGGAGAGTGTGTGAAAACAATATTGGATGCCGTGAGACCCCTTCTCCATCTGCTTAGGAACAACAGAATGTTGTCGAAGTTTCATGGTCCATTCTTCTCAACCCATTTGAGTTGGTATTCTGAACCAAACTTGAACTGCAGAATGCTATTTCAGACGTCCACTATCTGTAAGTTTGATCCCATCTTCCATGCCAATCTTAAGAGTATTTTTCAGCACACGTTGGTTTTGTTGTCTATCCGACAAGAGTTTGCCAAAAAATACTCAAGGAACACTCTTCTAACAGATTTGATCTACAGCTCGTTGTGATGGTTATTTCCTCTTCCTCCTCCTTTGTGAGATGGAGGTTGAGAAGACCTTCTACCACCGCTTGCTCCATGGTGGCGCTAGAGGGAAGAAAGGGACGAACCCTAGAGAAAACCCTGACAGTGTGAGAGGGAGAATGGTACTCGGCTTGCTAGACGAGAGAAAGAGACTCCTACTTTGGGAGAGAGAAGTTCTAATAATCGTTCCTTAAAATTGAGAAAGAGGATATTATGGGTTCTAATTACACAAATTTATATTTGAACATAAACCTTCAAGTGGAATGTTGAATTGTGAAGTTACCAAGAAAAATAAAAGTATTAAAAACCCTTATACATAACTTTTCATGTAGAACTTGATTTTAGGGTCTTCTATAAGTGTAACACTTAGTAAAGATTACAATAAGTGCACATGAAATTAGTTCCAAGAATGCAAGAAGAGGACGTTAGTTTAGATTGCTAGAAAAACCAATATATGGAGCAAAATTAGTTTACAAGTTGTTAGTTGGTTACTTCGGACTTGCAAACAATTATCTTACTTGCAAATACTTAACTCGTATAAATACTTTGTAGTACATAGCATTTTTATGATCTTATCATTGAAAAAATAAAAAAGCATTTTTTTACGAATAAGCACATTAGGGCCTTATCATAGTCCTTCACGCCAAACCTAAAAAGGAAGTAATCCTTGACCAACATCCAAATGTGGAGATTGATTAAATTCTAAGCTTGAAATACCAACATTACTTGTTTCTTAATAGAAAATAGAAAACTATTATGACAAAGGCAAATAAGATGTTATTTATCATTCAATCCATAAACTTATTTTTCACACATAATTTAAGATTACAAAAACTTGAAATTTAAACCTTTGATTGATGACATAAGTATTGATCTTTGACCTTTGCAAGCATGAAGGATATAGTAAAAAAATGCAATCTAATAATGAATTTGTCAAAATTCATATACAATAAAAAGATATATGAAGAGTTTGAAGTGGTTCTTTCCAAATTAGTTTAAAGAGAAACTTTGTATGATTTGAAGCTATTCTTGCTTCCTACTTTGTATGACCTAAGGGCTGCTTCAACAACCTTCATCAAAAAGTTTTGAAGCCAATGAGCTATAGCTCATATGACACTTCTCCTCCATAATAATGGGTTGAAGGGTGAGGTCATTATTCAAGACCCACAAGGTGTGTGCAATTTACCAATACAAACCTAAAAAATGTAAAGCTGAAATGTAACTAATTTGAGTAATTATTTAGGAAAAATAAATATAATAGAAAGAAAAAATTGGAAAGGATATTACCAAAAAAATAAAAAGAAATGGTTTCAATATCTAATTGGAAAGGATATTACCAAAAAAATAAAAAGAAATGGTTTCAACATCTAATTGAGAGTTTAAAATTAGCCCCACAATAAAAGAAAATAAATTGGCAGTGAGAGGACCTCACATCAAGCACAACAGCCTCCAGGCAATCAGGGCACATTAGCTTCAACCTCTAGGCAATTGGCAGTGAGAATATCATTCATACTACATATAGAGGCTAGACTTTCTTCATAAGGAAAAAGGCTTATACTGAAATTTGAATCAGCAACTTCAATAGTTTCGTAGGTTTTGCTTTTGATATCAAAAAAACGCCATCCATCAATCAACTCTGACCATATTATTAATTTCCCATGTCTGAGGCATTGATATTGGGTACAATATAGGAAATAATCAAAATCTAGTTTGAAATCCTTAGAAAAGAATGTATATCGAGACTCCCATTGATGATCCTCTACCATCATATATATCTCAAAAGATTTCTCATCAAGGTCAAGGTCGTTGAAGTCAATTAAACACAATTTCCCTTCGAGTTCGGACAAATTGGGCAAAGTTTTATCATAAATTTCCGGAGGTGGAGTGATTTTTCGGACTGTTTCATCGGCCACATCAAATGCCAAAACCTCAACAAGATGCGTACGATGATCGCAGAAACCCATCAGGTATATAGTGCCATTCAAACATACTGTTCCTCGTCCGCCAAGATATTTATATTGCGGGAAATCATCGATGATCCTCCATGAATTTGAAGAAATTCCCACGGTTATTACTGCAACTTTGACTTTAGAAACTGGTTTTTTTTCACAAAAATCTTGAAAGATAATGATCACTTTATATTGGTTTGTCAAAGGAGAATATCCAAATCCAGTTTCATAAATACTACTTTTCATAACAGTAACAGTATCAGGACAAGGATGATGAATATATCTGGGGAGGGTAACAAACTCTCCAGTGCTTGGATTACAAACATAAAAATCATCATCATCGGATAGGAAGATCAAACCATTAATTGAATATCTAACACTCAAACATCCACCGATGGCAGATATGTTTTTTATCATCAGAGTCTTTATCCCACCCCCTATTTGTAAAGAAGATATTTCATAAGGAATCATAGTTTTAGAATCATAGTCGCGGGCATGCGGACCAGTACTAATCCCAATACCAATCCCAAAAGAGTTTTCCCTTGAAAGCTTAAAGTATAAGTCTGTGAAGTCATTATGGATTAATACATACCAGGCCTTACACACTGACTTCAATCTGAGGACGCAACGCAGTTGAAGCTTTAAGAAAATATTGAGGATGATTTGATGTGGGATGGAATCAAAAAAACTTCTGCCTGTTTCCATAGCTGCTTTTCCTTTTTCTTTGACTTGAAACTCAGCCATGTTTATGTAAGCAATCACACAAAGAACTCAGTTTACGAGAGAATAGAGAAGCCTGTTCTAATATTGCGGCACTTATCAATTGACACTAAACGTATTATATATATATATATATATATATATATATATATATATATATATATATGCTTTAGGTCTGGCCGTAGTACAAGTCTTAACATGAATAAGGAATAGTATTCTTAATAAGTAGGTTAAAGGCTTGATAATTATTCAATTGAAGTCCCTTTTGTTACGTGCCCAACACAAAAGTGTAACTTGGGAAGGAATAAAACATTGAAGGCTATGGCCTATGATCCTATGTGGCACAAGTTGATGCACCTCAAATTTAAGCTACCAATTATAACAATACGATATATATATATATATATAAGAATTTTATCCATAAAAAGAAAGAAAGAAGAATTTAGGCCTTGTTAAGATGGTATGATATGATAATAGGTCCAAGGCCAACACATGACACAGACAAAATCTTCCGTAGGATATTTAGGCCTTGTTTAGATGGTGAGTTATCTATCACTCATCACTCAAATATCATTACTCATCACCCTGTAACTCATTTCTTATAACTTAAAACTCCCCAAATTTCACTACAGCTATGTTTGACACTTAAACCTGGTTGAGCTTTCACACTAAAAACTCAAAAAACTCACCTTTTGTGGGACCCACGGAATGGGCAATGTGCAATGTGCAATGCCACAAAACGGCTACCCACGGACTCATCACAGACTCACCACAAAATATGCACTACTTATTTTATTGAAACTAAAAAATTATTGCTGAAAGTACTGTAGATAAAGGTAAAAGTTAGTTGAAATAATATAGTGAAGCCCATAAATAGTTCCAAAAAGTACAGTGGAGCACATGAATAATAGCAAAAATAAGCTGAATAGTGAAATAATTTTAATTTTTAATCCTAAGCCAAACGCACACTTACCCTTAGCCCCAAAAAGCCAAGTGTGCAGAACCCTGGAGATCATCTCCTCCATCCTTACCCAAATGTGCTGAAGCCATCACTTCTTTCTACATCATCTTCCTCCGTCCTCGTCCCTAAAAACAAACCCACAAATATGTTCTTGACCTCTTTCCTCCATCCTCATCCTTGAAACCGAACCCAGAAAATGGAGTTTTGGTGCTTTGCTCCTCATTCAAATCGATGGTGGTTGACAAATCGAGGAATCTGACAGCATAGCTCGCTGCATTGACTGGTCCAGGATTCTAATGGCATACTATCATCCTTTTGGTGCTCTTACCCCTCCGTTTGCAAGGCTTTTGGGTTGGAGGAAAATTCCCCAATACCAATGTATGCATTTTTCCCTAATCTTTTTTGAAATTTTAGGAAAAAATTGAACTTTTTTCTGGGTATGTCATGGTATTCAATAAAGTTTGTCTTTGTTGTTTTTGTTGTTGTTAATGTGTCTACATTGATTAGAGAAATGAGGAACGGAGCATAGTATACATGGGTTTTTATTAATATGTGGTATTAGTTTCAAATTTTAAGGGTTTGGTTGGGATTTTATGTGGGAATGGAGTATTGGGTGGAGATTGGAATTTACCATATGGGTATTGTAGCTATGTTCTTGACCTCTTCCCCATCACGGGTAGCAGTCACGACTAGAGGAGGAGTGTTCGAGCTTTAAACCGTCTGATGAAGGAAAGCAGGTCAGATGGAGAACAAGCCTTCAGCACCAAACTTCCTTTCCTTCTCGATCAGTTGGAGTGTTAGACCGAAATGGGAGGGAGCAATGGGTATGGAATGGGGAGCTGGAGCTTAGGGCTGAAGAAAATAATAAGATGTGTAATGGGTTAGTTTGAAATAAATTATGACCGTTGGTGGAGGAGTAAAGTAAGGGGTGTGATGGGACAACACATTGACCGTGGGGTCCACATTGTGAGGGAATTTACCATTATACCACCATAACTCTGTTTTTATAACTCAAAAACCCTTTTTTCTTTTTTTTTTCTTTTTTTTCATTTTCACTAACTCAAAACTCAATTTGGTGAGATATGAGTGATGGAAACAAAAAATGAAAACTCATCCAAATAAGGGCTGAATGCATGGGGCCCACAGGTTTTGAGTGATAAGTAATGAAAATAGAGTGATGAGTGATTGAAAACAACCAATCCAAACACCCCCTTATATTCAATGTGTTTGTTTCTAAAAAAAAATGGACAAATTACTTGGCCAATTTCTCAGAACTCTCTCTCACTAATATGCATCCAATGTGCTACATTCTCAAATTTTACGTCTAATATATCAATTACTCCATTATTATAATGAGTAGGACACCCAGAAAAACATGAATTTTACATCTAATGTAATACTAATATGCATCCAATGTGCTACATTCTCAAAATTTACGTCTAATATATCAATTACTCCATTATTATAATCCTAATGAGTAGGGCATCCAATGTGTTAGAACTCCCTTTCCTCTCCCTTGCATGTGTGTGTTTGTTTCTCAAAAAAAATGAATGGGTAATTGTTCCACATTGCTTAAGAGAGTGTGTTGTGTGTAGTATAACTTGCCCCATCCTCCCTTAAAAGTTACCATGGCTTTTGAGTAAAGTTGGAGTGTGCCTTTATGTTAGAACCTTTTTCCCTTTCCCTTGTGTGAGTGTGTTTGTTTCTCAAAAAAAAAAAAAAAAAAAAGAAGAAGAAAAACATTAGGAATCAATATAGTTAGAAAAAGTTGGAAAATAGAGATGATAGTCTACAAGTTCTTCGCGTTTCCATGGAGTAAGGATAAATATTATTTTAAATCCTTAAAGAAAAGTTGGAAATTAGAGATGATAGACTGCTACTGGTTCTGTCATATCTCTCTCAACTTTCAAGCTAGTTTTTTTCTTTTCTTTTCTCACTTCCCTCCCAAGAAAAGAAAAAACTTGTAAGTGTAACTTGGAGTAAGTACCTATATGTAATGATTGCATGTATATATGGCAGTTATGCAACTCACTCTCTCTATTTAGTTAGTGGGTTTCTCACTCTAATTAGTTAGTGTGCCCCAAAGGATCAGTTACTTATAACACGAACAATTCTTTCAAGCATATATAAGGATGATAAGAAAAAAGAATTCACTATTAGTTGTATTCTATCATTTTATATCTTATGCAACAAATGTGTCACCTACAGTTTGTAAAACCTACATTTTTATATGACCTATAGATTATAAATTATGAGACACTAATTATAGAATAATTATTACCATCTTTACCTACTATCACTACACCAAAATAAGTTTATTATATCAAACATTAATACAACAAAATTAGTGTTGTATATATGGGTATATACATGGATAGGTTGTAATAATGATGTTTGAGTTTGGAGATTACAACAGAATATTGTTTCACGAACTGTGGGTAAGAGACAAAAGGACTTGGACGGTTTTTCTGAAGATATATTGGCAGGGGTGGTGGAGCACCCTTGCCGAAAGCCATGAAAATCCTAAGTTGGAACTACCAAGGGCTTGGGAATCCTTGGACAATTCGAAACCTTCGCAAGATCGTGAAGGAACAAGCTCCCTCAATTTGTTTTCTGATGGAAACCAGATTGGACAGAGAGACTCTAAACCAATTGTGTAAGGAATTATCGTACATGTATAGATTTGTTGTCAAAAAATGAGGAACGGGAGGCAGGCTGGCGATGATGTGGAAGGAAGATGTTAGCTTGGATATTTTCAAGTACTCGGAGAATCAAATTTCGACAGTGGTGATCAAGAGTGACGGCTTTCAATGGGTGTTAACAGGATTTTATGGGTGGCCAAAGACACATGACCGTTATAAATCTTGGGCTCTTCTCACTCACATTTCTTCGCTTGTGGACGGAGCATGGATGTGTATCGGCGACTTTAACGAAACGTTAAGTTCGTCGGAAAAGCTCAGTAGTCGACCAACTCCTCCTAGGCAATTGGATGCTTTCCGTGAAGCGTTGGAACAATGAAATCTTGTTGATCTTGGGTTTATCGAATATTCGTATATATGGAACAACTAACGACCAAGGGAAGCCAACACCAAGGAGCGGCTGGACAGAGTAGTAGCAAATGAGGTTTGGAGGTCAAGATTTCCTAGAACAACAGTCATGCATATTATATCACACTCTTCGGACGATTTACCACTGATACTTCAAAACCATGAAACACCAAGAAGAATAAGTAAGGGGTAGTGTGGGTTTAAGTTTGAAGAAAATTGGCTCTTATGGGAGGACTGTGAGACGGTAAAAAGAGAAGCTTGGGAGTGCAGCCAAGTGGATGGGTCGGCCTTGGAAACTATCAGGAAGAAAATAAGTGGGTGTGCCGCGGAGTTGATGAAATGGGGTGCCAAAAAATCACAGCTAGGTATGAAGGAAATTAAAGGTTTGCAAAAAAGAATAGAGGAGTTAACATGTGGCCCACAGTCTCAACAAAATAGAGAGGAGTTTATTAAGGTTAGTAAGGAGCTTGATAACTGGCTTAGAAGATAGGAAATATATTGGGCATAAAGATCACGGGTCAACTGGATTAAACATGGAGACAAAAATACTAAATTCATTCACATGAGGGCATCCCAATGAAGACAAAAAAACCTCATTCAAGGAATAATGGACCCATAAGGCAAATGGCTAGAGGATTGTGACGAGGTGGCAGAGGTAGTTGTACAGTATTTTAATGACATTTTTTCTTCAGGCCCTTGTGCCAGAGTGGATGAATGCTTGGAAGTAGTACCTCAAAAAGTGACTCTTGATATGCAACAATTTCTGTCCAGTGAGTTTAATGCAGATGAAGTGAAAGCAACTTTGTTTCAAATGGGACCCACAAAGGCGGCTGGACCAGATGATATGAATGCCCTTTTTTATCAGAAATTTTGGCATATTGTTGGTGATGCTGTTGTATCTGCAGCTCTTGATTTTCTTAATTCTAGTCATATGTTACCTACTCTTAACCATACCTATATTGTCCTTATTCCAAAAATAAAAAATCCTGTTAAGATGTCTGACTTTAGACCTATTAGCCTTTGTAACGTTATTTATAAGATTATTGCAAAAGTGCTAGCTAACAGGTTAAAACAGGTTTTCCCCCATATAATAGCCCCTACTCAGAGTGCTTTTGTTCCTAGAAGATTGATTACAGATAATGTTTTGGTGGCTTATGAAGCTTTACATACGATGCAAGGTCGGAAAAAAGGGAAAACAGGGTCATTGGCCTTGAAGTTGGATGTCAATAAAGCTTATGACAGGATGAAATGGAACTTTTTGAGGTGGATTATGCTTAAATTGGGCTTCCCTGGAGTTTAGGTGGACAGGGTGATGAGTTGTGTTTCCTCTACCTCTTTTTCCATTTTAATTAATGGTAAACCCTTTGGCATGGTTAATCCCACTAGAGGTCTCCGGTAGGGAGACCTTTTATCACCTTATCTTTTTCTTTTATGTGCAGAGGGTTTTACTTCTCTTTTGCAGAAAGCAAAAATGGAGGGCAACATCCATGGTGTATCTATATGCAGAAGTGCCCCAAAAATTACCCATCTCTTATTTGCCAATGACTCGCTTTTATTCTATCAAGCATCTGATAAAGAGACACAGGAAATCTTGGAGGTATTGAAACTCTATGCAGAAGCATCAGGTCAATGTTTAAATATGGAGAAGTCTTCTGTCTATTTCAGTGGTAATACCTCATCTCAAATAAGGGAGTCGATTAAAACAATGTTAGGAGTAAAGGAAGTGGAAAGATTTGAGTCTTATCTGGGTTTGCCAACATTGGTGGGGTGAAGAAAATATCACACCTTTTCGTTCCTGAAAGATAGAGTGTGGAAAAAGCTTCAAGGGTGGAAAGGGAAGTCTTTATCAAGAGTAGGAAAGGAAATTCTAATTAAAGCCGTGGCTCAATCGATTCCAACATATACCATGGGGGTATTTCAATTACTAGTCAAGCTATGTGAAGAACTCCAAGCAATGTGCGTACGATATTGGTGGGGGCAGATGGGAAATGAGAGGAAAAGTCATTGGTTAAGTTGGGACAAACTATCAAGGCCAAAATCAGAAGGTGGAATGGGATTCAAGGATCTCCGGCAATTTGATTTAGCAATGCTTGCAAAACAAGGCTGGAGGTTGATGCAAGATGAAGGCACGCTGCTTTTTAAGTGTTTGAAAGCTCGATATTTCCCAAGATGCCACTTTTTGGAGGCGGGTGATTCACCTTCCAGCTCTTACACATGGAAGAGTATCATGGCTGCCAAACCAATCCTACAGAGGGGGTCATGTTGGAGAGTTGGGAACGGGGAGACTATCCGGATTCTTAAATATGCTTGGCTTCCAAACTCACCCACAAATAAAGTACTACACCCAGTCCAAAATATTGAGGAAGGGATGAGAGTGGTTGAGCTGCTTGACCTAATTTCAAGGGGGTGGGATAGAGACTTTATCTTGTGGAGTTTCAACAAAGATGAGGCTGAAGCAATATTACGCATTCCCTTTAGTCATAGGTACACTTCGGACACACTTTTTTGGCTAGCTGAAAAATCTGGCAAATATTCTGTGCGGATGGGGTACCATGTGGCACGAAGGTTATCTAAGAAACAAGATTAGGTCGAATGCTTGAAGGGTGCTGTGGGAGGCGGTGTGTGGAAAACTCTTTGGAAGCTTAAGGTGCCAAACAAAATAAAGGTATTTGGTTGGCGAGCCTGTTGCAACATCTTGCCAACTAGAGTAAACCTGTCAAAGAAGTGGATTATAGAGGATAACAGATGTGAAGCTGCAAAATTGAGCCAGAGACTGGTGTTCATGTCTTGTGGAATAGCGAAGTAGCGCAAGATATCTGGGCAAGTTGTCCAGCACGTTTACAGAAGTGTCGTGGGGGTTATGAGGATATGATTCAATTAATGGAAGATTTAATCACTAGGCTGTCCACTGAAGAGTTAGAGCTGTGTCTTGTCCAAGCTTGGTTCATTTGGCAACAAAGAAATACTTTGATCCAAGGGAAGAATGTTCAGGAACCAGGGATTTTAAACAAAAGAGCTGCAGATTATATGGAAGAGTTTAGGCGAGCCCAAACCCGATTATCCTTTTCTTCATCCAACTTGAACCCATGCAGGTGGAGACCACCACCCTTATCTCGGTTTAAACTTAATTTCGACGCTGCAATATTTAAGGATGAGGATGCGTCGGGAATGGGAGTTGTTATATGGAATGAAAAAGGGGAAGTGATGGCGTCACTCTCAACTAAAGGTTCGCCTTTGACATGTAGTGAAGAAGCAGAGATTTTAGCTTGTCGTCGCGCAGTCGTGTTTGCTATGGAGTGTGGCTTCTCAGAGCTGGTGGTTAAAAGGGATAATCAGACAGTCATGTCAACGTTAGAGTTGCGGAAAAGCCTTCCTTCACGGGTGGGCCAACTTATTTAGGATGTGCTATGTCTTCTTAACTGTCTACGTTGGTCACAAGTGCAATGTGTTAGGAGGAGTGCTAAGAGCATCTCCAGCAAATTCATCAAATTTTTGTACTGTTTGGAGAATGAACAGTGACTTTTACCTATATCTACCCACTTTTTCAAATAAACTTTCCAACAGATTCTTTATCTCATCCTCTATCTCATTTAAATATTATTTCTTCATTCATTATTATTTTTTTTTTTAACAACTACACATCTTCCAACATTTTTTTATTCAATACCTGATTATTATAATAGAAAAAAAAAATTGAAGAATGAACAGTAGCCCATCAAACTTGATGAGCTACTATTCATGAGCCAAAAAAAATTTTGGGTATAGAGAATCCATTGGAGTGGCTTTTTTTGGTCTCATTCTCTATTATAGAAAATATTTTACTTTTGCATAGACCATTGGAGATGCTCTAATATAGCAGCCCATGCATTAGCTAGGTATGCCAAGAATGTAACACATGAGATTATCTGGATGGAGGAATCCCCTCCCCCTGCGAGTGAAGCTTTTTATCTTGATTCCAATTCTTTATAATGAATATTGATGATGTTTCCCTCTTCAAAAAAAGAAAAAAAAAAATTTCCACCTAATAATAAATCAAGGAGAAATAGAATTGGCATCATGATAATAAATATTAAGCCCAATAATGCAGGATGCATTAAAAGTATAAAATCCATCTACCTACATACAGTTTTACACGGAGAATGAAAGAAAAGATAAACAATCATATATAAATTGTACTGACTTATTTATCGATAGAGTATCAATATTATGAATGAACAATTCAATTTGTTGATTAAAAAAAAAAAAAACATCTTTGTTTAAATAGGAATTTCATCATCGGCAGCTTTGAGAATTATCTCGAAGGCATTTTCCACGCATGACTTGAATCTTTGGGGATCCAAGAATCCTTTCTCCATTACGGCGTTAATCCTCAGGTTTCCCATATAACTTACTATTGTTATAATAAGGTTCTGCAAATCCATTTAAAAAAAAAAACATGTTACAGTGGGTCATAAAATATGATGAATCTAATTGAAAGCAAGGTGTTCTATAATTATTCGTAAAGGTTTTTTTTTTTTTTTTTTTTTTTTTTTTTTTTTGAGAATGGTGATTGAATTTGATGAATTTTTTCACATTAAATCATAAATCGTGCTTGTTAATTTGTTCTATACTTTCCGCTGTAAAGACCAAAAAAAAGAAAAGTGAACACCAAAGATCTGAGAATAAGTGTAACAAAACATTATGTGATTGCTTCTAATAAGTAGAAAGTTACAAATATCATTCTGTGACTTCGAAAAACAGAATCATTTTTATGACTTGAAAAAAAAAAAAAAAAAAAAAAAAAAAACCAATGAAAGAAAAGCGCATGCTCTCTCTGTTTTACGAGGCAAACATGTCACATCTATACTTCGATATCTACAAGATGGATTTAAAAAAAAAAAAAAACTACAAGAAGGTGGAATTTGGAATTTTATTTTTATCGAAAAATCTTTATAAAAGATATTTATTTGTTTAAGGCAAACTAGGTGGTATATATAATAGAGGAGTGCTATCTCCGTAATAATTTTACAAAAAATTATAGGTGGTAAGTTGTTATTAGTTTTAATTTGAATCTACAACTTAAATTACTTTTTTTCAAAAAATCATAGGTAGTAAGTTGTTATTAGTTTTAATTTAAATCTACAACTTAAATTACTTTTTTTCCCCACTCATAACAACTAATAGTAACTCACCATCTAAAATTTGCTGTGAAAATGTTATAGAAATAACATTTCTCTATATAATAACAATTTTAATTTTACATTTTTACCTGAGGTACACCTAACACCATGAAGTATAGACCTTTAATCGGATGATTATCCAAAGACACCTGTTCCACTGGCCCAATCACATTTGAAATTGACAAACTGGAGTTCCTTAGTGTTCCATGGACAAATCTAGCGACTGCCTGCAGTAGTACAAGAATGCCGAAAAGATCTTATAGAGTATGTATTCAAAGATAAATTTAACTACCACCGTGCACCCTTGGTGCGATGGTCACTCCACATATACACTTAGATTAGACTAGAGTAAAATTTATATCTTGTATATTTAAAATAAAAAAAAAAAATCAACTACCTTAGAATCGTGTATATGCAAATGTATGATTAAAAAAAAAAACACTTTCTCACACACACCACATATATATAAATAACGGTTGATTATAATATTATGTAAAAAGTTGATTAATTTGAATTATTTTTAACTAGACAAACAAATAAAATTGGAAAGTATAATTTTTCAAATTCTCTCTTTCTCTAATTTTAGATATGTGATTGAGTTTCTTAAAGTTCATTTATATTGAACTTATTGTATTCTGCACAAAATAATTAACTTACTTGACATAAAAATTAAAAAGTTTAGATGAGACACATAACACAAAATTAAATTCTAATTGAAACTCCAATTGGATTTTCTCTTAATTTTGGCTATATGTATATAAGATTTTTTTTTTCTCAATATTTTTTTAAGACAAAAATTGTATAACATTAAAATAAAATTACACTTTACTAATATAAACTATACCCCTATTTACATTTATGACTCTAAACTTTCAAAATGCATGATTACCATCCTAAACAGTTAAATTTGAACCCTATCGTCTATTGGACTATTAAATTAGACCAAAAAACATGTCAAGTGCGACTCACGTGAACTCTGCATACATGGCATCATATGACCATACCAAATTTCTGCTCTTCAATCCTTTAAAATAAAATTATTTAACAAATTTAACTCTTATTTTGCCACGTAACTTTTGTTTTAAAGGGATTAAAGAGGGTCAATTTGATTTGTTCACGTGGTGCCACGTATGCAAGAGTTACATGAGTTGCACGTGACATATTTATCAATTCAAGCTAATAGCCTAATTAACTGATGATAAAGTGCAAAGCGAAACACAAGTTATAGTTTAAGATATAATCATATATTCTGAAAATTCATGGTGATAAATTGTAATTACCCTAATATTGATTAATATTAGGCGGCTTTGCAATGTGAAGAAATTGCTTCAGAAAAATTAAATAACTTTTAAATATCAAAATAGAGGCACCAATCCAAGATTATGTGGCTTGCTTCTAAGGTATATACTATATACCGAATACAATCCCCTTTCACCCCTCCCACCCTTTTTCTACCCATTTTTATTCAAGAAAAGAAAAACTAATTGACATTTTTAGTAATGTGATAGAAAAGTATGATATTAATATCAAATGTTATTAGCAGCAAGTATTAACTATCAACTATTAAACTAAGTACGCCAAGAATTCTGTTGCTCAATATATATATATATATATATATATATATATATATATATATATATATATATATATATATATAAGTAAGGTTTTTTTTTTTTTTAAAAAAAGACAGAAAAGAAAAAAAAAAATAGAACCAACATAATTGATTTGAAAATTATCAAATGATTGAAGGTAGAAATAGCAAAAAAGAAAGAGAAAAGAAAAAGAAAAAAAAAAAGAACCAACATAATTGTTTTGAAAATTATCAAATGATTGAAGGTAGAAATAGTGAATTATTGGTGATGAATAAGATCATGAATATACCTCAGGACCTCTAAGTTTCTTCACAATCTCCAAAACCCTACCAGTGAGATAAACACCCAATGAACTTTTCTTCTTCTTGATTATCTTGCTTGCTGCCAAAACAAAGTCAAGTGGGTTTGGAGATTTATGGTCCTTAAGCTCTGGCATTGGTACATGCAAGAAGGCGAATTGGTTCCCCCATGGCACCTTTGTGTTAGGTTTAAGCATCTCCTCAATTGACTTGTAGCCACTCATTGTTCTAGTGTTGAGCAAAACCAATGCTGTGGAATGTGATTTAGTTGATTTATTGCTAATCTCTTGCATGTACAACCGGGTGCCGAGGAAAATTATTCCAGTAATAACATCATTTACTGTCTGCACTTGAGAAAATAAAATTTGGTCGAACAATAATTTTACTATAATTTTGAAAATTAATTGTGCATTTTCTATAGATTTCTATAACAAATTAATCTTCATACTTAATAAAAAATATAATAAAAATTAACAAATTTCATTGTATCACAAAAAAATAATTACATTAAAAAACTAAGTCTATAAATATTTCAACAAACTATATGAAGATCATCAAGAATAATAAATTTGCATGATATATACACAAAATGATATCCGCATAAGGTTTTTTTTTTTTTTTTTTGAGTCAACTAAATTCATAAGGGAACAAAGTAATATCAAACTTTTGCGCCTAATGATGCAAATGATCACAAGGTTGACACCAATCTGCGGACACCTAAGAAATAAAGTATAAAGACCTTGAAGGCTACCAAAAGTAAACCGGTGAAAGACGTGTATATTTTGATTAGGCTTACTAGTAGTTATCATACCTTTCTTTCATAGTTTGCCTTCTATTTAATCTCTTCGTGTGAAAGATCTTCTCCATGATTTACTTAGGATTTGAAATTTGAACATTGGCATGTTATTTGGCTTAATGGATGATATAGCATTGTGATGATTTGATATGAGAATTTTGGCAATCATGATACCTATCAGTTGCCTCTAATTCCTAGACCTAACACAACATAAATTCACAATGCCCTAATTTGTCTATGATCTCATAGTTGGCACATTATAATCTGCAATTTTCTTTTTTAATAACCCATGTGTGAGGTGGTAGGAAAATTTAAGAGTGTTGTAAAATTGTTGTGACCCTAGGACTCTTAAATTTATATAAATTTTTTTCATTTATAATGAGAGGCTTTTAAACGGTGTTGTAGCATTGCCAAACAAAATAATGTTTCACTTTTTAAGTTACGCGACAGAATTTTAGATGGGCAGATTTTCTATGTGGCAGCACGACCTTAACTGTAAGAAAAAGCTTCTACTATTATATATAGTATATTAAATACTTTGTTAACAAATCGGGTCTAAATTGGGTACAAAGTTAGAATTAGATGTAACTAAAACAGTTTATTGTTCCTATTATCCATACCTATCTATTCTTTGTGTGTGGGTGAAGATGGGTTAACAAGTCTAATTTTCCCAATCAACCCTTATCTTGCTTCCGATTTAAAGGCGTCATTGTCAACATATTGTCATGAAGGTGAAGATGGCATGGTGGCTAAGAGGTTAATTACTATTTTCAATATTTTGGATGCTAAAACTAGGGTTGTAGGAGAACTAAACCTAGGAATTTTGGATAAGTCTACTTTTGGGGCAATGCCACCTTCGAACTTTCTCCCTTGCTCGCATAATTTATTAGACATGGAAAAATTGGACCCAACTCAAAGTTGAAATTTTTTGACCTAAAGTAAAAATAGGTTGACTCGTGATCCAATCTTTTTTATTGATTGGTTTGGGTCAACCCGTTTCACTTGTGGCTCGACCCATTTTTAAAACAATTTTTTTTTAAATATCACGTGACCTCAAACATCTAGTGTTTAAAACCATTGGCCCTTGAATACACATGCATGGTAGAGCAAAAGGGGTGCTTATTAGCTGATAATGTTTAATGCTACTGCAAGTATGTGTGCATATAATATATGTTATATGTAGACTATAAATAGTGATATATGGCAAGATACATATATGAAATAGGAGGATTAGTGATGCTATCTTAAGGGTCGTCAATGGGCCGGGTCGGGCCGGCCAGGCCCATTTTTACTTGGCACATGGGCATAATGGGCTATTAACTAATTAATGGGCCGGGTCGGACTGGGTTGAAAGAGAAAACCTCAGCCCATGACCCTGCCCATGGGCAATGCCCATTTGGTCTTTAGCAAGGTGGGCTATCGGGTTGGGCCTAATGGGCTACCCATGGGCTTGTGTTAGCATATTATTTTATTATTTTTATAAGGAAAGAATCAATTTTTATGAGGGAATAATCAATCTATTTTTTTAAAGGAAAAAATTAAAGAATTTAATACTTATATACACATTTTTTTAAAGTCAAATCTATTTAATTTTTTGTTTTGTTGATGGAAACCTATTTAATTTTTTTTATTAAGGCTTTAAATAGTTTTTTATTTTTATCTTTAATAAAAAAAATGTCAAATGGTTAATTCAAATTTGCTAGACTACTAGAAAAATATATATTTAGTAAACTAAGTTTAGCACAATTACTTTGAGTATCTTAGTGGTTGAGGGAGTTCTCTTAAGAAATTCCTTTATAATATCTCAAGATCAATCCTTCATACACTTCCTATATATTTTTGTTATGAATTATGAGTTATTGGGTTGGGCCAACGAGTTAGGCCAATGGGCTGGGCAACAGGTTGGGCTACTGGGCCTGCCCACCGGGTACCCATGGGTATAAAAACTAGCCCACGGCCTGACCCACTAGGTTAGTGGGCTACCCATGGGCCTCAATAACAACGGCCCGGGCCGTCCATTAGCCCGGTGAGCCATCGGGTTTCTGGGTCAGGCTGTGGGCCGTGGGCTATTTGATGAATTTGGTATATATGAAAAAAGGAAAATTATTAAATATTCCTAGAGTACTCCCCCCTCACATTAATTGTGGGTCCCACCATAAATTTAATTAGTGGGACCTACAGTTATGTGAAAGGGGGAATACACATTTATGGTACTCTGAAAATACTTAATAATTACCCATGAAAGAAGCAGAAAGGTAATGAATTTTTTTTCCAATTTTGTAATATCTAACTCATAACATGTGTGATCTTCTAAATGAGACATAATTTATTAGTAATGAGACACGCATCATGAAATAAGAGGATTAGTGATACTATCTTAATTGATAAATTTGGTGCATATTAAAGAAGTAGAAAGGTAATGAAAATTTTCTCCAATTATGTAATATCTAACTCATAACATGTGCGATCTTCCAAATGAGACATCATTTATTAGTAATGAGAGATGCATCATGAAATAAGAGGATTAGTGATACTATCTTAATTGATAAATTTGGTGCATATTAAAGAAGTAGAAAGGTAATGAAAATTTTCTCCAATTATGTAATATCTAACTCATAACATGTGTGATCTTCCAATGAGACATCATTTATTAGTAATGAGAGATGCATCATGAAATTAATTTTTTAGTTTAATTTTTTATGGTGATGACATCATGATATCATTACTGAATGGTGAATTTTGAATTGTTTAAATTCAAGAATCATTTTATTTTTTAAATGTTTTTTTTAAGTATTTTAAAATTGTTTAAATTCAAGAATCATTTTATTTTTTAAATGTTTTTTTTAAGTATTTTATTATTTTTGTTCATTTTTTTTTTTAATGAAAAAAATAAGAGTCAACCCAACCCGCTTACAACCCATCCCAACCCGCTTACAACCCATTAAGGATAACCTGTTTTGACCTGAAGCTAATTAACCTGACTCATTTGCCTTGACTGTAATTTATTAAAGTGGACAATAAGGGGATTTTATTTAATGAAAGAGTACTATTGTTTTTGGACCAACAAATGAGAATAAGCTAGGGGGCCGAAATAGTCTCTTTCTAAACCTTGGGCCACAGTGAGTGGAAGACTAGAGATGGGTACCGATCCAGTCAAATTAAAAAACAGACCAAAGGGTCACAAGATGGGCAGGAATATCAAATTCTTTAATAAAAGGAAAAAGAGAAGTTATCAAAAGTATCAAAAGAGTTTAAGGTGAGTTCAATATTAGCAATTTAAGCTTTATTAAGATTTGGTAATTCTTGAATAAGTTTAAATTTTTTATGAGCTATTTAGTTAATTTTTTTTTCTTTCAAATCTTTATATGCAAAAATAAGAATTACGATTAAATTTTTTTACGTATTCATTTATATTCATACAAATGTTTAGTTATTAAGTTACATGTAAACCACTACACTCCCTTAGTATGATAATCACTTTACAAGTACAAAGTTCCTGTGGGGTGGAGAGGCAAAGGCCGAGGCTCATGTTTTATATGTAATTTATCACATATTATGTAATAAATCACATATGTGACTTTTTTCCCTTAAAATAATCATATATTTGATTTGTTTTTAACTAAAGGAATAATATAAAAGCAGTAGGTTTAGTCACATATGCAATAAATCACATATGTGATTTTTTTTCCTTAAAATAATCATATATATAATGTGATTTATTTTTAACTAAAGGAATAAAACAAAAAAAGCAAGTTTATCCATATTATTATCATGTTGACAAATTTAAATAAACGTTTCTTTTATATATATAATAGTCTCATCACACGTGCATGAGGTTTTTTTTTTTTTTTGGGTTTAGTGTCATAATTTTCCATGTATAACCAAATTTTCTATAATACTTTTCATATAGTTCACACATCACAAAATGTCATAGAGTTACCAATTCACAAAATGTGTAGTTGATAAAATACGATATATAATATAATTCAAATGCGAACATAGTATATAAATTTTGTTTATAGGCTTACCAAATTTGAGAAAAACGTTTGACCATTGAGAAGAATTCAGTAAAGATAGTGTCAATTAGAAATAGTATGAAAGAATAAAGAAGAAACTGAAGAAATATTGTGAGTTTTCAGTTAGAGGGATTTAATGTTATTCAAAATTTTCCTTATGCATTCCACTATGTTGAGAAAGGGAAGAGAGGAACAAATGAAATAGGAAGTTTTTTTAGGAAGTTGCAATTGGTTTCTCCGTGGGTTATTTATTTATTTTTTATTTTTTTGAAGTGATGGGGGTAGTTTTCTTTTTATAGAATGTGAGATAGTTTTTATTTTTGATAGAAGCATGGGGTCTTTTTTTATAGGACATGGGGTAGGGTTTTTTTTTTTTTTTTTTTTTTGATTGATAGGAGTGTGGGGTAGTTTTTTATTTTTTATTTTTTTTATGGAACATGGGGTAGCTTTTTTTCTAGGAATTTGGGGTAGTTATCTAGTGGGGAGTTTTTACTCTGTAAGTTTTTTATTTTTAATTTTGAGTTTGGCTTACTTTTATTACTTTTTTAACTGGACATGTTATTTTATTTTAAATATACAATGACAAGTGGTAGTAGGTTTTAATCTCTATATTTATTTAATTAGTGGATGATGTGACAGTCTTTTATTAAAACAAAAAGAGACTTCTTTTAAAAAAGTACTAGAGGTAAATCAAACTTTTTAATTTTGTCTATTTACAGTTTTAATCTCATTTCTTATGTTTTATGAATAATAATAAATTAATTAAATTAAGGATATTTTTGAAAGTCATAAAGGTAATACCTAACTTTCCAAATCATCTTAATATATAGAGATATGCACATGTCACTAGTAAAAAGAGAAAGCGTTTTTTAATTATTTAAATATTAAATAAAATTTCAGATGAAAAGTATATATAGAATACATTCAACAAACATATCAATGACGTTTTAGCAAAAATGCTTTCATCCTATGATCACATTTAATAGGCATATTAGGTCATTAGTTACCAGAAAAACGATATGAAATTGAAATCATTAGCTAATTTGTAATAAAATATGCTGATCATACCACTCCAAGCTTGGCCTTAATGTGTTTGATACAATCCATAGAGAATATCATGTTTGATACCATGATTGGCTGATATTCGACTCCTTCAGCCCCAGACCTTATCGGTGTTCGATCATCTTCGACCAATGTACTCTTTAACATGCTCCAACCAAAATCAGATAAAGAGTTAAAGATGAAGGAACAAAGTTGAGACACTCTTCCACGAACACTTTCTCTGCCACTTTCTGGCTCTGAGCGTTGGTGAGAAGGAAATGTTAGGGGAAGAGAAGGATTATGAGCCCTTTGAAGACAAGAAAGAAGTGCACCCATGAGAGAGTAGCCATCACCAAGCGCATGGTGAAGCTTGAATATGATAGTACCAGCTGCATTGCTTGTTGGATATTTAACCATGTGAATTGCCCATAGTGGTTTGTTATGTGGAAAATGCTCCATTGCAATGTTTGATATATAATCTTCAAGATATTCATCATATGATGTGGGCAACAAGCCAGTAGGGAAAATAGGAAAATTAACGTGCTCTTGAAGCTTCACCTCAACCCTTTTCCATTGTTTCTCACCTTTTCTATCCTTAACCTGTTCACAAATTCTCACTACTTAGTGCCTGCAGTTTTAAAGGGATTAATGTAAGAACCTTAAAAAGCAGCATCTGAATACCCATTTAACCTTCCACGCGTTTATGTTTGTGTATTTCATAAAAGAGGAAAAAGAAGACAATCATAATATTTTCCAAGAAAAACAATATTGAGAAAAGTAGATAACATCACCATGATGGAGGAGAAGCGTGTATTGATGGGCAGGAACACATCATTGAGCAATGATATGGTACGCGTTTCGTTGATTTCAATTGGTACCTCGCTTTGCATGACACCAATAATAGATACTGACAGAACAGAGCTGTTAAAGTATTGTGCATTAGGACTCGCAGGCTCTAATCCTTCCTTTTGCTCCATTTTAAATTGACAACAGTTTAGTCGCAGATTTGTGGCGTTAAAAGATTAGCTAGAATGTTATATTTATATTAGAAATTTAGAGCACCGACGATAAGTTCCTACAGAAAATAATTTGAAAAAGTGTTTGGCTAAATTACAATTTAATCCTTATATTTCAGTAGTGATTTGAAACTAGGAAAATTCTTATTTTACATTGTGTAAACTTATATGGTAGACCTACCACTTTTTCTACACTACTCACAATTTGCCATGTAAACATCTATTATTAATAAAAGTTGTGATTTTTTATGTGGTCCTAAATTTTTTAAGAAATATAACCAAGAACAAAAGGAATTTATATTGAAGTTACATCCAACCACCGCATAGGGTTATTGGTGATAATATTATTGAGGTGGGTCTCCCCTTCCTATTATTAGACCCTCCTCCCTCCTTGTTGCTAAAAGAAGCTGATAGATAGAAATTGTTCCTTGAAGGACCACATCATTAATGTTCAGCGGTGCTCCATTCCAATAATGTTATGCCATGTGCCAAAATTAATTTACTAAGCATCCTAGTCACCTAAGAAAAAGAATAATGCTCGTGCCACATAAAGTGACACAACTTGCCCACGTGGATCTATAATCACCTCTCTACTACTCACAACTCATCACGTGGACAAGTTGTGGCACAAGTTGTGCCACTTTATGTCTCTAAGAAAAATAGAAACAAGTACTTGCTCACATTTCGCCTACAGCAAACCATTGCAGTTCTAAATTCTAACTGAAAAAACATTGGCTTCACCCGCGATATTCCTTAATCGTTTTTTTATCAAGGCATTCTGTTAACAGTAGCAGAGTCATCAAGATTGAACAGCCCTGATTAATTTTTTCAGTAGGAATATCGCAGTCATCCAAGAGGGAAAAGTAGTACACGACAATGCTCAAAAGATTCACGAGAGAAAGCATTAGATCCAATTCAGATTTCTCATATCTGGACATGACTGAGAAGGACCTGTTCAGAAGGTTGGATTTTTAGCAATTGGGATTTTTGGATTGGGTAGCATGGGTAAAACCACACTAGTGTAAAAGAAATTTAGGGACTGTTTGGTAGGGTGTTTTGAGCCACAGTTTTTAGTGTTTAAATAATATTACACGTATTTTTATACACTTTTTCACTTACATGTATTTCCAAAAAATACAAACAACGTTACTAGAACAACATTATCAAATGGCACATTAACAGCCAAAGAGCGCAGAGGCGTTTCTAATACTGGTATGGATTTTCAAAAGGAAGACAAAGATCTACTAGGTAAGATTATGAGTTGCATCATTGATGAGTTTGGTCACATAGATGTGTTGCCCAATAATTTTGACATCTTAAAGTTTCTACAAAATCTTAAAAGTTTTATTTTAATATTTACAGAATACTTCATATTATTGGATCTGCCACAGTCACTGAGGTTCGAATATAATTTCAGGCTTCAATGGGCATCACCGGTGATGGAGTTATTGTGAGCTTTTTTTTTTTTTTTTTTTTCCTCAAATGACTAGGATGCTTTGTCAATTACTTTTGGCACATGGCAGAATATTAGTTGGAATGGAAGACCACTAGATATTGATGACGTGGTCCTTCAAGAGGACTGAATAACACCAAAATTTCAGCTTTTTATTTTTACTTTTGCTGAATACACCGAAATTTCAGTTTGGACAATAATTATAAAGATAAATGAGAAAAGTGATAAGAGTTGTAATTAGGGGCTGAGTGGTGAGTGGGAGTGTTACCTGTCAACATTAGTTAGTGGCAGTTAGTTAGTTGTTGTGTTGATGTCATTAGCTGTTGTGCTGATGTCATGGTAGTTAGTTAGCTTAGCTGGTAGTTAGTTAGTTGTTATATGGAGTCAAGAATCAAGTTAGTTAAGTGGAATTGTAATAGTATAAAGGGGGTAAAACAGAAGGGTGTACTCAGTTTTTGGATGCATAACAAAGAATTACATTCTCATTCCTATCTTCTCTCTAATCCTCATCTCTAACTCTCATCTATCCCTCTAATGTTTTACCTCTCCTCTAGTTTACTCAATTCAATCCATTTCTTCAAGAGTTACTAAAATCTTAACAAAAAGAGAGAAATAGCTTTACAATTATAGAGGTGGTCTCATATAATGATTTAAGGAAAAGTGCTAATCAAATTAATTTGTGTTTATAATCCAAAAGAACTAGTCAAATTGCAATTAGGGTTCCTTGTAATCATTTATAAATCCAAGATCCACCTAATAAATATTACCTATATAGAACTCAGAATATACCCACAACAAACTCAAATAATCCAATCCTTACAATTTAAGATATCACATCTTAAATGTCTTTATTTTTTGCCAAGATTACTATAACTCAACTAGAGCTTCCTAGTATTTTGCATGAAGATGTAAATGGTTCAAATTTTTCCACCCTAACTATCAAATTAAAAAAACAGTCTTTGTTTTTATATAAAAAATAATTTTTATTTATTTGAGAATTATTTAAAAACAAAACTAAGTACATATCAAAGCTACAATACAATGTCTAACTATTTTAGGAAAATAAATAGGTTTTTTGTTTTTTTAAGAAAATTATTTTCCATTGTTATTCACTTTTCTTTTCCTTTCTTCACATATTTTCTCTCTTTACAACCTTTTTTTTTTCTCTTTTTCTTCGATATCATTATATATTAGTGGTAATTCTATCCAGCAATGTGTGCTTGGACATGACTTAAAGCATAGTTATGCCTAAGAAAAATAAAAATAAATTTTTTTTTACATAAGCATATAAGATAAAATATTATTTATAAAAAATGTTTAAAAAAAAAGCTTTGATCCCAAACATACGTAATAGTTTGCTGGTTTCAAATTAGATCCAATATTTTTTAAAATTTAATTAATTTAAATGTTGGATTATTTTTTTATTTTGGGTTTGAAATCAAGATTTGATTTTTTTGGTTCAATTGAATGGTTTAAATTGATACTGTGGGAGGACTTTCGTCTGGGCCCCCCAATCAGGTATTGTCCTCTTTGGAAATGGCATTGAGTCTTAGTCCTCAAGGATTTGTTCAATCCCATATCGGGGAGAGACGCTTCCCACTCATGCCTTATAAGCCTTTGGCCTAAGGATGAGTGTACCACTGGGAGGACTTTGGTCTTGGCCCCCAATCAGGTATTGTCCTTTTTGGAAATGGCGTCGAGCCTTAGTCCTCAAGGATTTGTTCGATCCCACATCGGGGAGAGACGCCTCCCACTCATGCCTTATAAGCCTTTGGCCTAAGGATGAGTGTACCACTACTACACATGCAAAGTAGTGGTACATTCACCTTTTCAAAACGCAAATATTATTTTTTTTTAAACCACACTTTTGCAAATACCTAACCCAAACGAACACATAATCAAGAACTTCTAGAAAATTTTACAATGCAGTCACTAAACCATATATCATTATTATTCATAATTTTAAACAATAAATATAATTCTATCACAAAAGTGACAAAAATAATTTCAAGGAAGGAAATATGTCTTAAGAATTAAGATTGTAAGAAATATTGCAAAAATAATTTACTTTTATGATTCTGTAAACATGAACAACAAACCGAACAAAACTGTAATGTATTATGCAAAAAGAATAAAGATTAATTAAATATACTCATATATTTCTTCTCAAAAAGCTAATATACTCATAGACCGGATGAATACATAATGATAAATGCAAATTTAATTAAGGCTAATGTTTAACATTATCTCCTTAAGACAAATTTTGTCTCTCACACTATTTTTTCACTGGTGCTTTGTGTTTTTCGAGCATTATTCTTGCAAAATACAATGCAAGGGATTCAATTTCATATTGGAGGTTGTTTCAATGTGGTCAAGGGAATGAAATATTTTAGTATTGGTTGATTCCGGTATACCGTTCTGAGACTCATATGTATAGAGACTCACATATATATACTCACATGTGGGTCTATATGTTTGTGTTTATTTATTTATATATGTATGTATTTATTTATTTATTTATTTATTTATTTATTTATTTTCATGTTTATAAACATATAATTTAAAATTGACATATTTTATGAGTCCAAATATTGGCGTAAGTACATTAACCCAATGTATTAGCTTAAATAATAAGTTTTTAACTTTTTAAATATTTTTTAATTGCATTGGCCGAAACATCAATATCTAGGGATGAAAATTTTGTCCCACCCCGCTTGACCATCCCTTCCCCTTCCCGCTGCCCCGTGCGAGTTTTTTCCGCCCCGCAAAGGTAATGGGGCGGGGATGGGGCGAGATTTTAGAACCCGCACCATGGGGCGGGGCGGGGATGGGTTTACACTTTTTAGACCCACCCCGCCCCAACCCTACCCTACCTCACTAATATAAGGGTTAAATTGTAATTTTTTCATCTCCTAAAAACCCTACTATTTAAACAAAAATATCATCATCCTATTTTATTCTACCTAACGTGGCTCTCTACCTCTTTTTTCTCTCTAGCAAAGTTGGAAATAAAGTATCAATTTTAACATTTTCTTTTGTCTTTATTAGAAACAAATTTATATACTATTAAATTATTGATTTCATTCATGCGTCTTTCTCAACTTAGATTTCATCATGAACATAATATAGTTTTTTTTTATAATAAGGTACGAGTCTGAGACTCTGAATGTTTGTGTTTGTGTCATTGTGTGTGTGTGGGCATTTGGCTGTTATGAGGTACAGGTTTGAGAAGGTAGCTTTGGTCCAGGTCAATGTTATTCATAATATATTTAATGGTTTAATGACGATATTCAGACCCAAACGTCTCATTCTTATAGACTTTGAATGGTCATCTAATCTTTGTTGGTATGGCACAGTAAGGCATTTAATTCAATGCTTTAGGGATTTGAACAAATTGGAATTTGGAACAACTTGTACGGGTCTATAAATATATATAGCTCTAGATTAGGTTCAAATATATAGCTCAAGATTTGATCAAAATATATATAGTCCAGATTTGTTCAAATATATATGAACCTAATCTGGAGCTATAATTTGTTCCAATTTGCTCAATATATAAACTCTTAAAATTTTAAATTCATTTCCCATGTGGGACACAAGGATTTCACCCCTAAAATCATTTTTTTTACTTGATATAGAATTCTACTATAACTTAATCTAAATGTATGTGTGTGAAACTCTCTTCTAAATACTTAAACCACGACCCTTGCTCCCCTTCACACACCACGAGCACTTATACTTGTGGAGTGCTTATTAATTACATAATGGTCTTTGACAAATGACCATATAACATTGCTCTCCTCAAAATATAAAATAGGTTCCAACTTAGACCCATCACATTGAACATACAGGCCCTACTTTAAATTTGGCTGAAAATAGCCACCCAAACACTTTATAACAACCATTTTTTTGAACCAGCCTTAATTAGGGCTGACCATGGATTGGTTCGGGTTGGGCTTGTGCCTAACCCTCAACCAACCCGACTAGATTGGGTGGGGAGATCTCGAACCTGCAGTTGACTAGTAAGACTATTAGGTTAGGCGATTCGGGTGAATATCGAATGGTGGTTGGTTTCGGGTGAAGCCGAAAATCGCGAAAAATTGGCAAAATCTCTTTAGATTCGGCTAGTTCTCACTATATCCATCCAAGATCCTATGAGATCTAGCCAGATCTGGTAGAGATCTCGTCGGATTCGAAGAGATTTCTGCCAAATCATATGGAGAACTCATCAGATCTAGTTGGAAAAGTTGCCAAATCTAGCTGGAAAAGTCACCGTACTTGATGTTTTTTCGTTAGTTCGGGTTTCATGGGTTTTGGAGTATGAGACCCACAACCAACCCGTTGGCATCGGGTTTTTGAATTTCAAGACTCGCATTCGATCGCTAGAGCAGTCAAATCGGGTGACTGCGAGTCATGTACGATCAGGTTGGGTGGGTTTGTTAGGTGGGTGGGTGGGTTGGACACCCCAAGCCTTAAGCATCACAACCATCATGCAACCTAGATTATTTCCACCATTCTTGACATTATTGTCACCATTGTCATCACCACCTTCAATGTTGTCACAATAACTAATGACATCTTGATCAATATCATTTTTATAAATATATATATATATATATAATTATATGAATGAACTAAAAATTTAAAAAAAAAAAAACAAAAACAAAAACAAAAACAAAAACAAATTGTGTGTTTGGCTAATATTTTTGCATCTAACCTATTTGTTTAATTAATGTTGAGAGCTGAGATAAATATATAAATAAATATAAACAAATAAGTTAGTTTATTTTAAAAATGCTAATTTATTTATTTAAAGTTATTTTTTTATTCCTTAATAAAATAAACTAAAAACACAAAATTGCTGAACACACAAATTTGAGAGAATAATTCATTTTCTAAAAAATATCGATGTAGGAATAAAATGAAGCATAAAATATAGAGGATAGAAATAGTGATATTTTATATTTTCAACTATATAAGTTTTGTTTGAGTTCCTTTGTGGTTACGTAATTTGCTTTGGTAGAGATATGATGATAAGCAATTACTTTAAAATGCATATATTATAAAATATTGTTTTTTCTTTAAGCATCCACGCGGCAAAAATTCTTTAAAATTAATTTTGTTGTGAATAAATTATTGGTCTTATTTTTTCTTTTAATCCATCTTAATTTTAAATGATATATAGAAAATTAATTTTAAATTAAAAGAGGATGTAATATAGTTGTAATATTTTTTTTTGCTGAATAATATAGTCGTAATATTGTTTGTAATAAATTTTTTCTAATTATGATTTATATGTCTTGCACATACTTTAAAATTAATAATAATAAGTTGAGAATTCATCCTAAAAAAGATTGAGGAAGTAATGTGGTTTTTTTTTTTTTTTTTTTTGGATACCAAGCAAAATAGATCATAGCAATAAGATAGGTGTGCTTATGCCACAACCACAACTTTTTATTTTATAGAAAAGTGCCACAACCACAACTTGGTACTTGGTATCTAAAATGTCTTTTACCATTCAATGGATATTGGGGAGACATCTCTTTAATGAGGAGGGACCCATGTTTTAAAATTTTAATTAAAGCAGGATGGTACACATGGCCTAGGACTCACTTGTTAAGAACAAATAAGTTACCACACACCAATAACTACCCGATAGGGACTCACCACTTCCAACCCCCTAAAGGGATATTAGTTTAACAATATTACATATACTTTGATGTTATAATTTTTTTCACAATATTTTATGTAGCAAGTTGTGATTAATGCATCATCATATTTATATGGATTATGATTGACATGATTTATAAGTTCCACATAGTTCAACTAGTAAAATCTCTCATTGCCATAAGTAGAATTTCATCATATCTATTAAAAAAACTAGTTGACATAATTATTCTTGAACAAAGTTTAGCTACAAAATTAATTATAGTCTAAAACTATAACCTTATTCAATATCTTTTTATTGAATGTGAAATTTTGACAAATCCACCATTGGATTACATCTTCTTCTTATATTCTTTATGCTTGCAAAATTTCTAGAAAATTAAAAATTAATAGCTATGTAATTAATAAATTGTTTAAATTGCTAGTTTTTGTAATTTAAAATTATGCATAAAATATAAGCTTATAGATCACATAGTAAATAACATTTGATTGACACAAAATTTGACATATGTAATAAAAGTGTAAAGAACATGCAATACATGGTTGAATCTTAAGAAGAAAACTTAAGAAACAACACTTAAATAATGTGCATAAGCTTTGTCCATATAAATATATATATATATATATATATATATGTGGGGCCCAATAATTCGTGGCCCTGGCCCACTTTACATTAGGGCCCAAGGCCCGAGCCGAGGAGAGCATTGCTAAGGACATGAAAGTCCAAATTATCTTAAGACACAGCCGAGGAGGATTCCGTCCTCGGCATCCCGTAATGCCCTAAAGGAAAAGACGAGCTCGGTACAGGAGCAGGGCAAATGAAAAGCTGTCAATACTGCAATAAAGAACTCTGCGTCTGACAGGTCCATGCTCTTCACCATGTTTTTTAGTTCTTACAACTACCCCCAACCACTATAGGTATGGGCCGATAGGACAAGTCTCAACCCCAGAAAGTGGAGCTTACACGTGGACACTAGAAAGAGGGTAAATGCTAGTATAAAAAGGGGAAGAGAACCAAAAGGGAGGGGGCTCCGGACCAAAAGGATCCCAGAGAAGGAGAATAATAAGATCACCTAGCTCCTCAGATAAGATCTAAATACCGTGACCACTCAGGTTGCACTAGAAGAAGGCCTTGCTAGACATGCCCGGTTCATCCCCGTGTAAATTGACATATAAACCACGACCAACCGCAGTCCGATGGTCAAGGCCTAGCCTTTCAAGCCCACGTTCTACAAATTCTATTGTTTGGGCCCTTAACGTGCGAACCCAATATCATTCTGGGGCGCCGCGAATTGTGTCCTTACAATATATATAACCAAAACGTATTGCCCAAATATTTTATTTTTGTGATTATGTAAAACATAAACAACAAATAGTTTAATTTTCCAGGTTCGGGTTTTTGAGTTTATACGTGCCTTGCATATGCTTTAAAACTAATTATAAACAAAAAGGATAAGAGTTCAAAATAATACTAATAAATAAATAAAAGTTGAGCAAGTAACGTGGTTGTACTATGGCACAATCATAACTTGTTCAGTTAACGGGTGTTCTTAGGCATTTATTAATTAATTATCTTAAGACAGTTTTAATATTATTTTTAAGATAATAAATAGAAGAAGTTGTCAAAAATCAGTTGCTTTTAAGTTTTATTATTTTTCCATAAAGAATTTTCTAAAATGGTTTATTAATAAATGCTTTTAGTGGTTAACAAAATCCTAATATGAATATCAATAAATGAAGGTTGACAATACATTTGTTGTTATAAGGATTTGACAAAGCAATCAATTTCTAATGGTTACTAACGGCAATAAAAGGCCGCATAACTTTACTGTAAATACATGCTACTGGGGAAAAAGGATGGCTATTTTTTTTTTTTTTTTTGAGAAAGAAGGATGGCTATTAGTTGAATTATGAAGGTTGAGATTGGCTTATCAAAAAAATGAAGGGTTGGGATTGTGTCCAGTGCACTAAGGCACTGGACACTAGCCATGACCCTAAATTAGGGGTGGCAATTTTTATCCATATCTATGAACCCGCCCATTACCTACCTTATTTGGATAAGTCTTAACCCAACCCATTTAAGTATTTGGGTTAAATGGATAAAGACCCATTTGGTTATTTAATTAGATGGGTCTAAATGGATAAATCCACTAATACCCACTAAACCCATCTAAAATTTAAAATTAAATAAACCCACTAATACCCAAACCCTTCTAAAATCTAAAACTTAAATAAAAAGCTCATCTCACTCTCCTTTAGATTTTCTTAGTAACCAAACACTTCAACCTCTAGATTTCTAAGCCCAAACAATTTCCCTCAAATTTTCTCAGTAACCAAACAAAAGGAAATTCTAGAGAGAGAACAGGGATGGAATCGGAGTTCACCAGAGGTAGTGTATCAGCTTCGTCTCCGGCGAAGCTGGTTTTGTTCGCCGGCATTCTTGTTTTCCTGTACGAATCCAGATGGGTCGCCAATATCGGCGGACGATGTTCTCGATAACGGTTAGATCCAGCCGATATTTCTGATATTTAACCGAGATCTTTTGTTCGGTGGCGGTTACGACGGAGATTTGAAGTCCAGGGTTGATTCTTTGAGTCTCTGGTCACCGTTGAGGAAGCTGTTTGTGGAATCGGCGTCAGAATCCGACAAGCTTGAAGGAGTCCCAGCCGAAACGCACTGTGAGTGGTACTTTTGTTTACAGCTGTGAGCGTGGTGGTGCTTCGCTTTCGGAGCTCCGCCGAGACGAAGTCCCAACTCTCCGTGCCATAACGGTGGACGGTGCAAGCTAGTAGAAGCTCTTCCCACGTACCCCATGTTTGTTTCTTGGGAAAGCTTTATTTTTCTTTCTTTTCTTTTTCTTTTTCTTTAGGTAATATTTTCTCAGACTCTTTCGTTGCCGAGAAAAAAAAAAAAAAAACAAACAAACAAAGAAAAAAAAAGTCTTTTTGTTTTCTCTCTCTGTGACTTTGTTTGGTTGCTAAGAAATGTATTTTGTGAAGGGAAAATGAAAGGAAAGAACAGTAAAAGTGATTTTTAAACTTTTTAATTTTTGTTTTTAAAGTTTTTAACAAGTTATTTATTTATTTGGATCATATTGGGTTAAATGGACGGGTTTCTAATTAAATGGGTTGGGCGGGTAATGGATAATTAATTAATATATAAACGAGTCATAAATGGATAAATGGATAATTACACACCCAACCCATTTATGACCCAACCCATTTATGACTCAACCCGCCCATTTGCCACCCCTACCCTAAATGAATGGAAACAACATTTATTCTTAAAATATCAAACCCACAAACTCATGCAGCGCAGCACATCACTAGTTTACCGTTGTTGGGTTGGTTAGGGAGACGATTGTGGTCCCATTCCCCCCAACTATAAATGAACCAAGCCATTTATAAATAGCTCGAGTTCAACTTGAAAAAAAGCTTATGTAAGTTTGTTTTAAATAAGCAGTGTATTTGTGAGTAAGCTCATAAACATGAGACTTGATTTAATTATATATAATATTAGATTTTTCATTGCATACTTGTCTCAATATACAATTTATAAAAAATAAAAAGATGTGTCTCCCACATAAATTAATGTAGATTTTTTTTTTTAAGAAACAAACATATACACATAAAGAAGAGGTGAATGGTTTGAATATAAAGGCACACCACACATCACAAACTCCGAATGTGTGACAGATTGACAATAACAAATTATACCCCATAGCACATTCTCTTGCAAGTACAATTACACATTTTTATTTCTTGAGAAACAAACGAAACACACATGTAGATGTGAATGAAGTGCCATAGATGCATGGGAGTGAGTCGTAGTTTGGACAGATAGCATGAAGATGAAATAATGAGAGCTGTCTTTGTGCGAAACTAACGTACATACGAGCGTTACGGTCATGCATGCATGGCTCATTGGTTCATCCATAATATTATATGTTGTGCACGTGGGAGTATAGGACTGTAGTGTGCTAACACGTGTATATAGGAAAAATATTAGGTATATTATGGGGTACATATATACAGGAAAAATATTAGGTATATTATGGGGTACATATATACATTAAAATTATTAGGTATATTATGGGTAGAGTGACATATATTGTTGTGCATTTTAATCAGAGCCGGCTCAACAATTTTGGGGGTTTTAGGCGAAAATTTTAAGTGAATTCTTTTTTAAACTTTATAGTCTAAATCTATACAAATAAAAATTAATTTATTACATGGTTCAATAAATTAGTATCACTATAATACAAATGAGTTGATATAATACATCAAATTATTAATTTTTTTTTTTTTGAGAAAGTAAAATGGGGGCTTTTATGGTTATATTACACCCCCCGGGCAGGACGCTAGTTTGGGGTAGACACGGCCAGTGTAGTTAGTAAGCCAAGCATCCCAGACTGTGTGAAGGGGCCAACCCTCACTAAGGATGCCCACCAATCAAATTATTAATTGGTGTGATAATTTATAATAATTGATAAAGTAAGAGTTTGCATTAAAAAAAAAAACGTGATAACTTATTAATTAGTGTGAGGCTGTGTGGGGGCCAGTTTAGCTTAGGTCTTGTGATGTGTTGGAACTTATGGACAAGACTGCACAGTGCACATAGTATTGTGCAGCCTTGTCCTATCAAATTGTGTGCATTGTTATTGTGCAGTATTTTGCATTTTAGGATACAATGTGATCTTTTTAATGCATTTTATTGACCAATAAAAGTACTTAAAATTTTTTTTTGTAATTAAAATATATAGATAAATATTATATATATATATATATATATATATATATATATATTTACAAGTGGGGGCCTTTTTTTTATTTGAGGGCCTTAGGAGATTGCATCAATTGCATCTATGGTTCAGTCGGCTCTAATTTTAATATTATCCGAAGTAATTGACAAATAAATTGAAATATTTATTTCTATACTATTTATTTATATTGATTTGTGTGGTAATTGAAAATGTGCACAAGAGTTTCAAATGTAATGAAGAGTTTTTGTATTAGAAATTACATCAATCTTTAATTCTAGAAACTCCTACAATTAAAATAATAAATTTTATTTATATAATTATTTATATTATATTTTAACCGCAGATCCATCATTTTTAAGGCAAATTCGCATAGGAAAAAAAAAAAAAGCTTACAACAAAATTATAATTTGACATTGTTCCTTCTATGGAATTAGATTTGGTCAATATACCATTTTCAAATAATCGGTGTACATAATGATGCAATATGAAAATCTAATGATTTTTGTATGCCAATTAAATTGGTATTTGTATGTGAATAATTTAATATACAATATACTTGCATCAAATGTAATCGGAAATTGTGAATAAAAAAGGCTATCAATTTATTTATAGACAAAGTTTAGTTACAAAATTAATTGTAGTTTTCTCCCCATTTTGGAGAAAAAACTTTTGGTGGGTCCAGGGAGAAAACACCCAGGCCCCACCATCTTTTTTCCCTCCCCCTTCCCAACCAAACACCCTTCAAAAAGTTTTTCACCCTCATTTTCTCTCCTTTTTTTTTCTATCCTCCCTAAAATCCTCTCTACCAAACACACCCTAAGGGTATGTTTGTTTAGAGGGATTTTAGGGAGGATGAAAAATTTAGGAGAGAAAGTGGAGAGAATGAAGTTTTAGTGAGTGTTTGGTTGGAAGGGAGAGAGGAAAAAAATGTGGTGGGGCCCGGGTGCTTTCTCCCTGAGTCCACCAAAATGTTTTCTCCCTAAAACTGGGAAAAAAACTGAGGGAGAGTCTAATTTGCTTGATTGACAAAAATGCCCCCAGTTGCCTCTTTTCTTTTTTTCTTTTTTTCTTTTTCTTTTTTTTAAGTTTTTGCTTTCCTGGGCAATGTTGGCTCTTCCTTATTATTATTTTTCCTTTTACTTTCCTGGGACATGTTGCCTCTTCCTTTTTTTTTTCCTTTTGATTTCTTAGGGCGTGGGTGTGATAGTGCTTTATTTTTTGTTTTTTGTTTTTTGTTTTTTGTTTAACTAAACATGATTTTTTTAAAAATAAATTTGGGTGATTGCTTTTTTTTTTTTTTTGTGCTTGTTTGTCTTTTTTTTTTTTTTTTTTTAATTGGGCATCATTTTTTAACAAGGGTATATGAGTAAATATATATAAACTCACTTTTTCCATCCCTCCACTTTTCCACTCCCAACCAAACAAAAATGAGAGAAATTAAAATCTTTTTTATCCTTCCACTTTTCCACCCCTCCAACCAAACGGACCCTAACTGCCACGCTTGGTTACATTTTGAGTGGAGGTTTAATGTTTTTGATGCATTTTCATTTATCCATTGAGAATTCAGATCTTCTAAAATTCCTAGAGTACTCTACAATGTAGAGTTCTTTAAATCTTAACATTTCTTTCAAAAATGGTTAAGATAGTGACACATCATCAATTCACTAATACAATCTTAAATTAGTCTTTCAAAACACAGAAATGCTCCTATTTATCCTAAATGCCTTTCAACTTCTATACTTATCTCTCTAAAAATTTTAAAAATAATAATAATTAAAAAAAAATTATGGACTTATCTCTGTTACTTCTTTTTTCAAAAAAACCAACAACCCAAAAACAATGATCATTATAACTTAAGCATTTATCTCCACGTTTCTATCTTTAAAAACCAAATAACAAACCTATCATTTTTCACCAGATGATTTTTTCAAGGGTATAGCTTTCATCTAGCGTTGTTGGCGACAAGATCTTTAGAGTTGGTTCTGGATTCTGGAACCAATAAAAAGCGTTTGCATCTCCAACTAAACATAATTGCTCAAGCAATTTTATTATTCTCACTGTTTCATTCTTGGAAGGATTTAACCATCCCAATGTCGAAGATAAAGTTTAGTATTAAGGAAGATAACTACTAGGGACCTCGAGATGATCTCAACCCAAAAGTCCCAAAACCTTGAGGTGACCTGGGCCATAACTCTAATTGCGATTAACTATCATATCAATCTTTCCAACCACACAAAAACAAACAAATAAATTAATATATAAAAGTCTTTTTTTTTTCTTCTTCTTTACTTTATATTGATACAAACTCTTTTTGTTTAATATTAATTTACAATTTATTAAGGTTGTAAATTTTAATTTGATCACTTTCATTTAATTTAGTATTAACACTTTTTTTATTATGCACTATTAAAATATATATATATATATATATATATATATAAAATAAAAAACAGTTGTGAAAATTTTATATCTCTATTATTGGTGGAATTAATAAATTAATACCAATTGCATTTCCTAGCTCATATATATATATGAACAAAAAAGGGTCTTGTGCATGTGGTCACTAACCCTGCTCACTTAAACTTGAAATTAATATGGTATGGAGCATCTTTGGGTACATTAGAGTTATCCATGTCATAACATAATATTTTTTTCGTTGAAGCGTGACTTGAACCAGCACACCCCTGCAAGCATCACATGATGCTAGTTTGGAACTTCTTCCAATGCACCATGCTCCTAATGGACATATATTAAATCTTCATAGTAAGTGTTGTGGTTTCAAGAATAATAATAATAACAATAAATTTCTTTTTGGTATTCTTGTGAACAAAATGCAAAAACACCGAAGGAGAGAAAAAAAATATATCTACCTTTGTAGTTAAGAAAATATGTATTTATCTTGAGAAATATTATATCTACAATATTTTCACAATAAATTATAAATGGCAGGTAGTTAATAGTTGTTTCGGGTGGGCAAAAAAGTAAATTTAAGTGGTAGATTCAAATTAGAACCAATAACAACTAATCACTTAAGATTTGTTATAAAAATATTATAAAAATGCTGTGGATGAGACTGGAAATGGTGGAACAACAGCTGTAGGCTTAAGTGTAGTAAAGTTAGCTACACTGGTATTTAAAATTCTTTACAAAAGAGTGGTCTCTTCATTGTCAGGTGAATTGGTGAAGTACAACGTAAACCTTTATTTATATATTTAAGTAATGGGTAATTCTGATGCCACACCCTCTCCCACAACTATTTGCACAACTTTCACATGTGGCAAGCCAACTCAGCACCTTGGGCCCACCAACATACCACAGCATCAGAATTACCCAATCACTTAAAGCCTGAGCGCCAAAACAAATTCCACAGTAAACATTACTCCTTTAGTCTTCTTCTCCCTCCCTCCGTGAAAAAGCTTGAGCGCCAAAACAGATTGCAGCTGCTGGAGTATTGGAACTACGGTGCGAAAATGAAAAAATCACTCCGGAAAACACCATCCTACACCAGAAAATAAAAACCCAGCCGTGAAAAACATAACCTCTTCACCGAAAAACCAAAACCCACCGCTCCCCAAACCCGCGAAAACCATCGTTCGTATCAGCTCCATCTATTATGGAAAAAAAAAAAGTTCTCTTCCAAATCTCAGAGTTGATCACCATCTGCCATCCAAGGAGGTGATTTTTCATTCCGCTTTTCCTAGTATTTTCTCTAGATTTCTTCGTTACTCTTTGATTCTTTGTTTTCCCCTGTATTATTGCTCTCATTCAGTAAAAATTATTGTGCATTTCTGTTAGTTTACTATGTAATGTTGTGATATTAGTTTACTTTGTCCATTGTTTGTTCTGTTCTCAACTAAATTGTTGCTGGGAGGTTCCTTGTTTTAGGGTCCTCCACTGCTTTATATACTCTCCTTGTACTCTGTTCTGTTTCAATGAAATCTAAATTGAAATATCAACAAAAAATGCAATCTTGAAGTTGTGAATTTGTTGCCTGTAATAACTGGGTTTTCCATTTTTCTATTGCATTTGGAAATGAGATTATGAAGCACAAAATTTTTGAAAGGATAAATTATAATATTTAGAATTATTAATTTTCTTATGATTAAGTGACTTTGTATTTTGATAATGTGTTATGAATTATATTGTATAGGCATGGCAGATGAAATATCAAATGTTTTCTCACATGTGAAATTAAACGAAGATCATATTGAGAATGATATGATGGAGGGGGATTCAAATGAAGATATTGAGAATGATATGGTGGAGGTGGAGTCGAATGAAGATAATATTGAGAATGAAATAGTGGAGTTGAATGAAATGGTAGAAACAAAAGGTGTGGAAAACAAAGCAGAAGACCCTAAGTTGGGAATGATGTTTGACTTCATTGATGATGCTGTGATATATTATAGAAGATATGCTAAAGAAAAAGGTTTTGCAGTGGCTAAAAGAACTTCTAAAAAGGGGAACGATGGGGTGGTGAGGTATGTGACCATTGCTTGTAGTTATGCTGGAAAGCCAAGGATTAGATTAAACTGTCCTGGAATTAAAAGGACTAGATCTACCAATCCAGTTCAATTGAAACCTCAAACAAAAACAGATTGCAAAGCTCAACTTAGGTTGTCTCTATGCCCAAATGGAAAGTGGATACTTAGATCCATGGTACTTGACCATAATCATGGATTGAGTCCTAGTAAGACCAGATTTTACAAATGCAATAGAATAATAGAACCACATGTGAAAAAAAAGCTTGAATTACACGACAAAGCTGGTATTAGAATGAACAAGAGTTTTAATTCATTTGTGGTTGCAGCAGGGGGACATGAGAATTTGTCTTTTCTAGAAAAGGATTGTAGAAATCACATGGAAAAAGTCAGACGTTCACATCTTAGGGAAGGAGATGCTAGTGCAATGCACCATTACTTTTTGAAAATGCAAGCTGACAATTCTGAATTCTTCTATGCAATGGATTTTGATGATGATGGTCGGTTGAAAAATGTATTTTGGGCTGATGCAAGGAGTAGGGCAGCATTCAAAGAGTTTGGTGATGTAGTTACATTTGACACTACATATATGGTTAACAAATATGAAATGCCATTTGCTCCATTTGTTGGGGTGAACCATCATGGGCAATCAACATTGCTAGGATGTGGATTGATCTTAAGAGAAGATACAAATTCATTTATATGGCTATTTAAATCTTGGCTTGCATGCATGTCTGAATGTCCTCCCAATGCAATTATTACGGATCAAGACAAAGCCATGAAAAAAGCAATAGAGATTGTTTTCCCTAATGCACGACATCGATGGTGCTTGTGGCATATCATGAATAAGTTGCCTGACAAATTTAAAGGGTTCAAAGACTATGAATCAATAAAATTTTGTATGAAAAATGTTGTTCATGATTCATTGACAAAAGAAGAATTTGAAGAAAGTTGGGGCAGATTCATTAAGAAATATCAACTTGAAAGCAATGAATGGTTACTTGGGTTGTATGATGAGCGACATCGTTGGGTGCCTGCCTTTGTGAAAGATATGTTTTGGGCAGGAATGTCAACAACGCAGCGAAGTGAAAGCATGAATGCTTTCTTTGATAAATACATTAATAAGAAAACTACTTTAAAACAATTTGTTGAACAATATGAGAATGCTTTGGCAGCAAAGGTGCATAATGAAACTGTTGAAGATTTTAATTCTTTCAATTCACGCATTTCTTGTATAACTATTTATGATATGGAGAAACAATTTCAAAGTGCTTACACTTTGAAAAAATTTACAGATTTCCAAAATGAGATAGTTGGAAGTATTTGTTGCAGTTTGTCTTCATGCAGGGAACATGATAACTTTTTCAGAGTATGAAGTACGTGAAGATATATCACGTGGAGAAGGTCAGCGGAGCGTAATTTTTCATGTGTATTTTAATGAGGATAACAGTGAAGTTAAATGCAAATGTAGGCTATTTGAGTTCAAGGGGATAGTATGCAGGCATCAAATATTGGTGTTTATTCATAGGAAGATTTATCGAATACCAGACAAGTACATCTTAGACAGATGGAATAAAAATGTCAAAAGGAGGCACACTAAAGTTCGAATAAGTTATGACAATTGGTCTTTGAAACCTGAAGCATGTCGCTATGAAAAGATGTGTAATGCGTTTTACGAGGTTGCTAATTTGGCAGCGGATTCTGAAAATGCATATAAGAATGTGATGACACAAATATGTGAAATGAAAGGGGAGCTCAAGGAAGGGGGGAATGCTTGTGGTAGCAATAAGCCTATTTCTATAGATATTCAGAATGATTCCACCTCATGTGACAATGGTCATGTAACATCAAAAGAAGCTAGAAAAATTCTTGATCCAGTGGTTGTTTCTCAAAAGGGGCGACCATCTTTTAAAAGGAAGATGTCAAAGGTTGAACAAGCTGTGAAGAAAAAAAAGGAAAAGGAAAAGAAAAAGAAAATGAAGACTATAATTAACGAAAGGAATGTAGTTAACCAAGTTGAGACTTCAATTCTTGAGGAAATTTGTGAGAAGGTTAGGCTATAATTATATTATTTACTTATTTTTTTGGATAATTAATCATTGTTATTACCATTATTAACTTTTGTACTTTATGCTTTTGTAGGATTCTGCCAAGGTTGGAAATGTGCATAATACAAATTCTACCATGGGATTTGGTATGCTTGAAATGCATGAGAGTTTTAACTTTAATGTAAGCCTCTTTATTTTCTATTATCAAGATGTTGCTAATAGGTTTAAATTAAGTATACTGAAATGCAATTATATTGTATATAAAATGTAGGATTTTGAAATGCAACAGTCACAATCACAGCATATTGGTGATAAGAGTTGTCAATTTTTTCCCCAATCGCTTGTGTGGCCAAACATAAGTGGAATTCCTAATATCCCTGGGGTACATCCATATTTTGGCCAACAAAATATGTTACAAGGAGGAACTTTTCCATTTCAAACAAGTATAACAAGTCAAAAGTTTGGTATGCACCCTTTTCTTTCCCATGATAATGTATCTCAGGTATGCATTTTTTTAGTTAAATATTTTTAAATTTTTAGTGAAATTTACGTTGCTAATTTGAGTGTATTTATTATAATATATATTATCCTTCATTTTATTTTGTAGGGTCATCACTATCAAAAGGTTGGTATGAATCAAAAGAAAAAAGTTGATAACGAATCTCAGGTATAATTTTTTCCCCTTAACTATTTTAGAGATTTTATAAATTTATAGCAAATTTGAATGGCAAAACCCCTAAACCCACTGAAGTTATACTAACTGCCCAATCTTGGACTTGCAGGTTCAAGGAAGCTTTTGAAACAAAGAAAAACCATGACAGACCTAACAAAGGAATTCAGTTTAATCACCAGAATATTGGAGGATGCTGGGATCTTATTATCAAAATAGCAAGAGCTAGGAAAGCTAGACCAAAGAGGACCTCTTTTGCTTATGAAGCTTCAAATAAAGAAGGATCATGTTCTCAGGTTGTGCCAGCAGTGGAGCTTCTACAATTACTGCAGCAACGCAAGAAGCTTTAGTAGTGTCTGCTGTTAAAGCAAAGAGTTTGGGATTCTGCAGAATTTTGATCATGTGTTGTAGTAAAGGTTTAGTTAGTGTTTGTAATTTGCAGTGTAGTCCTAACTGGCAGCAAATAACCTTGCTCTCTAACTTGGCATTTCTGCAGCAACAGACCCTTTTTGTTCCTCGGGTCATCTTAGGCTCAGTTTGTAACACAGCCAAGTTTGCTCTTAAGTTCCCTGGTCCTTGTTGCTGGGTGCACCCAGCATTTGTATAGTTTGTATTCCTTCAATTTTGGTATTAAAAAAAAAAAAAACGTATATATTGTAATTGACAGACTATGGATTTTGAAGACTTTTGGACAGTTAACTGTATTTGTACAATTGATAGGTACTGTAGTGTGACTCTGGATATTTGCAGATATTTGTAAATGTATGCATATGTGGATATTTGCTGATATTTGTAAATAGGTATTTGACAGTTGTAGGCTATTGATATTTGTAGATATTTGTGAGTGAGTGTAAGGGTGTGCACAAGTGGTGCCTATATATCTGTTGGGGTGTGAGTGTGTAGGTGTGACAATTGTGTGTGTTAGGATGTGCAGGGGATGTGCAGGGGAGTGTGCGTGTGTGTGCAAGGTGGTGCAGATATAGCTGCCAGGGGGTGTGTGTGCCTGCATGTTGGTGCGGATATAGCTGCAAGGATTGTAAAGCTCATGTAGATAAGAATTTCATTGTTTCTTCCCTATTATTTCTCTCTACCTTGTTCTTTGTTCCAAGTATCAATTCTTCTTCCCTTTCTTCCACTGAACTAGAATCTTATCAACAATACACAATACTACAACATACTTGGAATTATACTTTGAGCAAATCAACATAACAACAAGCAAATATTACACAAAGAGCAAACAAAAGGAATGTTCCACAAATTACAAAGAACAAGTTTTAATTTTTTATTTGACTTCCTTCTGTACCAGAGCAATCTTATAGTTGCTATGCATCCATTTTCCTCCTTTAAGCTTGTTAATGCCTAGTCCATATCAAAAGAGCAGCACCAATCTGCCCAGAAGTTACATTAGCTCAATTGAAGTTATTCCTTTACTTGGATGGAATTCAAAACACAAACAAGATTTTTAAGTCCATTGGATGGAATTTAAAACACACAAAATTTGTAAGCTCATTAAGAAATGGGTTTTTGTTTTCGGCAATGGATTAATATTTTGCAAGGATGGGTTTTCATTTTCCGATTTGGGATGGCGTTTTATGGCGTGGGATTTCCGTTTACGAGCCACCGTGCCAGTACTCTTGCAAAGCAAATCTGAGACGGACGATGTCTTTCGCGGATTCAAGGAGCAGTGGGTTTTGGTTTTTCGGCGGAGAGGTAATGTTTCTCAAGGTTGAGTTTTTATTTTCTGGCATGGGATGGTGTCTTCCGGGGTGATTTTTCCATTTTCGCACCACCGTACTCCAGCCGCTGCAATTTGTTTTGGGGCTGAAGCTTTTGCACATATGAGCTTTGGGAGGAAGAAGAAGGAAAGGTAGTTATGGTGGTATTTATTAATTGAAAATTTGAAATAACTAAAGTTAAGTGCTGTGGTGGTGGGCCCAAGGTGCTGAGGTGGCTGGCCACATATGAAAGTTGTGCAAAAAGTTGTGGGAGAGGGTGTGGCATCAGAATTACCCTTAAGTAATTCTATGTTTCTAACCTTTTTACAATAATTTTAAAACAAATTTTATAAAGCAAGTTATTTCTAATTAGTTACAGCTTGTCACTTATAATTTATTATGAAAATATTGTAGACATATTATTATTCTTTTTCCCTTTAAATTGGACAGTTTAATTTTATGTTTGTTAGAATATTCACATCAGTTTATGTAAAAAATTTTGTATTTTAAAGTATATAAACTTTTTTTATTTTTTATTTTACATAACCAATTTTTCAAAATATTCTCATCACTCACACACTAATCGAAAAAGTAAAAACTAAGAAATGAATAACATAATTTTTTTACACATGAACGGTACCCGTGTAAATTTACACTTACACAAATTTACACTGTAGACGTGGAAGGAAATGCAAATTTTTTTATGATTAGAAGGTGATTTTTGGGTTTGTTGGCCAAAATTTTGTATTTAACCCATTTTACATGCGTTGATGCAACTCATGCAAGTGCTCCTAGACTCATACATTGGTAAATACCAAATATATTAAGTGAAGTTGTAACCTTAAGTTACAACTAAGTTTGTAATAAAACTTTGTCCTTATTCAAATGCACACTTGTGATGTCAATAAAATTCAAGTTTTTTAAATTAAAAAAAAATTTAATCTTGTTTAATTTAAACTTCTTAATGATCACCCAATGAAAAATTATTCCTGGAACCGTATCTTGCACAGATGGATAATCAGGTCACCCTAGAAAAACAAATTCACCCGCTTAGAATTCTATTCAAACTTTCAAGGAAAAATATAATAAAATAATAAATTAAAAATGAAAACATAAAAATAAGTAACTAAAAAATTAAAATAAAAAATAAAAAAGAAGGAAAGAGATTGTTATATACCATCATTAATCTTCTTCACTGTAAATGCATGGGATGTACGAAATTCACCATAATTCATAGGTTGCTAAGCTTTTCTCTTGAACCCTCGTCTTCTCTTGAGTGGCTGCTAAAGCATTCCGGATTTTTGGCGCTATATCCATATTTGCCTATAGAAATTACAAATAGAAACGACTTTAAAATAAATTTTAAAAATTTACATGGCTTTGAACTAAATAAGAAAAGTACCAAAATGGGTTCCACAATTGAATTGACACGCTATTGAAGAACTCGCAAGAATAGTTTTACTCAGAGAAAAATCCAGTTGTGGAACATTTGGTATTTGGCTCTACATTCTTTAAAATTCTGGAAAATTCTGGAGTCCAAGATTCCAAATTTGTGACTAGCAAACTCGTTTTTGTGTCGCTGAAAATAATCCCTTAGAACATCTCGAACTGGACATACAAAGTTACAAACCCAAACACATTAGTGATATGAAGGAACCCATTTATAATATAACCTCCATGTTTTCATTCTTTACGATGTAATCGTGCTACTCTAGTGTTTGCTAGTGTTGCAAAAGAGTATGAGGGGGTCACTATTTAGTTAATAGGATGTCCCTCTCTCTCTTCCCCATTGTATATCATGATTTTCAATTAATAAAGTCTACTATCGTTTCCTCTCAAAAAAAAAAAGGAACTTCATGCAAAAATGAAAAAAAAAATCCAATCTTGATCTAACATACCTTCTTTGTTGTCAATTTTCATGGAAATGTTCATGATCACTGAGGGAATAACGTGTGACACTTCAATCTGGTTTTGCAGCACCTGAAAGTCTGCACTATACTCTCCAAGATTTTAAGGATGTGGAGCAATATTTAATTTAAAATTAAAGTGAGGTATTTTATTAGTTTCTTCCAATATCCCAACAGTGGTACTTGTTGAACATCTCTTTGCAAAACCATCAATTTTTTTTTTTAACAACTTTAGCCTTTAATGAATTGGTTGCTTTGTACTAAAACCAGAATGATCATGTCAAAATCGTGAAATATTAACTATGATATTGACATGTTAAACGTATTTCAAGCAAAATATGGTCACATTGGTATGAAGTATTCATATACGTAGAGTATTTTGAATATAAAATAAATAGTTTAAAAAAAAATTAGATTCTAAATAGTGTCATTTCTATTGAATACCTCAATTCAGTTTCAAACATATTATTTGCAATCCTTGCTCAAATTCATAGTTCGCAAAAATATGGCCTAGTCTGGGGTAGACTCAACACATTTTGGGGCTAGACGCAAATGTAAAATATATCATTACTTAATATTTTATAAGCAATACATAAATTAGAAAAAATAATTCAACATGTTTTTATATAATCTAATACATTAATCAAACTATTTTCATATATTTATAAAATCATATTTTAAAACTTTTAATTCTAAAAATATTGAAATAATAAGTATTAGAATAAATATCATGTTTTAGATGCTTACTGTCTCTTTTAGCAATGTTGGATTTCAGTTATTGAATAATAAATTTTAGTAATAAATTTGTCTCTAAAATTATTAATTCTAATTTTAATTTTGATAGAGAGAGAAAAAGGAAGAGTAAATTTTTTGGGAGATTGAAAATTTTACACTCTTAAGCTACCGCAAGCATTAGCAGCCAGGAGGCCCCCTCTAAGTTTTTAAATTTTCAATTAAGGGTGCTAATAAAATACTATATTGTCAATAAATATGCTGTAAATATTCTACTCCCCCCTCCCCCTAAGATTTTGAGTGAGAGAAAAAAAAATACTACTAGTTTTGCTAATCCTCTCTTAAAACATATTTTGGATTCCCTAAAATTATAGAATTGGTTTAGAAAAGTCAAAAAATAATAATAATAGAAAGAGCAAAACATCTAGCCTATTCCTGAGCCCATGACCCCTCCAAATTCAAATAATAATTCATACAAGTCACATCATGAGTTTTTTTTTTTTTTTAATATATAAGTAAAATAATAGGATATAATTACTTAGCTTTTTTTTTTTTTTAGAATACTAAATATTTTTTAAACATTCACGGGGAGAGGGGAGAAGATTACTTAGCTATTTTTAAAACCTTAACTGATTTGATTTGTTGCTTTACATTGCATGACATCATTTAAGTTTTCGAATTTAAAATAAATTCATTAAAAAAAAAAAAAAAAGTGAGTGCCACATATTAAATGAATCTTGGTGCAAATTGAGTAATGCTTGGCCGATGTCCCATAAATGATGTGAATATAATTTCATTGAATTTTGCATGAAATACGGTCATGCATGGTTCACGTGCTAACTGCAAACTAGCGCATGTAAATATAAAATCCCCTGTTTTAAGTGGAGTTAGTGAAATATGGGCATACAGATCCAAGTATGTTTGACTTTGAGGGAATCAAACATGAGTCCCTCCGCGCCTTGGATGTAAGAAAGTAAACTATATCTTGTATTGGATATATGTATCTTATCTTTCACAGCAAGTAGGTCTCATAAATATATATCTAATAACGGGTATAATTTTTCCTCTCATATTGTGTATTCTTACCTGTGTTGTTAGGGATAAGAACAAAAACGTACAACAAAAACAACACAATTTTCGTCCCTTAAGTTGAGAAAGAGGATATTTATGGGTTCTAATTATACAAAAATTTATATTTTTACATTCACCTTCAAGTGGGATGTTGAATAGTGAAGTTACCAAGAAAAATAAAAAGTACTAAAAACCCTTCTACATAATTGTTTCATGTAGAAATTGATTTTAGGGGCCTCTCCAAAAGGCTATTTAACACTAAGAAGTACTGTTAACACTTAGCTGAAAGATTGTAATAAATGCATAAGAAGTTAGTTCCAAGATTGCAAGAAGAGGACCTCAGTTAGTATAGATTGCAAGAAAAACCAAGAAATGGAGCCAAAATAGCAACTTACAAGTTGCTAGTTTGGTTACTTTGGACTTGCAAATAATTAACTAGTATAAATACTTGTAGTACATAGCACTTTTATGATCTTATCATTGAAGAAATGATGATGTACATGAAGTGTAAACTACTAAACTCTATATATATAAAAAATGAATTGTCAGTTTAACCCAAAAAATTTTTAAAAATTGGACCAATTTCTTTAAGCGCAGGGACTCTAGCCTTGACGGCAACAACTGATACGAATAAGCCATGGACAACACATTTGGACCTTATTATAGTCCTTGACGCCAAACCTAAAAAGGAAGTAATCCTCGACCAAGTCCAATTTCTAATCAAGATAAACTGCTGCAATTCTCTCCCTTGATTCTCTTTAACCTTTAATATATGCTTAGAACTCTCACTACCCATTTGTTCAAATACATCCTCGTTTCACAAAATAAGCATCCAAATGTGCAACATCCTCAACTTTACGTCTAATATATCAGATACTCCGTGATAGTACAACATCCTTAAAAACATTAGGAATCTGATAAGAGTTTGGGTAAACTTCATGTTTGGTCCCTAACCTTTACACCATATGTTGATTTAGTCCCTAACGTTTTAAATGTGTCAATTCAGTCCCTAATATTTTGGTGTTGTCTCAAAATAATCCCTACCATTAAGTTACGGATGGAAAATGCTGACGTGGCTAACGGCTCAAATAAAAAATTATTCTAATGCCACCTAAGTTGCCATGTGGACTGCCACATGTCTTAAACTTAAAAAAAAAAAATCCACGTGTAATCAACACATATCTTCAATCTTATTTTCTCTTGGTACTTTTTCATTTTTCCAATCAAATTTATCTAGAAACGGTCACTTAACAAAACAATTCAGAGTAAAAAAAATTAAACTCCAGCCACGAAGAAAAAAACTCAAAACAGGCCATTTAATTTTTCAGAGAGTATAGTGCCTAAAAATAAAACACACTATAATATACTAGTATAATTCAATTTTCATGAAGAAAATAAATAAATGTAAAAACAAAATAGAAGCTTTGCTAATTTTGAGTTCATCAAAAAATAAAAAATAAAAAGTTCATCCAAAAAAAAAAAAAAGAAGAAGAAGAAGCTTCGTTATCTAAAGTCTGAACACATTGCCCGCTACAGTGGAGATTTCTAATTCATTCATATTAGATGAGGATAATATAAAAGGGTAAACACTTTTTCAGTCTTCCGTGAGAAATGATTTTCGTCATTGCGTCGAGAGAACACTTCATGCTAAGGCGGTTGAGGATGTGGTGGATCTCGGCGATGGAAATGAGGACATTCTAAATTGGGTCATAGAGCCAAAACGCGTTGAGGAGCTTGGAGGCTCCATTATATCTGGAGCTAGCAGTTTAGGAGGCGATTCAACTTCTTCCCAATGAAGGCAATGACTTCTCTCCTCTCTGGCGAGGTTTCACACAAATGACAATGCAAAGAGAAGAGTTAGTGCTTTTGGTTGGTTTGTCTTCTGTATAAATGCCAAGAAATTGAGATGTTTTCTTGGTGGCTGGCACTTCAATTTTTGGTTGAGTTTCTTTTTGCAAGTGTTTATTTCCAAAGAGAGTGCAAAGAGAAAAGTGTAAAAGAGAAGTTATTTGAGATGTAAAGACGGGACTCTATTGACACCACCAAAAGGTTAGGAACTATACTGACACATTTGAAAAATTAAGGACCAAATTAATATATGATAAAAGGCTAGGAACCAAACATACAATTTACCCTAAGAGTTTTCATAGGAAAAGTTGGAAAATAGAGATGATAGACTGCGAGTTCTTCACGTTTCCACCATGTGAACACAATTTTTTGAGCACCTACGTTTTCTATAGAAGGAGAGGGAGACTCTTAAAAACTACTAAAATGGCTTGTTGTGATAGGAGTAATATCTCCTTTAAATATGAAAGGTTCACATACCACTTTTATTATATTGTACCGTTACAATAGGCCATGTCAACATCTGAGAAAATGTTATGCCACTAAACTTAGGATCCGTTTGGATTGAACTTATTTTTATTGAAATTGAAAACCGAAAACACCGTAGCAAAATAATTTTTAAATATGTAAATAACGCCGTGAGACCCATTTTTAATATTTTTAAATGCATGAACAGTACTGTTACAGCACATAAACAGTACTGCTACAATGCACGAACAGTGATTTTTGTCTCTACACAGTAAATTCATGTGATTTTACACAATAAATTCATGTGATTTTACCGTTCATGTGCTGAAATGATAAAAAAAAAATTAAAAAATTAAAAAAAAAAAACCCAAAACGCTGATCGCAGAAGCGCAAAACGCACAATCCAAACGGGTACTCATTGGGAAGAGAAACACGGAGAGGGAGGGGGGAAGTTTATACCACGTAGAGCATAGATACTGCAATGATCAATATAATATAGTAATAGACACCATTTGCTCCACTGGGACCATAATCCACAACTAAAAACTTAAATTAAATTCCAACAAACAAAATTTGGAATATAAAGATTCAAAATAAAAAATATAAATAACATTAGCCATGCATAAAGGTCTTCAATCCCTGCAAAGACTGCAACATCCCCAGCAACAACACATACAAGCACATCCTCCAATTCTGCAACAAGAATCAGACATGCCAAATAAGACATCAATATTCCAAAATGAGCAATTAAGCATACAATATTCCTGTGGTCAAAAGCAGGCAGTGCATACAATGATAGGCTGATCACAAAATAACCCAACAAGTGGCACAAGCATAAATTCATTGGTATAGAAATAATTATTATAACAATACTTACATATTTTGTTGAAGGCTACAATGTCACAGCTCTGGACATATTCATTAATTGGTTCGACTGTAAGATGTTCCTCAATGAGAGTGTCAACAGACACCAAGTCATCCACAATGGTAAGCATTATCGTCATTTTCTTGATACCATACCCAACTGGTACAAGTTTAGCTGTCACAATCAATAAATCAAAGTCAGAACAGAAACAAAAGATATAATTGGTTAGCTACAGTGACAAGACATCAAGGAACAATAACAAAATCAAGAGAAATAGAATGTGTTGCTTCACTGTCAAGATCACAAACGAATAACATAAATACTAAGAAAAAAAAAAACTATTTCATCATAAACATAAAAACAGGGAAACTTGTAATAAAATTAATGGTAAGAATGACGTGATTATGGAAAATGAAGTTTTTATCAACCATCAGTAAAAAGTTTGATAATCAGTCCTCCCATTAAGATAATTTTTGGAAGAAATGGGAGCAAGACAAAGCCTTTTGCTCGATTACTTTTTAATGTTCAAAATTAACACAAGGAATCACATATAAAAAACATACATGCTCCCCAAAGCAACCCTTCCATCTGAACACTTCTTACTGCTTCCTCAAGCTTTTTCATATCAGTTTCATCATCCCATGGCTTCACATCCAAAAGAACTGATGACTTTCCAGCTGATAATGAAAATCATAATTAAAAAATAGCTCAAGTTAATGCCAGCGGGAATGAAGATAGGGAGGAAGACACTTCAACATATTTAAAAGCAACATAAGCATCATGAAAATAAGCCAGAAAACTCACACTCTTTCTTTTTGCCAGATGCCTTGACAGCAGCAGCACGTTCCTCAGCAGCCTTCTTCTCCTCTTCAGTCTCTTCACCGAAAAGGTCCACATCATCATCATCATCATCCTCAGCAGCAGCAGCCTGAAAAAAGATGTTTTGACAAGTATGAGATCAAACTACTTTAGACAAATCTTGGAAGATGAAAAGAAAATGATTAAAGATAACAAGCACTGGTACAATTGCAAGAAAGCATAAAGGAATAGGATATAAGTATTGACCAAATTGACTCAAAAGAGAATATGATTGAGAGGACAGAAACGTGTGAGTATTAACAGCCAAAAGATGATAGAAGGTACTTGCCTTTGTGTCACCAACAGGAGGGGTTGCAATCGCCTCCTCTTCGATGGGGGCAGCTCCCTCAATAATGACACCACACCCTTCTTCAGAAACACCTCTAGAATGGAAAATCAATTGAATGAGAAACAGACATTATGGAAATTACTGCATAAATTAGCCCAAAAAACCCAAGTAATTCAAGAGAATCAAGACGAATGCAAGGAAACAAGGGACAGGGCAAATGCAATGCTGATTTTTTTTTTTTTTTGATAAGTGGTAAATACAATACTGATTTTGAGACAACAATAAACTTATTAATTAACTTACGAGATCCTCAAGAGTGCATCGATGTGATTGTACCACCGAGACACATTAACGAATTCAGCTGATGGAGCCTCGGAGAGTGCTGCATGAACAGTGATATCATCCTTCGAAGCTTGATAGCTGAAAAGAGCAATAGACATTTTAGAAACTACAAAATAAATCAATAAACCAACCATAATCATCGTCTTTAATTAATCATTCTCAATTAAGAATTGAGAAAACAAGTACAGGAAGAACAGGAAAAAAAATGCCAAAAACAAAAGGAAACAAAAGAAAAATGATAGGATGAAACTTACCCTGTAATGTAACTGCGTGTAAGCAGGTAATCGTCAAGCTTCTTCAGGCCAGATGGTGATTTGACATCATAGAATGTGACTGCCATTCTAGCTAAGTATTTGGTTCTACAAGCATATTAGAGGCAGACAACAAAATAAGGGTAAGTGCATATTCACCCTAATGCATAAAACCAAACTTACAGAACAAAAACTAGAAAGTCAAATAAACTAATCATCCCCACTAAACCAAGCCATCTAACAGAATTCCATAACATATCATAACTCTGAGCAATTGAAGTGTTTATTAACAAGAAAATTTGACAACCGCAAGCTCACATGCTCCACACAACAAAAATTGGTTAACTGATTATATATAATATAGTTTTATTACAAGTAAGTTCCGTTGCCAATAAAGATCCATTTAAACTAAAAGCACATTGGCAATATTTACACACATATCGAGAGAGAACGATAAAACTTAGGTATAGTTCCTTAAGTGTACCTAAGAATCAGTACCGAAGTTTTGTTATAGATCACATAGCTTTTGATTTGTAAGTTACACATGCCAAGTAAGACCCTTTTGAGCTAAAAGCTTATTGGCTATATATATAGAGACAAGGGTAAATCTTAGGTACAGTTCCAAAGGTACTGTGCCTCAGATTACCCAACAAATTTAGTTTTACCACATTTATATAAAAATCATTAACCCAACAAATTTTGAATCTGCAAAACTAAATTGAAAGCTAAATTTTGAAACTTTATATCCCATCTAGGCTTTAAAAGTGAGCATTGATGAATACATAAAATTAAAAAAAAACAAACCCATCAGCTTACTGATAAAAAAAAAATTCAAACAAAAACAGCATTTTGATCCCAAAAAAATAAAAAACTGACCCATCAAAGTTTATAGGTAGTATATCAGATTTACAATCAACATAAACACAAACACATATATGGGATCTGAGATTACCGGAGATGGAGGAGCTTGGTGCTGTGTGAGAGAGGCGATGAGAAGATTGAAGAATTTCTAGGGTTTGTAAAGTGCTACAGGAGGGGACGATTTATAGAGTGATGTGTTCGACCCAACCCACAATATACGAATCGTTTAAGGACCCTCGAATAATCCCTTGATTATTTGTGTTTACCCGACCCGACACTAATGGTTGTATGGATTCGAGGTCTTTTTAAAGGAGTTGGGCTTGGGAAGGGTTAAGTACTCAAACAGTCAAACCCGACCCAATTATATATTTAAATTACTCAAATACTTGTAATAATTTGAGTAATGCTACTATATACACACACACACAAAAAAAAAAAAAATTGATAATATTTTTCACACCAATTGATTTTACAAGCTTTTTGGGTCATCACATACATCATTTTTTTACTTACTAGCTATTACCAATAATCTGCCATATTAGCATGTGTCAAAATTTTATTTGTCTTAATCATGTGTCTCTCATTCACTCTCTACTAAAAGATTAGGGTTTCTATATAGTGATTTTCGAATCATTTCTTGATTATGTTGTGTTGTTAGAAGACTTAGAAGAAAGGGAGTGGAAGTGATGCGATGTTCAACAAGGACAAAGTTTATATTTTGAAATTTCCTTTATCCTATAATTTCAAAAACGCATTCAAATTACTATTCACATATACTTGTAGGATAAATTTGGTATATTGAGTGGTAATTATATGCAAATATAATATTAATAGATGATATAATTATCTTTTATATTGTGATTCGTTTGAGTCAAGTATTCACTTGTTATTTAGGTGTGATATAGCCTGAGCCATTTGGGTTTGCTATAATGTGGGCTCATAAGTCATAATATACATGCTTTCCTTCACTAGTAGTGCATATATTATCAAATTCATTCTAGATCATTCCCTCAAGGTTTTACTTAAATATTGATGGAATAGTTGCTTCGAATTAGTACTCAAATGGTAGTGACAATTGATACAATTATGACATTTGAGGAATCATGTGCTTCATGACATAGTTAATCAAATTAATTTGCACCTAAGTATCAATAATGTGGGGAGAAGAATCTTTGAACACACCTTAGTTATATAGAATCAAGAAGTTTTCAAAGAGAGAAATTGCTTTCATAAAATAAGCCCATTCTCATTGAAGGAGAATATCAATTTTGCATTCAAGCCATCAACAATTATGATAATTTTGCCCACTGGCTTTTGATTATCTACTACGCATAGAGCTAAAATCTTTTTTCTCAAGCGCTCTATTTATTTCAGCAATGATGTTTTCTAGTACTTTATTTGTTTTAGCAATAATATTTTTTAGAAAATAAGTCATTTTCCAAAAAACATTTTCCATAAAACTATCTCATTTTCCTATGTTTGGTAATAACCTTAAATGAGTTAAAAAAAATAATCTCATAACTTCCCATATTTAGCTTTTTGTGAGATAGATTTTTTTTTTTTAAATTAGTGGAAAACAATCTCTTAAAATAAGTCATACTTTTTATGTTGACTAAAAATAGTTTTCTTTTGACTTATTTATTCTAATGCTATCAAACATTGGAAAAATACGAAAAACTATCTTTACACAATGTTTTCCATCGAAAAAAACAAAGCATAGAAAATGAGTCATTTTCAAATAAGCATTTTCTATAAAACTATCTCATTTTCCAATTTTTGGTAACAACTTTAAATAAGTTGAAAAATATTCTCCTAACTTTCCTTATTTAATTTGCTGTAAAATAAAGTTGTTTTCTAAAGCAATTTAGTGGGAAAAAAAAAAATCTCTAAAAATAAGTCATATTTTTCATATTGACCAAAGATAGTTTTTCTTTGACTTATCTTTTTTTATATTACCAAATATTAGAAAATACGGAAAAACTATCTTTATACAAGATTTTCGACGAGTAGATGTTCCTTCTATTGGGTAAAAAGATAACTTAACCTTGTGGCTCATAATCTGTGTTAATGTGATATTAACAATTATTTTTTGTTGTAATAATTCCTCCCTTCTGGTTAGTGCTTGGTTTTCTTGGAGGAAAAAATTTGCATTTGTTTTTTTCCTTTGGTGTTCGTTTAATGTAAATTTTTTTTTTTTTGAAACAAACACACATAAAAGAGGGAATAGGGTTCTAAGTTCTAAAAGGACTCATTCTCAAAAAAAAAAAAAAAAAAAAGGTTCTAAAAGGACTCTATTATAAAAAAGCCATGCTTGATAAGAAAAACACAAAAACAAAAATAAAAGATTTTTTAAACAACATCTCTCTTATCACATAGAAACGACGTCGTATTTCTGTGAGTGAACACTGCTACGAGTGCGAGACATAAAAGAAATAAATTATATACTACTACACAGTGCACAGAGAGATCAGATAAGGAAGAAGAATTCAGATTGGAAAGAATGCCAAAGAGAACAACCCACACGTACTCAAGCGAGGACGCAGCACCAGATGGACCTGACTCCGATCTCTTCGTCTATTACTGCAAGCACTGTGCCTCTCATGTCCTCATCACAGGTTCTCCTCTCTCTCTCTCTAAAACCCTCTTTTTATAGTTTTAAATTTCATCAATTTACCATGTAATACTTTCTTCACCATACTTCAATCTGTGCTCTAAATATATAAATAAAAGAAGCTTTAAAGCTTTAACTTTGAATATTATTGCTGAAGTATGTTTTTTATAAGATACCCAGTTGCAGAAAATGCCCAAAAGGAAGACAGACAAAGCGTATGTGTTGGACAAGACAAAGCATCTTGCTAGGTTGAACATCAATGATGCTGGAAAAGTTCTCTTGAAGCGGTAATTGAATCATCTATATAGGATTTTAGTGTACCCTTTATGTTGTTTTGAACATATCAAGTATTAGTCCTAAACTTTAATGTTAGTTAAACTTTGTTCCTGGGGTGAATGCCACTGGATTACCCGGCTATTGGATATGGCGGGTGGGGTCAGTTGCTTGTAGGTTTTAATGGCTAGAGGCGAGTCCAAAGGACTCTTCTTTAAAAATGTTCCCTATGTTGCCAAGAGCCTTGTAGCTCAACTGGCACCTCCTAACGTTTCCAATAGAGACGCTTAGGTTCAAATCCCCCTTCTCTTATTGTAACCATTGATTTATCTACAAAAAAAAAAAAAAAAAAAGTTCTTGACATTAAAAAAAACGCGGTTAATTTTTGGCCAAATGTTCCTTTAGACTGAGATATCTGATCACTATCTTATAAGGACAAAACTTATGTAGGTTTCCCTATGTGGCTACTTAACTTAAAAAATATACTTTCATCCATGAAAAAAAAACCACATAGCAGAATCTTGAGAGAGGAACTTAAGATAAAGCATTTAAGTATTGTATTTAAGTCTTGCTCATCTTATAATACACTATCTTATATTTAGAAATGCTATGTATAAAGTAAATAGGATTGACTTGCAATTATTGTACAACTGCCCATTGGTATGGTCTCTTACAACATGTGCCAAACCATAAGGTTGGAATGGAAATGAGTGTGTATAGGATTTTCTTTTCATTTAACTCATGTTGCTAAAGTTTCTTATGATAGTTCTTTTTGTCTTGAGCTTGTCTATTGAACACGTTGTGTTATTGAATCAATTGAGCATATATAATTAGCGATTTTTTGGAGTTGTAAGTATATGTGCATTAGAACATATGTCATTGTGGATCTTTCTAATCCAGGGGTGAAGGGAAATTGGAGAAGCAATTCCGTATGAACTGTATGGGTTGTGGGCTCTTTGTCTGCTACCGCTCAGAAGAAGATTTGGAAGTTGCTTCTTTCATCTATGTTGTTGATGGTGCCCTTAGCACGGTTGCTGCTGAAACTAACCCACAGGTATAAGAAACAGTAGTATATAGGCTTTTTATCAGCCATCGTCTATAGGCTCAAATGTATAAAATAATTGAACTCTAGACCATTTCTTTGAGAATATGTAATTATGACAAGAAAAGGGATTTCCCTCTCTCTTTCTCAAGTTTTAACTCTAAAAGTTTAACATTTACTTTTTGGTATTTGCTGTAGGATGCTCCTGTTCCACCTTGTATATCACAGTTAGAAGGAGGACTCGTTCAAGTTGCTATAGAAGTTGAAGATCGTGCCCAACGCTCAGCAATCACAAGTAACATGAATTTATATTATTGACATGCATTGCTTCTGCAGCACAAAGTTAAATAGAGTTATTTATTATTAAAAAAAATAGAGTTGATCTGTTTTGAAGGAAAAACTTGTTCATACTTCTTGCATACAAGTGTTCAATCAAATCATCTAGTTGCTGATAAATAAGAACTAATATTGTGCATGCAGTTTCTAAATTTTTAATTTCTTCATTCAATTCATGAGAATTATATTTCAATGAGTGCCTTCTGGTATAGACACACCTTGGGTTTAATACCTTATTAATATTTCTCACAAAATCAACTTGCAAGAATGATCTTTTATTGAAGTTGAAACTGAAGAAAAGACAGTGATCTAGAGACTCTTTTTTGGGCAAATGTCTGCACCAAGCATCATGGCTGGGCTTTTATCTAAAACTTCGAGGCCTTGATAAACATTTTTGACTGTTTGGTGCGACAACTTATCAACAGATGTGTTTTGCCTAATCAGGCACAAACTATACATACCTCCATTTGAGTGTTTCTGTGTTAAGTATGCTTGTACATGTACATGTTTATGTTTTACCTTTGTTCTACATTCATATATATATACAAGTAATAGAAAGAACACCATAATTGTCTTTTCTGTCAGCAAGTGTATCAGCAACTTAGTCTTGCGTTACCTCTTGTATATCTTACCCACTGACGTCTGCAATAAATCTGAAGGATTTGCCTAATTTATGAAAGAAATAACGTTTGCTCTGACCTGTAATTCTCATTCTTCATGCCAGGAGTGAATGCTGATGATGTTCGTGTTACCGTAGCTGCACCTGCAGCCCGTGGGGAAGCAAATAATGAACTTTTGGAATTCATGGGCAAAGTATGAGCTGTTTTCAACTTAGGCAGTTGAACTTGATCCTTATTTTAATACCCTTTTAAATGTCATGTTAATCCTAAACACGTTTGCTTTTGACCTAGGTGTTGGGTCTGAGATTAAGCCAGATGACTCTCCAACGAGGGTGGAATAACAAATCTAAACTCCTTGTGGTGAGTTAAATCATCTTTCTCTATTGCTTAGGGTGTGGGTCTGTATGCTCATGTGTTAATGTGCTCATATGCTGCTTTGGGTTTTCTAGAGACCGAATAATTTATTTTTCTGATTTTACTTTCACATGGCAATATGTTAACATCTTCATACTAAATTAATGTCCTACTTTTCAAGATAACCCTGGTCCACAAGCACCCCTATCCTACATACAGTTTGTGCACCCCCACCCCAGCCCACCCCCACTCTCCTGAGTTTGTATTTCAAGTTTTTCTGCTTCTAATTCAAGTAGTAAATTCTAATATTCAAGGAAAAATGTGACAGATTGGCCTTTTTAACCTCCTCTTTTTTTTCTTTTTTCTTTTTTTTTTCGGATTTTTTTTTTCCCATACCAAATTAACTGAATGTTTTATAATTAACTGAAGTGCATTTATTTAGAAAGCAGCATAGGTGACAATGACGTGCAGTAGATGTTTATAAGAGACACTTCTTAACTACTTGCATGGTTGTACGACATAGACATATTACAAGTAAAACTGTCTTATTCTGGGATGTATGCCCTTAATGACCATTTCATGCCAGTAGTAGTTTAGAAAAGGCTGCAATAGTTGATCTGTTTTAAGTTTCTGTATCTTAACACCTCCCCTCCCCCCGCTTTTGTGTATAGCTTGCAATAGGTCACATTTCAAGTAAAACCATATGTTTAAGGTTCTTATCTCAGATGTTGAACCAAGTTCATTAACTTATGAAAAATTTTATCAGGTGGAAGATTTGTCTGCTAGACAGGTATATGAAAAACTTCTGGAAGCTGTGCAACCATGAAGCTCCTTTTGGATGCATATTGGGTTTGAGTCTTGCAACATTCTTTGTTGCATAGGCTAGTTTTGAGCATGTGTTGTAATTCAACTATACAACGTTGTTATTCAGCTTCATTCAGTTTTAATGATTTTCACTATCCATGTAGGCTTACGATCAAATTAAGTTTTTATGTTTCTTTTTCCCCCAAAATGGTGTAGATTTATGAAGGTAACTATCCCACTAAAATTCATCACCCAATTATAATTTATAAATAAGATGATCAAATACTACGTTAAAAATTAGTTGTTGATTGTTTGGATCAGCTATTTCAAGCAAAATTACCAAAGACGTCTATATTTAAGGTTCATTGATTTATAAGTGATTTGATCTATATATTGTCACATTGCTATGCAAAACTGGATGAAACTATCAAACCGTATTTTCTCTACCAGCTGATTAGCCATCTTTATTCATTACATCAGGACACTGAATCTGTTTTGCAACTTGAATTTTTGAAATCAATTCTATTGAGTAATGTTAACCACAAAGGTTTTTGATTAAATTCATTTCTAGCAACTGCCTGGCACAATGAACTAAGGTTCAATATTGCAGGACTTGCCTTCAGAAGTTTCCACATTTAGCTTTAGTAAAGAATCTAAAGATCCATTTTTGAATGGCTAGTTTGTATGGAGACATTGATCAATGGCCCTATAAATTGTCTTGCCAAACAGCTACCTTATCTTTACAACCAATTATTGGTCAAAAGCCCCAACTTTTTAACACCATGGATATCTAGAATAACAATAATTATTTCATGCATTAGATACATGTAATGTGCGGGTTCTACAATTATGAGACCCACATGCTTTGAAATAGCTTCTGCTGGCATTACCAAATGAACCTTACTAATTTGGCTTGAATTTGAACTCTAAAAACATTCAGACAGCTCAGCTAGTAACCAGTAGAGGATCAAAACAGTTCAAGCATTCATGATAAACGGGACAAAGACAATTTCAACTGGTTTGAAATAAGCTCCAACAACACAATACAAATATCTCCAAAGAGACTCTGAAAATTTAACACTTTATGAAAGAAGGCAGACAAAAAGGTTCTAATGTTACTGTAGTCAACCAAGAAAAAGACTGCTGACAGACTACAACTCTGCATCTCAAGAAGAAGCGCCACTACGTAATGCTCTAGCCTTTGGTTTCTTAGGAGCCAACTGAGTCTCAGGCTGCAAAATCATTGCAATAAAGAAAATTATGTCATACAGATGCAACACAATATTAAAAAAAAAAAAAAAAAACTACACGAGCAAGTTTTCACAAATACAAAGAGAACAAGCACATTAAATTGGTTTCATTCATCAAGAACTGAAGGAAAAAAGAAAGTAAATCATATAGAATTACCTCCTTCTTGACAGGTTCTTCCTTTTCAGATAAAGTCAACTCAATATGGCATGGAGATGACATGTAAGCTGCCAGCCAGATTTAGAAGTAATTATCAAGTTGACACACTTTAATAGAAAAAAGATACACAACTCAGCAGTGGACAAAAAATACTCACGGTTGATTCGTCCATGAGCACGGTATGTGCGACGCCTTTGCTTTTGGGCTTGATTTACCTGGATGTGAGATATGAAAAGCGAATCCACATCCAAACCTTTCACCTATAGAATAGTTGATAATATGCAAATGTCATTAGCCAACAGAAACAGAACCAGGATAGGAAAATTTGCTGCTAAAAAATACAAACCTCAGCATTACTCTCAGCATTCTTAAGTAAATCCAGAATAAACTGTGCAGATTTAACAGGCCAGCGTCCTTGTCCATTTGAATGGCGATTCTTAGCTTGTGCAGTTCGCCCAACTCCTCTACAAAACCGCCGGAAGGGAATGGCTTGCTTGTGGGCCAAAACATCCTCCAAATATCTTTTGGCCTTGGTCAAATGCAACTTTCTAATTGCAAAGGCTGTCTCCCTCGTATTCTGAACATCAAGAGAGGAAATGAATCCAATTACATAAACATTAAAAAAACACTAATGATCCAAAAAGAAAACAGAATATCATGCAAAGAGGGTACCCCATACCTGAAAATGGAATTATATGAATTATAGTTTGCACATATAAACATGTTGATGTTAAAACTTCTAAAGGTAATAAATGCATTACAATGAAGAACATACATTGATACACTTTATCTCAACTTCAGAGTCAACTACATTAATGACTATCTATCATGTCTGAAAGTTAAGGCCTGTATCATGTACCAAAACCATTGACACAACAGTTTCTTTGTGTGAGCATAATTAAGAAAACAGTCAAGAATTGAAAAAGAAAGGTATGACAACAGTGCATAAAAATTATAAACGAGTGTTATGCTAGACATATTTCTCTATAATGTCTCAAAGAGGAAGGAAGATAACCATTCAAAAAACCTTTGAGAAAATGAATGAACAAGATTCTAGATAGGTAATGGAGAGTTGCTCATCTCATCAACAAAAAGAGCCATTTTACCTTTCCATATCATCAAAATGAATAATTAAGAGATAAAGAACAGCATTAGCACAAAAGGTTCTAATGAAAAACGTTATTTCTGGTCCATGATGCTATGTCAGTTTTCACATTTACATCTCCTTTTCTCATTTGGCTCTCCCCTTTGTGTCCTAGTTTTTAAAATGAACAGATGACATCTCCCCTTCTTTTCCTGGATGTTACTCCGTATTATTATGAAAATATTCTTTTTTGCATAGGGGGAAAAGCAAGATATATTTGAGCTAAGATTCACAGAAACATTTCTCACCACTTTTTCCACTAGACAAGAAAATGGAATGAGAGCCTCTAAAATCAACTCCAAGAATTTACTATTTTGGCTAACTACAGAATCGGAAGGAGTATAACATATATTGCTAAACTTTTTAGAAAACTCAGACCTTTACCCAACAACCATGCAAGTAGGTTTCCTAAAGTTTAGGAAGAACCCTTAATGAAGGGCAATAGTTCCCTGTCTTTGGCCAGCAGTTTAAACAAAGAAAAGAGACAAAATGATGTTAGGCCACATCTTATAAATGTTAGGATTTTAATAAATTTTTCTATCCAAACAATGCTAGTGACATGTGCTAAAAAATACATGATAATTTATTTTGAATGAAGGTCACAAGGCAAAGCGATTATGATAATACCATCTAACCTACTTCAAATAACCTATGGGTTAAGCCAAATGGCACCACAGCCAATGGGGCAACAGGTTCAAGTTCCACAGCGAAAATGATTAAAGATCATCATAATTTCCATAAATTGAAATAATTAATCAAGCAAAGGTATAATTAAACAAACATATACATCACAAGCACTTAAAACAGACTCCACACAATCAAAAGAGAAATTTAACAAAGCTGACAAAAGGGTACCTTGAAATGAACTCGGAGATCAGAACCCCTGGCCTTGCAGGCTGAAAAATGGCCAGACAAATAACAATATCAAATTTCTATTATATTAAGATTAGTTGCAGAGATTCATCACCCCAAAAAATTTGAATGTCATATTTTATATTTATGTTTAGCAAACACACTTTTTTATCTAGTACAAGATAAAAATAGAAAATCTATAATCAAAATATAATCTTTCTTCATCATCCTAAATTTTCTCAGCTACCAAACAAATAACCCAATAAGATCCAATGAAACTATAGTTAAAAAGTGCAAAAAAAGCTAAAAATTCACATACACTTGGTGGGGTTGTCTGGCTCCTTCGAATACTTCACCTGAAAAGTCAAAACAACACATCCCATTAGAAACCAAAACCAAAATATAAAACGAAAACACTTAAATAGCAAAGCTTTGCAAGTTATGGTTATAATTTTTTTTTTTTTTTTTTTTGGAAGTATTTCCAAAATGCTTTTGAAAAGCAAAATTTGCTTTAAAACGCAAGAAAAGCACTTTCCAAAGGCCAAAACAAACAAAACCCAGATCGATTTTAGCTGAGAAACTAAACTCACCATGGTTGCTGGCTCTGTTGAATGCTGTCTTTACCAAAATCCCAGCCAAAGAGAAAATGCGGTAAGGCGCTGAGAGATATAAGAGAGCATATGAAACCCTAGGGTTTACGTGTTTAGATTTTGTTTGGGCTTGAGTCAGCCCAATATTGTTTTTGGTATGGGCCTCTTTCAGTGATATGTTAAAGTACCTGGGTCATGGGCTGTCTTTCTATTTATTTCGGCTTTATTTATTTATTATTATTATTATTATTTATTTTTGAGAGGATTTTCCCATCAAATTTTTTTTGTGACCATTGGTGGGCTCACTGGTTGTTAGAGGCTCACTCTAATCTCTATACACATGTTACGCAACATACATTTTCTTTTCTTTTCTTTTCTTTTCTTTTTTTTTTTTTTTTTTTTTTTTTTGTGGTGACAACTAACCGGCAATAATGAGGTCGAATAAGGGGTGTCTTGTTTTCATCTAAGGATATGAAAAACTATGTTAAACGAGAGTAGGTAGAATGCAAATAGGGTAAACTGAAGATATTTCATCATCTATAATAAGATAATATGGTGGTTCGTTCTCATTAACCTTGGGCTAATCAAGCCCAAACCTCCAATTTATTTGTATCTTGGATTGTGATTATCCCATAATGGGAGGTCCAATGAGCAATTGATGGTGTCATTGGTGATCTTATGGTGGTGTTTCAATACTAGATTGCCTTAGATTCAGCCCAGCCATGGATGCTACCAAATAGTCGAGTTCCCTTTTTATAGTCCAAGTAGGACTTTCTTCTCTCCAAACAAAGTTCTCACTTTTCTATAATGAGTCTCTCCCTAGATTTTTTGTTCCAACCTCTTACCTTTCCTACTTTCTCCCTATTTATACTCTACTTTAAGTGGAGGCGTCATGATGAGTGAATATTCTGTGCATTAGTGGACCCCGCTATTTTGGTAGTATGAGTGGTTTCTTCAATCTAGGCCACTATTTGCTAGTGACAAATCTTGTGTTAGGGAGATGACCCACCCTTTGGTTGAAATGACCTTCTAGTAACTTGTGTCTAACATTAGACTTGTGCTCGGTAGGAAACTCTCCCAAGGCATTATTTAGGATCCTCAGCTACATGAATTTGTGGAGGTATGAGCTGATAATTTTTTATTCTCAACTCTTTTCCTTTTAGTTTTTGGCTGTATGGGCCATAACAAGGCCAAAGTTACCGTGAACAAGGGCTCGCAAACCACTTTGGGAAGTAGCCTCAAAACTTTTGAGATTGGTTTTTTTTATTTTTGAATGGAATAAAAAATAGAAAATCAGGTAATAAAATATGAAAAACTGAGAAAATAAGGGAAAATTTAGCTGCATTCAAGTTAAGAAACCTACCTCTTTTGGTCGAGGGTGGCGCCACCTTATGAAAATTATACATAATAATTTAAAATTTTATATTTATCTACCTTTAAAAAAAATGTGGGAACAGCCTGAATTTTTTTTTTATGTCAATAAAATTAAATTTTGGTTCATAATTTGAGCAACTTAACAATATATTAGGGTCTTTCAAGCAAAAAGAACCACATGCTTTATATTCTTTTAAGCCTATACTACGACATTACTTTTAGTTTTTGCTTTACCTGACACACTGTCATTGTACGACTACTTTTCTTCAAAAATATTATAATATATATTATACAACTAATTGGTTAAAGTCACGTGAATTTAATTTTTTCATTGTACAACTACTTTTCTTTTTTCTTTTTCCGATAATTTTGATTAGAAAAAATTAGTAGTTTTAGTTAATTAGTGAATAAACTTAAAAAGTTACTTAATTTTTATATAACATCAATTAATTCATTATATATATATAAAAAATAAACTTTTTATTTTTATGTTTATAATTAAACATGTGATTGTCTATTCTAACGAAATTTGATTAAATTTACATGAAAAGTGTCACTAAATATTATGTTTTTACATTTTGCTATCATATTATTAGTAATGAACTTATTATATTTTTATTTATATAATTTAAAATTTTATTAATTATATTATTTATGACGTCACCGATTCGAATATCGGTCGGATCTCGGTCCGACCAAAAAACCAGTAACCAATCTCTTTTTCGGTTCTTTCACCGTATTGGTTTATAAAACCATGGAAAAAACCCCCCAAAAAAAAAAAAAAAAATTGAACGAAAATCTGGAAAAAAAAAAAATTTATAATAAAACCACTAACAATGCCCAAACCAAATGCCAATTGAGCCCAGTACAAGATCAATCTCATCTTAGACTAAGACTATCACTACTCCAACACCAACACGATTACATTTTTAATTCAACAAATATTAAAAAAAAACCTCACTGCCTTAGTGCCTCATGGATTCACAAGTCATTAAACAATTTAAACTAAAACTAAATCAAACCTAAAAGCTAACACGATATAAGAAACTCACTTACTCTCCCCAGCCATCGCCGTCCATCCCTGTTCAGCAACACTAACAACAACCAGAACTAAACTCTACAAACTTTATGTTGTAAAACTTTATGTATTTGCGTGTTTTTTTATTGTTGTTGTTGTCGTTGTCAATATATAAAATTTTCCTTTTATTAGATTGTGTAATTTATGCTTCTTGAGAAATACCCTAAAAAAAATCCTAGAGCTGCTTTTGGTACACATCACCAATGGCTGTGGACATAGGAAGTTCAGCATTGACGCAAGGCTTACCCCAAAGAGTGACAACGATACCACCGACTGCTTCAATTCGAGCTCTTTCATCATCTCTACCTGGACTATAATCTTCTGTTAGTTCAATAGCTGAAAGACTGGCTGTCAAGTTACCTGTCATTTTCATGTAAACATACAGATATTCAATTATTAGGTTAAAATAACGTGAAGTTTTATACTCCTTTACTTAATGTACAACTAATGCTTAGGAAAGTCCTATTTCAGGTAAAAGCATTGAGAGAAAGGAACTCTTTATCATCTTAGCACATATCTAGTAGACACAACTAATTTCAACTCAAATCAGCTAAACCTTTTACCATTCATTAGGATCAATTATCTTCTGGATGCAACTGGTTAAAGAGTCAATAATCAGTATCACTACTTACCAAAAAAAGGGAGATATCAGAGAACCTGTACCCTGACCAGACTGGATTTTCTTTATGCATAAAAGGGCCTTTGAGTCACCAACATTGGCAATTAAAATCTTCCTGTCAACAAGAAGAGCCACAATGACAGTGGATCCTGAGAAAATCCTCTTTTCAAAAGCCTCCTGAATGCATATAGCAGAACATAGATCAATATGTGAAGAAAACTAGTTAAAGAGTACTAGAAGTGAACGAATTCTACTTGCCTGAGAAAATTTGAAATCAATGTCACGAATTGTCCTCAACATGCTTCTTTTAATATTTCCAAATGTGTTATTTCATCCTCAGTTATAGGTACTCCCTCATACTGTTCCATTAGCTCGGAGGTATTGAATAAAGCATGCATGTAAAAGTAATACAGCAAAAGTTTTAAAGCCATTTCACTAGCTTCCTCACCAATATGACCATCAAATACTGCCATAACACCAACTGTACCCTCCCCAAGCCCATTTTTGCCGGCATCCAAGTCAAGCTTCAAACAATAACTTGTCCACATCAATATAAACATCTAATATTTTCTGTCAGTTAAGATGTGATGCTCCTAAAGCAGTGTTTCTTCAAGATATGAAACCTTACTTTGAGTGTCCTGTTATTGGATTCATTATAAATTTATATTATTACCCTCTCTCTCTCTATTTTTTTTTTTACATCTGAAATTTTTTGAATGTGAACATACAATAAAACCAGTCCTAAAATAATAAGGGTTATTTCAAGAGTGAGGAAAGAGAGAAAGAGTAACTAAATGTGGTATCTTCATATCAAGATCACATACAATACGATCCTCTTGGTATTCCCAATGTCCCTAAAATGTGGCAAACTGGCAGTTCACAGTCTTATTTTGAAGAGATCCAGCGGAGAGATCCCACTCAGAACGTTCAGAAAGGCGACCTTCGTCATTTGCCCTCATACGCGACATGGATACTCCATATGAAGATGGAATCAAGATAACAAAAATTGCTAACCAGAGTAATGAAATTTTAAAGCCTTCCACTATGAATTGGATAATAGAATTTTACTCCTGAGAAAAAGAAACCACAAAAGTCATACAGATAAGATTCTAAACTCCGAAAAAAAAAAAAAAAAACAAAAGAAACTAACAATGGGTAAGAAATTACATAGGAATCAAAAAAAAAAATAAGAGCAATAAAAGCTTAGGACTCATTTTGTTCACTCCCTAGTAAAAGTTTCATCAAACAGCAGTCATAGAAGTTTATTTGAGGCAGCATTTAATCATGAGAACATGGCATCCAATGTTCTCAGTCTATCAGTTACAGATTCATGCAAGAAGTAACTCAAACTTTACATTTCTATAGATTCATATGATATTTCTATAGACATGATACAGTGATTAATTAAGAAATGCCAATTGTACTGCTTAAAAAAAGGTATATACTATAAGATGAATAGTCAATAAACACATTAGACCATATTACCATAATAAACATGATGAAAAGTCAACAATTTAGTAACCACTTTGAGCATACAAGAGAAGACCCAAAACCGTTCCAAAAAAATAAAAGCATTATGTCCTGTTTGGTTGCTAGGAAAGAAACCTCAAATTGTTTTTATTCAGATTTTTCATTATTTAAGAAGTAGAAAAAAATAAAAAAAATAAATAAATAAAAAAGGATTTCACTTTATGTTTTGTTTATAACAAGACTGATGGTTTCAGTAGTGGAGCTAGGATTTCAATTTAGGGGAGGCAAGATTAAAAAATAATAAAAAAGAGCCTAAAATTATTAATTGATATTGTAAGGACTGAAAATGTATTGGTCCCAAATCTGGATTGGGCTCAAACGCTAACGGCCCAAACAATAAATTTGTAGAGCGTGGGTAGAAGAACTATATTTATCCTTGCAGAAAATCGATTGGACTTAGCTATTCAAGATGGTTCGATGCAAAGTAAGATTATCAGATTTTTTCCTCGGAGCGAACTCAGTTGCTTGTTTCATATGGTTCTTTCTTTTTTGACAGAAATTATATCGTCCTTTTTGGTGTATTCTTCCGGGTTATATATTTGTAATCTTGGTGCCATCCTTATCACACACGTGTAGGTTAGATTCGGGGAACTCCTTCCTGTCCCATCCAGCACCCCCTAGAGCCATCAACCAGTAGCTGTAAGGCTGCTTGATCACTGTTCAGGCATCACTTCCACATTAATGCGGCCAGAGACTTGGTTGGAAGGCATTTAATGTGGAGGTAGCAGCCTTTGTAGATATTTGTTTACCTCTCTTGTCTTACCCCCGGCCCAATATCCCGTCCTTTGCTGTGGTGTAACTCTGAAGCAAGTCCATGATGATATGGCACTCAGATTTACCTCGGACGCGAGTTTCCGAGAAGACTTTTATCCTCGGACGCTTGTTGGACCCATCTCATATTGTTTCTATTCCTCTCCTAACTTTATGCTCTTCAAAGCCGAATTTGGGCCTCCTTGGATAGCCAAATGTCCTCGGATAGGGCCAAAATCTGGTTCACCTCGGATGGTCTAACGTCCTCAGATTGGGTTTTAGGCCCAGCTGGCATGGCCGTAATAGTACCTCCTGATTAATTGGCCCCCACAGATATTAATAATAAAATTATAAAAAACAATAATTGTCATACAAAATCTATTAAAATTTAAATAATTGTAAAATAAATAAACAATTGTAAAACATTCCTGACGATCAATCATAAAAGTAAGAGATTAATCTATATACCTCAAGTTTAGACATTTAATTTGATTCCTCAAAATAAATTGAGAAAATAAATTTCAACTTTTCTTTCTCTATTCTTCTAATTATTTAAAATTTGGATTTATGATAAAAATCAAAATTTGAAACTATAAAAATGCAAGAAATGGAGGAGAAATAAATAATGGAAGCTTTACTGCTTTAGTGCCATACAAGATATTATTATTATTATTATTATTATTATTATTATTATTATTATTATTATTTTGTGTAAAGTTTGAGTTCCACGTGGTTAAACTGAAATGAAAGAAAAGAAACTTGATAAATAAAAAGAAAAATGATTGAAATTGCCAAATTGGTCAAAAGTCTAAACAGGTTTGGTGGCAGTGGCATTTATTTTGTGTTAGACTCATTGTTTATAGTGGGAGGAGTTGTTTGAGTAATACCACAAAATCTCACAATATTTTTACAATAAATTAAAATATCAGTATATCATTGGTCAAAATAAAAATAAAAATATATCTATTATGAGATGCATCTTAACTAAAAATAAGTGTTGTGAAAATTTGTTGCATTTTTAAACTTTCTCAAATAAAAATTTGTATTTTATTTATTTATTTATTCCATGTTAAGGGTATGGTTTGCTTTATAGAAAAATATAAGGACTTTTTTGGGAGGAGTGGGGGGGGGGGGGGGGGGGGGGAGGTGCCCCCTCGCCCCCCACTGGCTCCTCCCCTGGATGGCTGTACCTGATCAATAGGGTTTGATTTGAATCTGAGAGGAACGATTCGATTGGGACTATTGTAGTTGTAGAGCGAGTCAGTGTGAATGACTTGGACGCTTCTCTCTCTCTTAGTAATCTTTCCACATAGAACCTAAAAATTCAAGCTTTACTTACTATTTTTCATCCAAAATCCAAATAGCACAATCAACCAATAATTTAAGCTCAAATCAAACCAGAATGTACAAGACAACCAAGTTCAAAATCCAGCACAAATTAACAATTTAAGCTAGAAATTTAAGCAATTGAATATACACACACACACACAAAAAGTCAATTCAATCCCAAAATCCTCTCCAATACATCATTCTTTTCCTACAATTTTTAGACAACCAAACAGATTCTCGAATGAATCAAAGAAATTTAATAGAACTCAAATTTCAACACAAGTTAATGATTAGGGATTCAAGCTAGAAAATTTACCGATTGAAAACACCAACAATAAAATTTAAAAAAAAAAAAAAAAACTCAAAAAAATTGATACAATACAAACTCATTTATTTTCCTACGATTTCTCTGCGACCAAACAAATTCTAAACAAGTCCAAAGAAATTTAATCGAGCTCAAATTCCACCACAACGCTAATGAATTGAGCTAGAATTTCAAAGCAATTGAAATAAATATAATTGTTAAAATAAATAAAAACTCAAACAAAGCCTATTCATTTCAAACAATTTCTCCAAATACAAAATCTGAGTAAATCTATAGAAATGTAATGAAATGAAAAGCCGTAGAAGATCGTACCTAGTAGAATCAGATATAAGTCTCTGAGTGAGTGAGAGAGAGAAAAGCTTGTTATAAAAGCTAATTCAGATTCTGATATTCAAAGTACAAAAGCAATGGAAGTTTGTGAGAGGAGTTTTCCGATATTTGAGTTTCTGTGAGAGTTTTCTGAACAAAAATGGAAAATGACTATAGTGTGAGAGAGAATGAAAATGTGTGTTTATACCTCTCTATCTATCTCAAGGGTTGAAAATATTTTAGATATCTATTTCAAGGGTTGGGTTAGGTTTGCGTTCAAAAAAGGTAGATATTTGAAGCCAGCTCACGCAGGAGAGCAAAAACTGCCCGCTTTTTCTTTAAAATATCGGTTGTATGGAGTAGTTTATTTCAAGGATTCTTCTAAAAATTTGTGACCCACGAAATAAGGTTGCCTTAAATGAGGCCGGGCACATTTAATTAGCATTTACTTCCACGGTGTTTTGTGAACCCTTGGAAAATGTGGGTGGAAACAAATCAAGTTTCTTATAGTGCTACTTGGAATATCAACTTAATTTTTTTTTAATCACATAATTTGAAATTAATTCATATGCAATAAATAAATGACAACTCTAAGTGGGCTGATTTCCCAAGAAAATTTGTAACCATATGCCAAATTCCCATCTCATTGGGAAGTTAGAGGGGGAAAAAAGAAGGAAACTCTTATGAGCAGCAAAATTTATACGTTTTACTACTTATTACTGATTGAACTTTATTTACATGGACATTGATTGATTTTAAGAAAGTCATGGTTCTTCAAAATCAACTACACTACTCGTATTCTCTGAAGATTATTTATGTAGTAGCTCTGGAGCCACCCATCTCTTCAAGGTCTTCGGCTTTCACCCAAAGCACAACATATAAACATATAAACCAATGATCAACCAAGCAACTTAGCAATTTGAAGCCAAACACTTTTTTTATTACATAAAAGTAGGCAATGGTTAGATTGATTGTGCAAAGAGGCAGGCTTGGACATTGTTGAGAAGAGGGGACCTCTTTGTGATGCACCAAGCCCGAACAAAAAAGTTGTAGATCCAATTTAGCATTTGTAAGAAAATTTTTAAGTAACTAAAATGTGTACCTTACAATGAGTCATTATAAAACATCCAAGTAAGAAGTAAGGCCATGAAAAACTGCTTACGCCACATCAAAATTCCTAAGGAAAAAAAATACACCACAAAAAAATATATATATATATATATATATATATTTTAATAGGACAAAATTCAATAGTTAAATACATGTATCATTCTTCTAAGTCATAACCCGAGAGTAATGCAATAATGATTGATTTGCTAATGCTAAAGATCGTCTCTATTATCTCGGCAATACTTCTTGAGCTTCATATGTTAACCTTCTCCATTCTAAACAATTTAAAGTCTTTTAGAACATTTAAAAAGTCTATATAGTTTTTTTTCTTGGTTAACAAAAAAGTCTATTTAGTTAGTTATAAAGAGATGCATTACATTGATATTTTATAAAAAAGATCAACATGGTCGGTGTTGAGGGTCATTTGTGAGAATCCAAATAGAAAGAAGAAAAGCCCAACGACAAGGGCAGCAAAGAATTGGCAAGCAAATGGCAAAACCATTAGGCCCAAGCGGCAGGAATAATGGATCACAGGCCCATGAAATAAACAAATGGGCCTTGAAGAGGCAAGTGGGCTTAAAGAAGCCCGGAAAGAGAGAAATAGCATACCCATGGGCAGTACATGATGTAGAAAAGTGAGAAAGGGCTGCCGCAGGCCCAAAGTAATGCAAACAAAGAAAGTAAGGGGTTAATAGCAGACCCATAAACCCCAAGGATAAGAATAAGGTAATTGGGCCAAGGAAGCCCAATGAAGTTAGTAAAAACCCATGAGAATGCAGAGTTAGTAAAAGAACCGAGGAAGCCCAAAGAAAGCAAGTGGGCCAAGGATGCCCAAGAGAAAGACAAAAGGGACATAGGAGCCCATAAGTAGGAAAACCAATGGCTATACCAAGCCACTAGGGGAAAGAGTAAACGGCTGGCCTGAAAAGGCCCAGCAGGATTGAGTCATTACAGTAGGAATAACAGAATAATATGGCAGGAAATGAGGGTAATTAAGAAGTGGGCCGAAGAAATATAAGACCCATTATCAAATAAGGCCCAGCTCCTAAGAGGAGCGGGAAATCGAAAAGCAGCCCACATAAAAGGTCAAAGAAAACGGACGACAGGCTATGCAGGCAAGCCTCCAGACCACGGTAGACGAATGAGTAGCAGGCAGATTTTGGACACATATGGAAGGAAGGCACGCGCAAGGCCCAGGCACCACCAGCCTGTACCCAGCCAATACAGGGCATGGTGAGGTCGGGGGTCAGAGATTCAGAGGGCATGGTTTGGTGGTGGGGAGAGGGGAAAAATCTATTTTTGAGGTTCCGGCTCAGGTTCTTTTGGAGAAGTGTCCTGCTGGGATGACTTACTACCCAAAAGAAGCAAGCTGAGTTGGAACCATTAGGTAAATGCCATGAGGGATAGGGAGAGAGAAAGAACCCAGACCGTAGCAGGAAAGGGTGCCATGGCAGACAAACAAACAAAATACCCTTCTTTGTCTGGTGATGAGGGGGTGGCACACAAACGGATCAGTGGTACACCCAGACCAGACAAAGGAGGTTAAGGGTTAAAACAATAAAATCCGGTCACGGCAGGCACTATAAAAAGAGGATCTTGCCGTGAACAAAAAACAGAGCAACAACGGGAACCATAACTAAGAAATAGGAATTTGAAAAAAGAGATACCAAGAAATAGAAAAGAAACGAGTGGGAGGGAAAGAAAGAAAACAACCAGAAAGAAAATAAAATGAGAATTAGAACGGCAGGCATGCACCGGTAGATGGATTCTCTCTCTCCCTCGCGAAATCCTGCTCTCTGTAAAAACCCAAAGGGGCCTCTGTGCATAAACCATTCAGGTCCGTTTCTCTCAGGGCAGTTAATCTCCACGGCAGGACTTTTCCTGAGAGATTAATCGCGTTGAGAAGGAACGTTCTTTCCTCTCTGGTTTTGCCCTTGTGGACCAGATTTTAGTTGATTTCTTCATCTTCCGATTAACCCATACATATTACTATTTGTCCCCCTTTTGTTCTGTTCTTTTCTTTCTGTAAAAGTGATTATTATTACTGTGGTTGTGTTTGAGAATTGTTTGGTCATTTCCTACTGAGTAGCCAGATATTTTATTTATTTTATTATTATTATGTTTGTCTGCCACAACTTGTCTGAAACAACTCTGCCTGCCGCAATCACGTTCTTGGTAAACCAGGCTTAGTTTGCGCACAAGCCGGACCAACTTGAGTTGCAGCTGGACCGGTCTCAACTCCCTTATCTAGAAAACTTGGGCCTAGTACAGCAGGAAGCAGCCCAACACCACTAGCACAGCCCACCACTTTACAGTCGGTTATTTTTATCACATTTTTTTAATATTCCAAGAGTATCAGGAATTGAACAATAATATATCATGTTGCGAGCCTTGTCCAACAATAATAATATATTTTTGAAAGACCTATTACACCAGTTCACTTTCATTTGACCAGCATTAGTAGCAAGCTATAAGAGGTTTTTATAACATGCAAATCAAAATTTTAATCTTCTACATAATGAATGAAAATGCAATTTGCACCAAACAAACCGAAGAAGATGGAGGGGGAAACAGAAAAGGCAAAAGTCACCTCAAAAGGACTTTCCAACCCTACTTGTACTTTGGCGACTTCTATGGAGGTACTTCTACAGAGGTAGAGGGAGAATTGGAAATTAAATCTATATATAAAAATAGAGGCAAATGAATAGGGTTTAATTCCAAATGTGGGCATTGAAGGTTTTGATAAGGAGAGGAAGAGCCCAAACAAAAGGGTAATTATTGAATACTCCCGAAATACCATAAATGCGTACTCCCCCCTCTCAAATAATTGTGGGTTTCACTAATTAAATTTATGGTGGGATCCACATGTGAGAAGAGGGAGTACGCATTTATGATACTCCCGGAATATTCAATAATTTTCCCAAACAAAGAGAGTTAAAAGATGGCCAAAATTATGAATTGGATTTAATGGGAGAGTAAATAAAGGGAGAAATGTTAACCATCTTTTGTTTTGATGGGGGAGATGAGGAGTCTTGTGAGTTGGATGAAAAATATATAATAAGATAGGACACTTGAACATAATTAATAGAGAGTATTTATCAAAAAATATATAGAGAGTAGAAGTAATAAATGAGGAAGGGGATTTTATTGGAAATATTAAAGAGGGGGATTAAGATCTTCTAGAGTTCATAAGGTACTCTACCATATAAAGTTCTCTTTATTTTGACTTTTCATTTTAAAATAAATGGTTGGAATTATGCCATATCATTAATACACCAATAAAATCCTTAAAATAACAGTGCCACATCAACAATTTAAAACCACATTAGATTTTGAGTTTATTAATTCACTTTAGTATTTTCTTTAAAGAAAATAAAACTCAGATCTAAAGTATAGAAAACCCAGAATTTGCATAGCTCATCCCTACTTCTGCCGTGCCTAACTCTGAGAGCAAAGGTTTCCGTCGATCTCTCACTCCAACTCCACCATCATTATCAATTGCAATGTGCAAGGGAACCAAGCTTGTCCGACCAAGCATGAATCCACATATGACATTGTAGGGTAGGGGATTGGAAATCAAAAGAGATATAGAGGAGGCAACAATGTTGGGAAATTTATGTGTGAAAATAGTGCTATATGTTCCCCAAAAACTTAGCCCATTGCAAGCCTATCTCTTAGACCCAACACAACTCAGTTGTAATCTTATAAATTCAGTCATAAACCTTAATAATAATTTGTTTTCTTCTAATGGCAGCCTTTTTTTTTTTTTTCTTTTTTTAAAGAAAATATTAAAATGAATTACTAATAAACTCAAAATCTGATGTGGTTTTTAATTGCTGATGTCTCAATGTTAATTTAAGAATTTTATTAGTGAATTAATGATATGGCATAATCCAAACCATTTAATTTAAAATGAAGGGTCAAGATGAATAGAACTCTACGTGATAGAGTACACTAAGAACTCTAAAGGATCTTGATTTGAAAGAAGGAGGCCATAGATTTCTGAATGCATTAAATAATTGTAATTAATTGAAATTCGGGGAGGAAAAGGAGAAGAAGAGGAAATAGACAACTTATCTTATTATTAAATGATAGAACGTCAAAGTTATTATCAATTCTATAACATCATCTTTACAAATCAATATGATTGGTGGATTTAAAAAATAAATAAGGAAAATGGTAGAGTTCAAATTAGTTTAAAACATTTTTAAAAACTGTTGATTTGGTGAGTAGTTAATAGTAAATAAAAAAGTGATATTAGTGGTGGATCTAGATGAGAACAAATAAAAATTTGTCACATCAATAATTTGTAAAAATATTATAAAATAGTTTGTAACTGTAGCATTACTCAATAAATAAATGACTATTAGAAAATATATATATATATTATTGGTAATTGATGACACATAATTTATAGAGGTTATTTTGTAAAAATTATAGTATTTCTAGCATTACTCTTAAATGATTGAGGCTGAAATGATATTTACAATAACATCTAGTGCCAAAAAAATTTTCAGTTATTGAACTAACGAATTATTAATGTTGATTTTTTTTTTGAAAAAGTAATATTACACTAATTACAATACACCATCTTAGTAGTTGTAAAAATTATTGTGTATGTAACATTGCAAGTGCTACCTATTCACTCATACAAAAACAATGTTCTATGAACATGAAAATGTACATTTTCACCCCCTTCTCCCATACCGAGTTATCCAATCTTTCCGTAATTGAGGAAGAGGAACCCCCCAAAAAAATGGTTTTCCAAAAATGGGCGATCCATTTATTGGAACTCCTTCAAATAACGTATGCACTCTGTTATCATTGCCAGTTGGATAATCCAATTCTTTCCCATCTCTTACATAAAAGTTAACTTTTCCATCTTTTCACCTGAGTATTGTATTCAAGTAATTATTACAACAAATTCACACAAAAGAAGTAGCAATTGGGTTTACAAGATTATAAACACAATGTAACTGGAAGTATGGCATTGGCATAGTATTTTTGGATTTTTTTTGGTTAAGTCTTTTCTCCCAACTTGCCAAGTATCAACTTAAGGAGGTAAGACTGATATATATAATGAAGGGGAGGTTCAATTCTTGCCGAATATTGATGGAATGAGGTTAAAAGTGTTTACTTTTTCAATTTTTATTTTTATTTTTATAATTATTATGTTATCGTTGATTGGATGGTTGGGAAACAAATGAGTCACAAAGTATACACAGAAATAAACAACATAAATATGAAGCTACTGCTTTGATATTTTATAAATTAGAGAATAGGGTGCAGTGATAATTTGACTTATAATCTGGAAAAATACCATAATGAAATATTGGACAGGAGTTACCAAGGCAATTTTGAAGGGGGCATCTTTGCATCCAAAGATAACCGTGTGTGTACATATGGTCGCACTTTTTTATTTATTTATAAACATATGGTCACACTTACTTGAGAAAGGTATGCATATTTTATATATTAAATGGATAAATACACCATTTTATTGTTGTAATTAAAGCTACCATGTATAATTGTAGATTATGAAAGATGAAAGAATAATGATTAATGATACAAACATAACATTTTTCATAATAATTGATCAGTTAGTATGATTTACTAGTTCTTATTTGGACTTACTATTAATGTTGTGTTTTTACCTACTATAATAATTTGATATCTTAACTGTTGTAAACAAAATTTGTGAAATATTTTATTTTTATTTTTATATCTCTAGAGTTTTATTTATTTATTTTAAGTCAACACTTGTATCTCCAAACTTATTAAGGATGAAATGTGATATAAAATTTAGGGTGGATTACATATTTGGTCCTTATCTTTTACGCCATATTTCAATTTTGTTTCTAACTTTTCAATTGTGTCAATTTGGCCCCTAACCTTTTAGTATTGTGTCAATTTAGTCTATTCTGTTATCTCTTGGATGAAAATTGCTGACATGACAAACGACCAAAATAAAAAAAAACTAATTTATTGCCACATCAACGGAAACTAATTTTTTATTTTGGCTATTAGCCATGCCAGCAATTTCCATCCAAAGAAAAACAGTAGGGACTAAATTGACACGATACTAAAAGGTTAGGGATCAAATTAACACAATTCAAATGTTATAAACTAAATTAAAATATGGTATAAAGAATAAAGACCAAATACGTAGTTTATCCTAAAATTTACTACTTTGATACAAAAACTACTATTTTACTGATTTATTTCATTGAGTCTCATTAAGGGACGGACCTAGTAGGGGTCCGGGCCCCCCTTGGCCCAATTTTTTTTATTGGGTATATTTTATGTTTTTAATAGTTGGGCTCCCTCTCTTCCAAAACCTTGGCCCCCCTTAGCTAGCCCCGCCCAGACAACCCAGACCCAGCCCAACCCAAAAAAAATTAAAAACCATTAACCCACGTTATATACAAATCGAATTTAGGAAAAAAAAAATAGAGAAGTCGAGAGAGAGAGATCGAGAGACAAAAACTAGAGAGAATAAATATAGCCCAGTCCAGCCAACTCATGTAAATCCTTAACCTAAAAAATAATAAATTTTATTAAATATTTTATCTTGACTTCCTAAAAAAATTTTGGAACACCCTACTTTGAACATCTTGGGAAAAAAAATTATCTTTAGCTTACTTTGGAGATGACTATAGAAGGATATTACCAACCTTCAACAGATTAAAGATCTGCATTTGTGAGCCCTTGACTCTTCTAATTTTTTTTCTATCTGTTTGTCTCCCTTATTTCTTAATCTTTGGCATCCTGAGTCTCCCAACTCGCTAAGTTTGGTCTGTTTGCTCTTGCTTGTTTTCTTCTTTACTTACTGATTAGATTGCTCCAGAAATTACAACCATAATCCACGTGTGTGGTTTAGATTTACAACCATGGTCCATGTGTTTTAGTTCCAGTAGTTTGCTCTCTCTTTTTTCTTCTTTTGTTTCTCTTTCATTTTACCACCACACACGTGTATGGTATACTGGGATAGGTATGACTTTTCTTCATTTTTATTAAATTAATTATATTATTATATAACATATTAACAATATAAATATATATATATATATATATATATATATATATATATATATATATAAAATAAGCTACTTTTAAAATAGATAAAAATATATAATATAAAAAATAAAACACTAAAATGTGCAGATCATTATTTGATTAGATTTTTTTAATGCATTTAATTTCAAGAATTGTTTGTCTACTTTGCAATTTTAACTTATTAGTATTTTTTTTATATGTTAGTCATTAAGTACTTAATGGATAATAATTTAGTTTTGAATCTAATCCCATAAGCAAGTTAAAAACTATTTGATCTATTCATGATGATATTTCAAAATATAATACTATACTTTTGGATTCTAATGTTGAGTTGTAAAATAATTAACTTATATATTGAATGGTATTTACATTATACTTTAGACTATTTTATAAATTATGAATATAACATATATACAAATCTTGTTTTCATTTGGCACCCCCAAAGACAAGTTCCAAGTTACGTTATTGCTACGATTTTATTCACATAACTTTAGTTTCTTAATAACCACCTTAAAAATATTTCTAGAGTTGTCACTAACTATATGGATGCTTATTTGGATTTTTTTTTGCTTATACTCCGGCCCCCCCAGACTTGAAATCTTGGGTCCGTCCTTGCATTAACTAAAAATTAAGTTTAACTCTAATACAACTCATGAGGCACGTACGTGTGACTAAGTACTAACCCAAAAGTGAGTTCCGGTTAGCTCGACTAGTAAAGTCTCTGATGGTTGAATAAGAGATCTAAGATTCAATCCCTACCTACACCAAAAACCAATTGGAGTTTTGGTCTAATGATAAAGAACTATCATAAAAAACGCCATAGGTTGAATCTCTTTTAAAAAAAAAGAAAAAAAAAAGTACTAACCCAAAATAATCAAGAGGTTTTTGTTGTGTGTCGGGACTAACCGAGTCATTCCAAGTGACCAACCCAAGTTATATATGAAGGTTGTACATTATTGAAAATAATTCTAAGTTTTTAACCCTTTGCTATTTTTTGGCCCTATCATCATATCATGTAGTACTAAAATTTTTTTGTATATAGGTATTTATAGACTTGAGGCTTAAGGTTTTAGCTTGCATGTATGGAAGTATCCCCTTCTCGATGGAATAATATTTTGAGTTTTCAAATGCTCCTTTTTTAATGTCCCCATTATGGAATAATAAGAAAAAGAATTTGTGGTTTAGTCAAAAAAAGCACCTAGAAATTGTTTAATAAATCCCCAATTAATTCCAAATGCTCCTTTAATGATTAATGCTAAACATGATCCGGTGGGCAAAAAAAGTTAATTTCATTGATAAGTTTAAATTATAACCAATAATACGTATGATTTATTGCAAAAAATGTTGTCGATGTAACACTTATTTTTTCATAATAACTTTATTTTTATGTTGTCGATGTAACACTTCTTTTTTCACATGAAATTACTTTTATTTTCAAATCACTCAAATTACGTGTAACAATTTTTTGGTTTAGTTAATTGAAACATATTTTATAAGCTTATTCCGTACAACAGTGACCAATTGACATAAACCAAAGAACTAACTAAGACTGAGGTTTCTACTTTTCTCACCTCCTAAGTCAATTGACTCTCTGGAAGTAAATTATCCATTTCAAAATGTGCTAATTCAAGGATGGGTTTTTTTTTTTTGGAAAATTTTCCAAATGTAGCTGAGAGTTTATGAGAGCTTTAATTTAAATAATAATAAAAAAGCACGATAATTCCCATTATCCTACATCCATTGAAGGCATGAAATCCTCAAAAAATCTACAATTATATACTGTAATAATAGATAATGCTAATATGTAATAACTACTTTAAACAGTTGCACCATGCATCTAATAATGGATAATGCTTTATTATTGTACTTTTTTATTTTATTTTGTTGAACAATATTGTACTTAATAGGGTTGTCCATTAACCCGTCAGACTCGACCCACCCGATCCGACCTGAAGACCCACGGGCGAATCCGAATGCCTAAACGGGTCGAGTGCGGGTCTGATTAAATTGAAAATCGGTTTTGTGGGTTGGTTACGGGTCCCTTGAATTCTAACCCGCATAAACTGACCCGACCGCCCAGAATTTCAAAAGGGAAAATCACGGACCTAGGTTCTCACTTCTCACTTTCTACACTGAACACGCTTGCCCTTTCTCAACTCAACCCGTTTCAGAAAATTTTCTCACTCTCTCCGATCTCTCACCCTCTCTGATCTCTCTCAAATCCCTAACCTTTTGCCGCCGTCGCCCCTCGCCAAGTTGGGCTTTATTGCCGCCCCTAACCCTAGCCTCATTATTGCTGCCGTCGTCGAGTTGGGTTTATCGCCGCTGTCACCGAGTTGGGTTTATTGCCGTCGTTGCTGACTTAAAGTTTAACCTGAATCTCCACATATTGATGAATCCTTCCTCTGATCTTCTGCAGTCTGTGCCTCTGGGTTAGTAAAAAAAAAGTTTTGTATTTTTTTATTTTAAAAAAATTGTACTGATCTTGTGGATGTGGTGATGGTGGGCGAAGGAATGGTGGTGTTGGTGTGGGTTTAGTCTTATATACCTCCTTTTCGTTTCAGTCTCATGGATCTGGTATTTTTGGTTTTGGTTTGTGTTATTTGAACTTTGATTTCTTCGTTGTCTGGTACTCTAGGTTTTGATTTCTTTCTGGGTGGTGTTGGTGTGGGTTTAGTTTTATATACCTCCTTTTCATTGTCTGGGACTCTGGGTTTTGATTTCTTTCTGGGTTTTGATCTTTATTTTGTTGAGATTCAGACCCGAAATCACCCGACGGTTTCGACCCGCTCAATCGATGACTCGTGCCATCGGGTTCGACCCGAACATTCGATCGGACACAGGTCCATATTCCGTTCACCCGATTCCGTCGGGTCACCCGACCCAACCCGACCCATGAACAGCCCTAGTACTTATTATTAAAAGTGAAACTATTGTATATTTGTATTACTTTTTGTGTTTTTGTATTACTATTTTGTTCTCATCCTCAAAGTCACACACACACGCTTGGATCCGTTAGGCGTTAGCCAATATTTCACTAAACTCCCCTTAAAATGCGTAACCGTATTTCATGTTGTACGAACTCTGACAAAATTCAAATCAAAATTCAAAACCTCCACTCAAGTATTCTTCAATTAATTTCTCAACAAAAAAAAAGAAAAAGAAAAAGTATTCTTCAATTAACACCAACTAGCTTCATTCAATATGTGGGACCCACTTTTTTTTTTTTTGTGTGTGTGTTTTACTAACAAAAAATTTCTTAGGAAATTCATTAATAAAGTAAATCATTTTAAAAATAAAATTAAAAAAAACTTTTTGTAAGAAAATTAACTAAATTTTTAACAAATTTTACGGGCCTGTTTGGTGAATTAGTTTGAATAATGTTGTTTGAGTGTTTTTGATATTATACGTGTGAGTAAAAAAGTGTATGAAAATGTGTGTTATGTTGTTTAAAATATGTAGTTTTGTGTTTGAGTAGGGCCGCCAAACAGGCCTATTTTTCATAAAAGTTTTGTGAAATTGATGATTATTTTATTTCAACTTCAAAAAGTTAAGTGGTGTCATGCAATGCAATTAATCAAATCAGTTAAGGTTTTAAAATAACTAACTATATCCTATTATTTAATTATTTTACCTATAATAAAAATAACACAGTATTTCAAACTGATTTGACTTGTATGAGTTATTTGAACAAAGTTAAACTAACAAATTATTAATATAATTTCGATTTGTTTACATATAATTTTGAATAAAACCGTATGTTGCAAGAGCATAGTACTATCTAGTTGTAAGTCCACGAAATGCATGGTCAATTGCAAATTTTTGTGTCGATATATATATATATATATAATTTGTTTCATGTGACCTTGTTTTGTCATATTAAGTATTTTGAGTTCTTGTATTTTTATTAGTTTTATATATGATCATTCTTGTTAGTGAATGGGAAAAACAATAAAGTTATTTATAATGGAATTTCAAAACACCAAAATTGTTCTTCAAATTCAAATTATATAATATAAAAACACCAAAATTTTATAATTCACTCAAAACCTAAAATACTAAAAAAAATAAAGAAAGATTATACCACAAATTATTAAATTGAACAATTAAAAATAATAATATTACTTTTTGTCATCTTAGACCAAAATATATATAATGGACCGAATTAGACCCTAATGGACTGAAGTGGATCGAATTTAAAGGCATGCATCCGTAACAATCCTAGGCATTAATTTATATACAAGCAGATTTAATTTACATGTTCAAATACTTTTTTTTTTGGAAGCAAGTGACATAAATTTATTGATTTATTGTATAAAGGATGGAAAATATAGCGTTAGAGTAGAGATTTATTTATTTATTTATTTTCAATTTTAAGAATTTGGTATGCAATTTTTCAGTTTTTTAGTAGTCATTACAAAGCATTGAAAATACTATAATATTTTTCCATTAAAGTTTTGGCTTGCATGCAAAATTGTTTTGTTTGTGGTGTGTCAACAACTTCAGCCAGGTCATAAATTATGGTACAAATAAAGTTGTGTGGGTTTATATATCAACATATTTTGAGCACCCCATATTGCCAAAGTAACCATTTATAGCCTATTTTGTTCTTCTATCTGGTTGTCGTGGCCATATACTGTTGTGAAAGGGAGATGCAACGAATTGAGTATGAGTAACGAAGAAAGAGAAAAGTGTGTAATGAGTTCTTTTTAAATTAAAATAGATGAATATTTAAAATCAATAAGTTAATTTATTTAATATTATGATGACCAAATTAATTATAAATAAATGGTGACATTGCTAGTGATATTAACAATTTGTCCACCTGTGATGAGAGCTGTGGTTTATTTTACACATAAAATAAATAGCAGTATAGACAAATTGTTAGGGTTCCGTTAGCAATCAAAAAACATGTTTTGGTTTGGACTTTGGAGTAGATATGTTTGAAACTTGAAATTAGCGGAGAAATCAAATGATATGTGCATATATAAAGAAATAGGTGGGGCATGCATGTGTGAAATTTGTGCAAACACTAAAGCAATAATCTTTTGGGATCCACTAACTAATTAGAGAGAGAAACCCACTAGCTAATTAGAGAGAGAAATAGAGAGAGAGAGAGTTGCATAACTGCCATTACATATACATGCAATCATTACAGCTCTAGTTACTTCCACCGGTCACACTTACACCAAGTTGCACTTAAAAGCTAGAAAGCATGGGTGCGGCTCTAGGGTCGTTGCACCTGCACTAGACACTTGGCGACACGCCAATTCGCACTAGATGCACCGATTCACGTTTTTTTTTTTGTTTTTTTGTTTTTTTTTTTTTGTTTCCCGATTTGCTCTAGTCCGGGCCGATTTGTGCTGATTTAGGTCAAGTCGCACTGGTTCGGGCCGATTCAGGCAGAGTCACGCTGATTCAGGCCGAGTCGTGCCAGTTCAACGTTGATTTAGGCCGAGTCGCGCTGACTACGGCTAAAATTGGCCGAGAAACTGGCCGAAATACTTGTTAAAAAAATAAAATAAAATAAAAACTTGAGTTGATTTCTTATAGGAAATTTAAATTAGACAGAATAAGTATATAGATTCATTATACTTAGATTCTATAATATTGGAAATAACCATAACCATATAGGAAATAACTATAACTATAATAATAATAAGTTGCAATAACTTATAATTTTCAGTTGCAATAGAAGCTTTAATATATAAGGAAAAATTGTTGCAATAACTTAAAATGAAAGAATCATTGCAATAAATTGATACCAATTGTTTTTGCAATCTATTGCAACGAAAATTTCAAAGCTATTGCGTCGAAGTTACCATTGTAATAATTTGCTATTAATTCTTTTACAATCTATTGCAATGACAAACACGTAACTGCAATGAATATATCGTTGCAATAACTTGGTATCAATTATTTCATAGTCAATTGCAGTGACAAAATGAATTAATTATCTATTACAATGAAGATATCATTGCAGTAATTTAATCCAACTTATTTTGTTAAATTATTTGCAATCTATTACAATAAGTTTTGTGAAGTAATTGCCTATACTTACAAGATATTCGAAATAGTAAATTGTTTATTGCAACAATATATATATCATTGCATCAAAGTTATTATTAAAATATTTTGGAGTTTATTGCAACAAAAATTTTTGTTGCATAAACCTATTACCTCAAATTTTATTGCAACATCTTGTATCAACTATTGCAATGACTCTAATGTTATTGCAATGATTTTTTTTGTTGCAATAAACATTTTTTCTTGTAGTGACACCAAGTTGCACTTAAAAGTTTTTTTTTTTCCTTTCTTGGGAGAGAAGTGAGAAAAGAAGAGAAAAAAACTAGCGAGTGAAAGTTTGAGAGAGATATGGCACAACTTGTAGCACTTTCTGTGCTTATTCTCTATACGAATGGTTTTGTTATATTTCGATTCTCAGGATTTTCTCAGGAACCTCCCAATACCGATGCTGAGTCTTTGAGAAGCATTTCCTTTAAAATGGATGATTACGCTGCACGGTTTGAAATGTTGAAAGACCAAACCCAAGTTCCGCATCTTGTTCCTTCCTCTATAGTCAACATTTCCATAGAAACTAATAATCCAAGAGAGCCAAGTCGTAGAACAGCAGGCATGTAGATTTCTTGAATAAAGTTCTTTAGGTTCTTTCATATTCATTTTTGGGTTTGTTTGTTTTGTTTTGTTTTTTTGTTTTTTTGTTTTTTTGTTTTTTTTTTTTTTTTTTTTGAATAAAGTACTTAGGGTCTTTCTTATTCATTATTTGGTTAATTGGTATGAATATAGTTGGAAACAATATTAGGAATTTTTTTGTGCTTTTTTTTTTTTTTTTTTTTTCATTTCTTGAATAAAGTTGTTTAGGGTTCATTTATTTTCATTGTTGGGTTAATTAATTTGTGTGTGTACAGTTAGAGATGAACTTAGGGGATTCTTTCAGTGAAATGAACAATTCTATGCCAGAGATATGTTTGGTGTATATGACGCAAGACTTATAGAGATGTGGAGTGACATTCATGGTCCTCAATTGAATTTCACAGAAAGAGTTAAACTCTTCTGTAAAGTTTTCCAACAAAACGTAGAAGGAGTTGTAAAACCACTCATGGTATATATTTTACTTATTTTAATTCGTATTTAACTTATTAAATTATCAGGCTTCAAAAAAAAAAAAATTATTAAATAATCAACTGTTTTTAATTAAACCTATAGGACAACATGGTTATTGATGAAGACACAACCGCTGCGTTGAGGGTGGCAAAGGAGAATAGGAAGGCTCGGCTTGCTGGGTTAGGAATATGGAGGTAAAGAAAAATCCCCTACACACCAAGTATATATAGGGAAGATTAAGAAGAAGAGAATTAATAAGGTATATATTTCATTTTTTTTTTTTTTTGAAAATTGGAACATTTTCTTTCTTAATTAGTGGCTGAATTTTATCTTGCAGGGTGATTACATTGGTGGTAGCAAGTGGACAATTTTAGTATGAAGTTTTATTAGTGAAATTTTTTTGAAAATCATATAATTAGTAGGATTTTCATTTCATTTTGTTTCATTTCTTTTGTTTGAGAAGTTGTTGTTTTGGATATGAAGAATTAATACGTAGTTGTTTCCCTTATGTGAGTGTTTGGATTCAGCGGATTTGGCGTCTGTGTTTTCCTGTTTTGCGTTTTTTTTTTTTGCACGCGTAATGGGAGACAAAGGCTACTGTTCATGAACAGTAGCCAAAAATTTTGACTTTTCAACCATTTTCAGCACATCAGTGGGTCTGTGTACTGTTCACGGGACCCACAAACTTCACTTTTCAGTAACTTTTTCATTAAAAATAGGTCCCATGATACTATTCACACATTTAAAAATTATTTCGCTACAGTGTTTTCAGTTTCAGTAAAAATAAGCTCAATCCAAACGGACCCTATGTGTGCCCTTGTATGTGTATGAAGTAAATAGAGTATCGATTAATCTGTTAATCTTGAACTTAGGAGGTCATGATGGTCCTAGGGAAAAAAAAAGTATTTATAGGAAATTTAAATTAGACAGAATAAGTATATAGATTCATTATACTTAGATTCTATACTATTGGAAATAACTATAACTATATAGATTCATTATCACTTTAATAAGTACAAGCATTTTTCCTTATGAAGAAAGTCTAATCTCAATATGTAGGGGCCAATTGCCTCTGCGAAACAAAAATATTATTATTAATTAACTGTCAGGAGAGGATGTAAGGGTGTTGCCATCATTAACAAAACACACAGGAAGAGCCCCTGCCAATTATTTGTGGGCCAGCAAAGGTCATAATTGGAATTTGATTCGATTTTGAGTTCGATGATGGTCATGGTGCTGACTAGGAATTTGAAGGAATGGGACTATTTTTCCGTGTTTATATTATGATGGTATGTAACTCAATAAGGTTGTTTTTGAATTGGGCTGTTTTGCAAACCTTGGTTCATTTCTTGTTTCATTTTGAGTTGCTCTGACTTGATTATATTTCAGTTGCTTCATAAATTCGACGTTCTCTTTCAATTTTTAGCAGCTAATGTTTGTTGAATTGGATGAGAAATTTACTTGTGTTTGATTCTATTCTGAGCATATGATTTCTGTGTGTAGATAGAAATTCAAAGTGATTGATATAGATAGGAGATGAGTTGCCAAGAGCTTTATAGCTCAATTGTCATCTCCTAATGTTTTCAACTAGATGTCCGGGGTCCAAGTTCCCCCTCCCCCAATTTTTGAATTATCAAAAAATGAATAGATACAAGATGAGTGAGAGCGATGGTCTGTCTTGCTTAGAATTGTTCTTTTATGACGTTGTTGGTTGAATTTTTAATGATATTTGATTTCACGGCTCAGTGCCAATTTGCGTTGGAGTACTCCCTATTCTCTTAAAATTTCTAGAAGGTCCTAAAAAATTATCTCCCTTTCTGAATTTTATATGGCTAGTAGACTAAAATTCAAAATGTGCATTAGATAGCTGGGTTAATCTTGAGTATCTATGATGAATAGGACCTAATTTTCTTGAAAATCACAATTATGCAATTGGATATCATTAGCTAAATGCCTCAAAGGTACAACATTAGAAAGGATGCTTGTATATTAATAAACCATTAGAGGTGAGGTTTTGGTTGAATGACAAGTACCTTTCACCTAAAGTGACATAGCACGGGTTTGAATCCGGGAATCAAAGTTTCCAAAATTATTGTGGGTAAGGCTAATTATGATATCAAAGATGATTTCCCATTTATCTGTTTGCACTATCAACATGCATATATGTTGGTTAATACGTATAATCCGTTTTGTCATCTTAAGCTTGTGCTAGAGGTTGATTGCTTTGGTTCTAGTATGACTTGACCTTTTGATTGTCTCCAATCCATTTAGAAAATAGGGCAGTTTCATAGGTGTAGCTATGTCTAGAGCACCAAGCATGAACTTGGCACAAGTGAGTTTGAGTATTTTGTGCCAAATTTTTTGGGAATCTGAAGAAAATCAAATAAATTATGAGCACTAGGAAGCTTTGCTGATAATCACTCCATGAGAATGATATCTATCAAGCTCCTCACCATCGCTCTTGCCTTCCTTAGGTTATATATTTTGGTAGGTTATTTCCCAAACCAAATCAGGTATATTGCTCTGTTTAGATTTGTGTGTTTGATGTTTACTTTGCACCATTGTATCCTGGTTTTCTGATGGGGGCATCCATGGGATCAAAGGTAGTATGCGATCTGGTGTTGTCGCATTCAGGGAAGGGACTATCTTGTTGGAAGAGTGGTTTTGTCTGAGACAAAAGAGTGTCTTACTAGGAGTATTTAGATAATTAGTTCTTTTGAAAATAAGTATAATAAACCTTAGCCATAGTTTTGAGAGGGTTTCTAAGTTTAACTTTACATTTTCAAAAGTTTCAATTTAAATCCCACACTTTCAAAAACGTTTTAATTCAATAACAAACTTGTTATGCTTGAAGCCATTAATAGAAAATGCTTAAACAAAACAGCATTGTATGACTTGGAGTGAAAGAATGTTTATATATAATAGGCACATAAGCTGAAATAACCACTTGGGGGCATAGACTAGCCTAACTTGGATTACCGTAATATTAAAAAATGAAAAAAAAAAAAAAAAAAAAAAAAGAACTAAACACAATAAACGTTAAATACATTTACATTTTGTGTAATATGCATCACATTTTTAATAGGGCAAACCAAATTGCGCCCTAACTAATTCGATTCATTTGGCTTTAGATTACCTGACATGACTTGGGATTGAATTTTGGAAACTTTGTAAAAGTTTTTACAACATAAGATACGGCCATGCATGGTTCAAAAATAAAAAGGTGTGGGTCCCACATAATTGAATGAATGAGGGATTGAATTTCGAATGTTGTAAAAGGTCATTTCAAATTACACATAAAAGCCCCTCAAAAAAAAAATTACACATGAAAGTTTCACATGAAATTATGTGCTAATAAAATATGTTTCAATTAAACCATAAATTTGGCAGTTGTTACAGTTAAATTGATATTTGAAAATGTTAAAAAAAAAAAAAAAACAATATTTTGTAGTTTAACTTTAAAGTAAAATAATGTTCTTCTATACTACTAACAAGAGGACTCTCCTGATTTGTTTTCAATTTTTGACGTACCAAAATATTCTTATACAAATTCTAAAATAACATGCCCTTTAGTTCAATTTTTTTCCTACAAAAAAGCAAAAAATGTTAAAAGATTAATACTATCTCATGTACAAAAGGGGGAAAAAAAAATGTTATTTTCACCCTCCATTTGTATTCAAGTGCCACATAAGCTTACCACGTATATTTTGTTCGTCCGATAAAATAATGTCATATCATTTTTTTAGCATAAAAAATTTAAATAATTAAAAAAAATTCTAAAAAAAAATACAATAACAAATGTTGCATCGTTTTATTGGACTAATTAAACACATGTGACAAATTTATATGACACTTAATGGAAAATATGAACAAAAAAGCTATTAATGCAAACAAAATATAACTTTTGGCGGTAAAATCCAAAGTATAACATTTTTCAGCGTGTAAAATCTAAAGACCCCCAAATTTTAGAGGAGCAATTTACACTTTAACCCAATAAAAATATTGTATTAATATCAACCAGTTAAAGTGGGCTTCTTAAAAAAAAAAAAAAAGCTGTGATAAGTAGGCTAATTCGCTTTAACCAAAACATATATAATCTTAAATTGAATCGTTCACGTCTACTTTATGTACAAAAGCTGTTATTACAACTAGTTTTAGAGAACTCAATCTCTATGGGGCTGTTTGGTTTTTTTTTTTTTTTTCATCACTCATCACTCCTCACTAAATTTTCGTCACTCATTACTCATTACTTATCACTTAAAATTCCTCAATTTCCTTAACACCACCGTTTGGCACATATTTTCACTTTTCATCACTCAAATTTTTTTTTTTTTACTTTTTGTGGGACCCATACTTAAGCAATTGGTCAGAGACTACTGTTTGCCTACTCACCTCACCCTCATTTCCCACCATTTTCTTTACTATGTGTACAACATTATTTTTATTTTTATTTTTTGTTGAATAAAAGAAAGGGGCTTCTAGTGTGGACTTACCATATGTCATGTGACGACTATGGATAGTACCACATTTACCACCAAATCCTTGATAGTGCTATCACTTGAATCCCTCGTCAAGTAGGAATGGTAACAGGGCAGGTAAGAAGCAGATTTCCTATTCCCTACCCCGCCCCACTTCTACTTTGGGGCGAGTGTTTTTTTCCCGCTCTGTTCTAGCAAATACCTGAGGGTGCATGCGGGTACCCATCCTGTCACCCCAATTTTTTAAACAAACCCCCCTCTTGGGTGAAACTTGTTGGATTTGGCTTTTAATTTTGCCCTTTTATTTTTTGCCCTCTAAACGAGGCCAAATTTTAGAGGCCAAACTAAATTGTTGAAATGCATCAATTTACTTTCCAAAACTGACTTTGCTTGCCCGAATCTAATGGTGATCTTGTTCACTAAAGCTCAAACTGTCGATCAATTCATCATACACTCATATCTGTTGATTTATAGGAATAAGGAATCACGTGAGGGTTTTGCTGACCCGTGATGACCTTTGAAATAAATTTCCTTGAAATGGGAATTTCTACAACCTATGTGACCCTTGAAATTGAAATTTCAACAGCCTACATGACCCTCAAAACAAATGTTTTATCTTTATCAAGGATTGGCAACCTTTGAAAAATTTAAAAGGATAAAAGAGCAATAACCTTTTTTTGAAGGTCTCCCAACCCTCAAAATAAGGTTTTTCTCTTCTTCTTTTTTTTTAAAAAATAAAAATAAAAATAAAAATCACAGCCATGCACATAGACTTTAAAGAACCACATATTAAAAAATCTATATTATACCAAAACACAAATATCAAAACAAAATTCAATTAGCTTTCCAAGGTACTAAATTCTTCATTCTTGAAGTTTATGTAGACATTTTCACATTAACATAAAGGAACTTAGTATTTTAACTAGATAAAGGAGAAAAAAAAAAAAAAAAAAAAAAAGGAAGAAGAAGAGAAATGAATCAGTACAAAAACCATGCATGATCAAAACCCTAATCTTAATATTATTCTATTTCAATGCAAAACAACCTGATGTACTAATGTTTAAAGGGTCTCACATAAAGGATTTTGCCTTCTCCTAGTACTTCTCAAAGATTGATGCATAGCCACCAACTTTCGCATTAAGAACTGAAAGGAAATAGACAAACCAATTAATCATGCACTTGTTAAATGGTTGAGGGGTTTGATTGAAAAATTGTCATACAATGAAGTCCATATTGACATGTGATTTTCAAAATGTAACATATTTATGAAAAAACAAATTAAGTAGCATAGTTCAGTTCATAAATTATTACCTTAACCACAAGTGTCTTAACCCTAGCATACTTGACATCCCAACTGAACTCACCCATGCTCCATCTAGTTCCCACCAAGAGAGTCACCATTTTTCCCAAGGTAGTTCAAGTAGTAGTGAATGTTAGCTTCCTAGGATGCATTCATCTGTCCATAGGATTCAAAACATAAGTTAGCACAATTAATCATTATTAGCATCATTGAGCCATAACTTTCTTTATAGAGCCAGGATATCAAGCACTAAGAGAATCACACAGCTTAATTATTTTCTATTTAACTCAGCTTTTGCTAGATAAACATAAATTTACTAATTCCTTAAATAAAAAAAAGTACTCCCATCTCACTACAACAAGTCCCAACAAACAATACTTGCCTTGTGCATCTAGATATACCCAAAGAAAAAAAGTAAGAAAGTATGAGAAAACAAACCTGAAAAGAAAGCTAAGACTGATCAAAGTAGAGCTCAATAACTTAGTCATGTTTATTGTAGTGTTATATAATACAATAGAACATTAAGGACTACTTCAAATATTGACTCTTAGTGTCACATAAGGAATTATGCAATTCAAATCTATCCAAACACAAACTTAAGTTCAAAAATACTGATGAACTGCTGAAAGTAAAAGCAAATCACCCTTCTATTTGGTTCCAGTTCACAACATTTAAGCTTACTCCCATGAAAAAATAGCAAGATTTGCCAAAACACAACCAGGACATCCAACATAAACAAATTTCAAGCAATTAAACAGAATAATTGTGATAAAGAAAAATAATTTAATTAGAAAATAAATGATGCATATAAATCACTGTACCAATTTAAACTATAGACATGAATAGTTCATTAACACACAAGTACACACACTTACCCACTCTGTTTTGAACTTAATAAGACTTGGCAACAATTGTCGCGTGACTATGAGCAGTTCATTCTCTGTTTGATAATTACAAAGAATATTTATTTGTTTCAATCTGATTTTATTTATTATTGAATCCAATCTTTTCTACCCAAAAAAAAAAAAAAGAAAAGAAAAAAAGAATCCAATCCCATTTATATATGATATGAATATCCTCAATATTTGGTCTATAGAGCATATATTCAAGAAAACAGTAGTCCATAGAGTGCTGTAATAATTTTTCATCAAAAAAAGGGCAAAACATTAATGAATGTACCCAATTATTATGGTTAAAAAGGTTATGATCTTTCACCATGCTGTTTTTGAGTAAATGATTGTATGTGTAGCCAATGCTACAAAAAAAAGCAATTACAAACCAATTTAGCTAAAGCCAAGTATGTAATTCTAACATCTTTCTTCCTACAAGTTGACAGAAAAACCATCATAATGGAACTACAATAACTGACAAATTGTCCACGCTACCTTTCTCAAATGCTGTATTTACCATGCATTCAGCTAACGAGGATGAGGGCGAGCATGAACTTGAATCATGTATAAGATCACATACATCTTGCGGTGTCATGCTTCCAAAAATACCATCAGAAGAAACCACCAAAAATCTATCATTGGCATCTAGAGTTTGCCAACCTGTCACTTCAGGCTCAGCTATAACACCAAATCTGACAAAAAAAAAGAATGAAAATACAAGCTCCATTATAATTGCAAGTCTATATAGATGTTAACATGAATTAGACAATAGAACTGACAGTAAATCATAACAAAGCAGTTAAGCCCACGATACTTAAGATTGTGGTAACGTTGTTTGTATTTTTTGAAAATACCTGTAGGTGAAAAAGTATGTAAAAATATGCGTAATATTATTTAAAAACTGAAAACATGTGTTTAAACTCTTATACCAAACGCATTTAGCATGCTATAAGTGCCTCCTTTTTGTCTCAGCACTTTTCTTGTGCATTGGGTCAGCGGATTTCCCTAAGGTTTTTCCCTTATGCTTGGGCCATCGCCCCATTATCCATTATAAGCATCTGTTGGGCCGAGATCGTTCTAGTTAGTATCTGGGCCAACATGACTCAGGTAGTGGGCCCGTTATTTTCAGTCCATACAGATGATTTTGCATTAATGAGATATAAATGAGAACAAATTTTGTATGAAAAGTATAGGCTTTAATTCTTTTAAAATCAAATTCTCCACCAGAAATTAAATTGGCACCCATATCAAAGTCCAAGGATAATATTTACTAAAACTTTTTTTTTTCTAAAACAATATTCTTACTCTTTCGATTCCACTTGACTTCTCCTAATGATATTTAGGGTACAAACTGTTTCACACATTGACACCCATATCAAAGTCCAAGGATAATATTTATAAAAGCTAAAAAAAAAAAAAAAAAATACTTACCCTTCAGATTCCCACTTGAGTTCTCCTTATAATATTTAAGACACAAACATGTTCCCAAATTACTAGTGTGACGTCTTATTGTAGTAATATAATTTTCACATAAGCCCATCGGTAAAACTACTTTTATTACGTACTAATAACAAGAAGCTACGAAGAGGCTATAATAACTCAACTGGCATATTTATTGAATTTAATGATTTATCCCTCAAATCAATATATCCTCTATTATCCATGTAAGAGAATTTAGAGATTTAGGGAATTTGGGCAAGCCTAATATTCATTTGGGTTGGGCCTCCTTGGATTACTAACTATACAAAGAATAGCCCAAAATAGCATATTAAACGAGGGTACTTCCGTAACTTTTACAATTGAAAAAATCCACACCCAGTGCGGGAGACACAGAAAAAAGAACGAACTGTAGGAACCCAGTTTGGCTTCGTTGGGAAATCTCCAAACTCTCAGAGGAAAAAAAAAAGAAAAAAAGAAAAACGAGAAGCAAAGTGAAACGTAATGGACTAGTAAGAAACGTTTCTTTTATTCTGTTTCGTTTCGCTTACTCTAACATGTATATTTTCCATTATACTTTTATGTGTATCGTTCACTATTCCTTTTATTAATTAGCTTTTTCTTCTTCTTCTTTTATTATTATTTTTTTGGGTGAATTCAAAGCTGAATTTTTTATTTTAGTACTAAGAGTCAAAAATTTTTTAGGGTTTATAATGGTTCAGCTTGTGATTTAATTTCTGGGTTTTGCTTCTGAAACTAGGGTTCCTGAAAATTTGTGCCAAAACGACGCCGTGTGAGAGTTTTTGTTAGCTGGTGAAAAATATTGAAGAGGGTTCAATTGGGTGAAAGAAAGTTTGGATTTTTTGGCTTTGGTGTGAATAATTAGGGCTTGTAGAGGCTTAAATTTGAAGTTTTTGTGGGTTTTTTTTTTGCCTTTGATGGTGTAGGATTTTGGGGGTTAGTAGATAAAGATGGCAATGAATAATAGTAATAACCCAACTAAGAATGTTGGGGGGCCAATCCCTTTTGGTAATTCTGGGACAGTTTCACAGCCCCCACATCTTCTCTCTCAGTCACAACCACAAACACAAGGTGGGCCTCACTTTCCAGGCCACTTTCAGTTGTCTGAGCCTCAAAGTCAGGCGTTTGCTTATGCGCAAGCACAAGCGCAAGCTCAGGCTGTGCAGGCTCAATTTCAAGCTCAGTTACAAGCTCAAGCACAAGTTCAGGCTCAAACTGTTGCCCAGTTACATGCTGGGAATACTAGTAATGTAGGTGTGTCGTCTCCTCCTGTTGTGACCCCTGTTACTGGGAGTGCCAAGAGGAGTTCCCAAAAGCCGCCTTCTAGGCCTCCGGGTTCATCCAATGCCAACACGGGGTCACCGTATAAGACTATGGAGTTGACACCAGCTGCTCGTAGAAAGAAGCGGAAGCAACCTGAGAAGCAAATACCAGATAAAGTGGCTGCACTTCTGCCAGAGTCTGCTCTTTATACTCAAATGCTTGAATTGGAGACTCGGGTTGATGCTGCTTTGGCAAGAAAGAAGACCGACATTCAGGAGTCCCTTAAAAGCCCTCCCCGTGTTCAGAAAACACTCCGGATTTATGTCTTCAACACCTTCACAAATCAGATACAAACAAGTCCTGATAGCACGATTGCAGAACCCCCTTCTTGGTCTCTTAAGATGATTGGGAGGATATTGGAAGATGGAAGGGATCCTGTGGTGGCTGGAATGATGCAGAGACCAAGCTCTTCTTACCCAAAGTTTTCAGCATTTTTCAAGAAAATTACCATATACTTGGACCAGAACCTCTATCCAGATAACCATGTAATCTTATGGGAGAGTGCTCGCTCACCTGCTCTTCATGAGGGATTTGAGGTGAAGAGAAAGGGGGATAAGGAATTCAATGCGATAATAAGACTGGAAATGAATTATGCACCAGAGAAATTCAAACTTTCACCGGCTCTGACTGAAATTCTTGGAATTGAGGTAGAGACCCGCCCAAGGATTATCGCAGCAATTTGGCACTATGTGAAGGCTAAGAAGTTGCAGAGCCCTAATGACCCTTCCTTCTTTACATGTGATCCACCTCTTCAGAAAGTGTTTGGGGAAGAGAAAATGAAATTTGCCATGGTAACACAGAAGATATCAGTGCATTTGACGCCTCCACAGCCTATACATTTGGAGCATAAAATCAAGCTTTCAGGAAATTCTCCTGCTGGCAATACTTGTTACGATGTGCTGGTTGATGTGCCTTTTCAATTGGAAAAGGAAATGTCTGCCTTCTTGGCAAACATCGAAAGGCACAAAGAGATTGATGCCTGTGATGAATTGATTTGTGCTTCTATAAAGAAGATCCATGAGCATCGTAGGAGGCGGGCTTTCTTTCTTGGGTTTAGCCAGTCTCCAGCAGAATTTATTAATGCCTTGATTGCTTCTCAGAGCAAGGATCTAAAGCTTGTTGCTGGAGATGCTAGCCGTAATGCAGAAAAAGAGCGCCGTTCTGATTTCTATAATCAACCATGGTAAGCTTCTGTTCTGTTTCTTGTTATTGCTATTTGTGTGTAAATGTGTTAGAAACTGGCTTTTTCTCCCAAAATGAAGCCTGCCAATGGAATATGGTTTTTTTTTTTTTTTTGGTTTTGGTTTAATGTGTGCCTACTGCCTACAACTGAGAAAGTTACAACTAAGAGAGATGAAAATTGAAATATATATATATAAGCATTCAAAATTCAATGACCATTGTTTTCTTACAAATCTCTTAGACAATTATTATAAAGGCTTACCTAGCTTCCCGTTGGAATCTGATCCCTATGTCAGGTGTATCTGATGCCAGTATTCTCTTTTTACAAATAAAGTTCTCCATGTGAACTTGAGAAATGATTGTAACTTAACAAAATGATATAAACATGAGAAAGGATTGTAACCCACAATCATATCCCTTTCAGTTTTGCAGCCTAAAGTATATTTGATTGAATGAATTTTAATATCATATTTGCATTTGCTCTTCCTTAAAAAGAAAAGAAATTGCAAAGTAAATGTTCTGAAAATTTCATTTTAGAGACTCTGATCAACAAGATAAAACATTGAATGAGAGGTTCCTATGAATATCAAGCTGTGTGTCTTTTTTAACAGAAGTTGTAAATACTTATCAAAATAATTTTGTGCCTACTCTATTGTAGTTTGATGGTTGTGCTGAAAAGAATCATTTCGATTGCTGTTTAAAAAAAGTTGTACTGTTGTTTGCAGTGCCTGTAACTTGTGTAGTTCGAGTTGATAGTTCATAGGTAATAGATGCCAACTGGTCACAATGCTTGATATTCATCAGTTTATGGTCTCCACGCCTTTGGTTTTCCATGTTTACTTATTCATTCTAAATATAAAATCAACAAATGATAATGTTCTTGTGTTAGTTTACCTACAAAAACAAATCAAATCTGCTTTGACTTATGATATAGCCACAAAGAAATAAGGTTAAATAATGATAAGTAATTTTTTGTGTCTCCACCTGATATCTTCCCTTTTTTATATTTCTTCCATGAAAAGCATTATATAACAGTCTTCTGAATTTCTATTTATGTTTTTGGTGAAATCTTCAGGGTTGAAGATGCTGTTATTCGTTACCTGAACCGTAAATCTGCTGCTAGTGATGCTCCTGGTAGCACTTGAGTGAGGATTTGTTGAATTTTTAAGATCTGGTTTGCATGTCAATACTTCTAACATAATAATTCATCTTATATTTTTTTTTTGTAGAATGGTAATGGATACTCTATCTCTCACTCTCTTCCCCCCCCCCCCCCCCCCCCTCCCCCTGTGTTTAATTCTTTTCATTTTCTGCTAGGAATGTATTGGATGTAGTAGTCAAAACTATTCTCAGTGGTTTCTTGGCTAGATAGTATTATCAAATGTATTGGGTTTATAAGGGAGGTGATTATTTCCCATGAAAAAAAAGTTTCCTCTTCTTTATACAGCTCAATACTGAAATCCTGGATTGCTTGTAAATTTGGTTCTTTCGGCTGAAGGCTGCAGAAATTTGGTTAGTAGTATATTTCTCAATTCCTATTTTGGAGAGTTAGACAGTTGGGTGTTGACTTGGTTACTTTTGAATCTGTTACTTGTTTTGAAATCTAATTCAATGCCCCCACCCTAATCTGTTACTTGTACTGTCCCATTATTCATGGGTTTAGAGTATACTCAAACTCCAGAAAACCCTATTGCAGTAATTGCTATTGGCCAGTCAAATCCTTTCCCCCATTACGATTTAAGGTCAAATCTAACACTCATTCATCGGTTTGGAGTGAGGTTGATGATACTAGGATCTTTCTAGGACCAGAACGTTTATATGTACATCACATGGTTGTATGAGTGCATGCATGCATAGACAGGCCTGTATAAATCAGTAACTGTATGTACATGGATACATGTAGTATTTATTTACTTGCCCTGAAATCTGTGGGACATAATGGATGTGATTGAAGGTAGGTTATTTGATTTGAATTCCTGACCTGAGTACCATTTCCAAATTCCAACCTCCAAAATAGTAGTCCTTTTTTAGTATTGGTAAATCATTACATCTAGCCGCTGGCAATTCTTAGCCGAAGGTAACTTTATTTATGTCTAGAACAGAGCAGAAGAAGATGAAGGGAAGAGTGGAAGATAGGTTACCTTCATTTATGTTTAGAACAGAACTGAATAAGATGAAGGAAGAGTAGAAGAGAGGGAAAGGTGCCGGGAAAGATAGTAAATTGAAAGGAGACGGCAATTTTCTTAAAATGTAGTAGTATCTCCAGTACAAAGTAATATGGAAGTTAGGGGCATCTTCAGGCCAAACACATGCTTGGTTGGGATAGGTTTTTTTCATTGGTTTATTTGGTTTAAAAAATAAACTGAGTAAATTAAGCTGGATTGGGATAGTTTATTTTCATTGATTTATTTGGTTTAAAAGATAAACTGAATAAATTAAGCTGCATAAAAGTATAGTTGTACTAAAAGAAAAAAAATAGAAAAAGAAAATAGAGTGAAACTTTACAAAGTTGCATAGGTTGCATCAAGAACTTCTTGACCAATCTTGAACTTTATCCATAATATGTCCAATACAAGAAAAACTGGTTAGGGCCGATATTCTGTGGCATTGTGGAGATGACAGAACCTAGGTATGCAATGCATCTCCATAAGTTGACATGACACCTCAGGTTGCATCCTTGTGAGCACAGGACACAAAACATAAACCTTTCTAGGAACATTAGGTCTATATGAATGAGGGGACTTTATTATGGACTCCTGCAATAATTGCATTTTATATCCTATTGTTCGAGGACTGTCGGCAATGTCTTGAGCCCATTGTCATTTGTTATTGGTCTTTTCTTTATCATTGTAGCAATATTCGTTATGTGCTTTTCAAATAGTAGGACCTATTTCCCCAAGTCCTAAAGCATAGGGTTTTACTTAGCTTAGGTCTAGAAACGTGGCACCTTTTGAGCTTATCTTCTATGTTTCACAGCTTAGAGGTAGTCTCTGTCAGTAGCAATCAAGTTTTACATTTGGTGTAGAATCTTACATATGGTAGGCAAAGAAAAGAACTGTCAAATTCCATATATAAAGAAGGGTTTACTTTGCTTAGATTTGGAAACGTGGCACCTTTTTAGCTCATCTTTTATGCTCCACAGCATGTAGTCTCTGCTAGTAGCAATCAAGTTCTACATTTGATGCTGAGTCTTACTTGTGGCATGCAAGGAAGGGAGGAATTGTCAAATTTCATATATAAGGTCCTACTTAAGTATGGAAATGTGGCACCTTCCAAGCTAATCTTTCTGTACCACAACACGCTGTAGTCTCTGCTAGTAGCAATCAATTTCTGCATTTGATGCAGAATCTCACATGTAGCAAGCAAAGAAACTAATTGTCAAATTCCATATATAAGAAGGTTTTACTTAGCATAGGTATGGAAATGTGGCACATTTTGAGCTCATCCTTCATGTTCAACAACACTGTGGTCTCTACTAGTAGCAATCAAGTTCTACATTTGGTAAATAATCTTATACGTGATAGACAATGAGAAGAATTGTCAAATTACATATATAAGAAGGCCATTCACATCAATTATTTCAAGCTTCAAGGAATTCAATTGCTTTACTCATCAAAAGTGTACACGCACAACTCTATTATTAAGACTAACATTTGTTTTGGACAAACTTTTCTTTCAAACCGGTTTAAAAAATATCCTTTAAAATTGCAACACATCATGTGAAGGTTCATAAGACTTTTCACAAGTATTTTAATTACATGACTAATTAAGTCATCCAACTAAGTTACATATTTACACGACATACTAATAACACTGTCAAGTGATTAAAGTAGTAAATGATAATGTGAAGGTTCATAAGACTTTTCACAAGTATTTTAATTACATAGCTAATTAAGTCATCCAACTAAGTTACATACCTACACGACATTCTATTAACACTATCATGTGGTTAAAAGTAGTAAATGATCATTTAAGTCGTTGCTTAGTAGATTAGAGGAACTTGTTTCTAAATTGGGGTGGAGAAAAATTATATCCAATTCTTTTTTCATATATGAAAACTTCCTTCATAGTTGTGCATAATGGAGTTGCCAAATCAGACCCAAAAAGTTAGAATAGAAGAGCTTTCAATGAAGCCTCTTTTAAAGCATTATTCTGGCTTAATTTATCTCTTGACTCTGAGTGGAAAGCACCAAATTATCCTATCCCTGTTGTCACTAAGCAATGGTCCTTTAGGATTCTACAATAGGCAAACATTGCTGTATAGCATTTTACTGCAATAATCCTTAGTAGGAAGAAAGAGAAATTTAATGCACTTTTCATAAAAGAAGCATTCTTTAAACAGGTTTACCAGGCCACCACCTCTATATACATATGTGCAAAAACGATTTACAGCCAACTTCTATACCAGTAGACTTATTAATTGACTGAATCACAGTTTTCATTTACACTGGCTGAATAGATAGCTAGGTAGTGGGACTGCTATGTTTGTTGTTTGATATCAAGGATTCAAGATGAATGAATTTGAAAGGACTTGTCACAGGTAGCACATGTTTGTGTACATTGCCCATACAAGGAAAATCAAGCAATAATATTGCAGCCCTTTGATCTCACATGGGCATGTGGGAAATTGGATCTAGTTATTTTTGCTCACTTGGAAGGCTAATTTTGAAGCTGTAAGATACTACAATTGAAGACCTATATAGCCTTCTCTTTATCTACATGGTGCGAAATTCATGTCTGGCTTTTCTTGGAATACAAGAACGTGTACGAAACCAAAACATTTTTGTGTGCACATCAAGCCAAAATATGCAAGGAGATACTAAGAAGCTAGCTTTTACTTCAAGATAGTAACTTCCTCCTACCCCTGTTTATTAGTATTATTATTTTTGGGTCTTGAAACCTCTTTCCTTTAATGCTTCGTGAATGCAATTTGAACACGTTTGATTTTGATCTTTGTGTGGTCCACAACAATGTTTCCAAGGCCAATTATATAAAAAGATAAAGATGCTATGCTTTGGAGGGAGAGCTTTGGCTAATTTGCTAAATTAAGAAGCCGGTTTCTACTTTCTACTACATGTTATACTTTTTGAATGTGCACTTAGCATGGATGATGCAAGACGTGGGCCATTAAAGCTACCCATTTTATACATATGTGTATAAATTAATAGGGAAGTTGTTTTGTTTGTACATATAATAAGATGTGAAATTTCTCTTTGTTTGGTTTGTCTCCATGAAGAGTTGTAAAGATGCATAGATTATTGAAGGATTTTTACCTTTTCATAATTGTCTTAAGAGTTTGTTTTGTTGAAGTAATTAAAGTAGTGTAATATTATTAGTTTATCATCAGACCAAAAATCTTTATCTTTAATTTGTAATTACGTGACTTTCACGTAATCCCACTACTATCATCCTAGTTATTGTATATTAACCAAAACATGTCATTTCAATAATTATGAAAAAATGTGTGAAAATTTTGAGCTATGCTAATGCCACATAAAGTACTTGTGCCATAACTCGCCTACGTGACTAGTTATAAATAGTAAAGGAGTGATGATAAATCTATGTAAGGATATCTCTCTACCATTCACAACTCGCCACATGAGCGAGTTGTGGCACAAGGAAAATTTTTGTGTTACTTTAACAAGTCTACTCTATTGTGTTTGCAAGAACTTCAACTTAAACGTGACTGCTCTTTTTTCTTTTTTCTTTTTTTGATATCAAACGTGACTGCTCTAAAAACTGCAAAGGGTACATCATTTCAGATAAGCATGAAAGTAATATGAGTATGAAAATGAAAGGAATGTCAGTTCAACCAGCTTTAATTATCGACCACATCAAATCCAACTAATTTTTATTAACCAAATCATACTCATATTTTCTTATCTATTTGACAACTGTTTGAACTTTGAACCACACAAACTTTGATCTGGGAGTATCTTTTGCAGTAGAAGAATGCAACTTTACAATTTCCATGTGAATGGGTGTCCCAAAAAAATGTGATTAAGAATTAGATACTGAAAGAAAAAGATTATGGCAGATTTTGCGCATCTTGGAGAACATCAAAACCAGAATATGCGCTGTGAAGATTCTAATATATGTTTTCATGTGTAACATATTGATGAGCATGTTGATAATTATATTACAAAATATGGTCATGTGAGCTTTTAGGGAATGAATTTGGATTTTGAGATCTGAACCATATATTAAAGGAACAAATGTGCTAAGGTCCTAATTGTTTGGATTGTGTGGCCAAATCGGCCACAATGTACGCAATGGTTAAAAGAAATGATTTCATATGAACTTTGAACAATATTATACATAATATAGTGTATTATTTTTTGAGATAAATGATATAGTGTATTATTAATAATGGCTTCTACCAAACAAATTATTAATAATGGGATTGCAGGTTTAGCATTGATTGTGCAGTACAATACTTTTTGCTAGCATTCGAGAAACCCAAACATAAGAAAAGATAAGTTTAGAGTGATAATTCTACATATTCTATTCTTTTTTTCATTGAGAAACGAGCATACAAGAGAGAGGGACGTAATTCAAATGCAAAGGCACACTATAAACTTGACTAAAAAAAAGTTATATTAACGCTAGGCACTTAGTCACTTACCCCTTCTTTAAAAAAAAAATTATTATTATTTCAGTGGAATGGTGTCCCCAAAAATGTGATTTATAATTAGATACTGAAATAAATTGATATGAACAAGTGGCAAAAATACTGTTACTTCAAAGGCTTAATAATTGATATGAACAAGTGGTTTAGTCTCCTTCAAATTAAGCATTACATAATTGTCATACTAAATAATTAAAAATTGTGCTACTATTCAAGGATCCATGTTTTCAATCTGCCTTATTAAGTTGTAGAAAAGGACTATTCATCATTTCCAGTGTTGTGTATACGAGTGGTAGATATTCAGGGTCCGTTTAGTATGTGTGTTTAAACAACAGTTTTCAGTTTTTTTGGAAAAATATTTGGGTGAAAAAGTGTGTGAAAATTGTTGTTTAAAAATTGAAAACACGTATTTAAAATAGTGTACCAAACAGGGTCTCAATTGTAGAGTTTTCCAATTCCAATATAGAGTTTGGATAATAGAAAAGCTCATTAGCATTTAAGTACTTGAAAAATTACATTAAATAGTGCATAAAAAATCTATACTTACATTAAATAGTGCATTAAATATCTATATTTCAAAATTTAACTTTAGCGGTACAGCTCTTTTCAGATTTTTTTTTTTTTTTTTTTTTTTAGAGAATCAGTTTATTTCAAATTTAAAGACCCATTAAGCGTGCGTTTGGATTGCGTTGGATTAAAAAATTTCATGCATTTTTTAGTACTATTCATGAGTTTTACTGCACTTTTTGGTACTATTCATAAGTCCTATGGTATTATATCAACTAATTTTTACTTTTATCTACAGTACTTTCAGTAATAAGTTTTCAGTTTTAGTAAAATAAGCGGCATCTAAACACACCATAAAACTCTTTAGCAAAATTATTGCATTAATGGTTAACCCCTAAAAGCATTTTTCTCATGGACCCTTATGTGTTTTGATGCAAAATGACTATAAGAAAAGAAGAGAAAATTATTGAATACTCCGGGAGTATTATAAATGTGTATTTCCTCATCTCACATGAATTGTGGGTATCACCATAAATTTAATAGTGGGACCCACAATTATGTGAGAAGGGAGAGTACGCATTTATAATTACCCGAAAATAAAAGATGGTCATTGATGTGGAATACAATTTTAATCTGGGTTTGGATTTGCTGTGGTTATTTATAATTTTAGCAGAGAATGATACGAAGATATGTTTGAAAAGGAGCATATAATTTTCTTTCCTGGTTTCAATGTTGAAAAGTTGATAATATGGCAAGAACTCTATTTATATCAAACTTTTGCGCCAATTTTGGCAGGTTGCCAAAGTTGGTAAAATTAGGTAGCAAGAATACAATTGGAAACCATGAGGAAAGTTTTGGTTGTTTGGCTATCTTTCCATACGGATTAATAAGGCTAATTTAATTTTAAAATATTCATCATGAAAGAATTATTAAGTTCAAGAGTAATGTTGTGGGTTCCAGTTAGTTCAACTGGTAAAGTCTCTGATGGTTATATAAGAGATCTAAGGTTCAATCCCCGCCTACACCAAAAACTGATTGGTGTCTTGGTCTGATGATAAAGAGCTATCATCAGGAGCGGACGCCATAGGTTAAAACTCTCTCTCAAAAAAAAAAAAAAAAAAAAAAAAAACTGTCAAAAAAGTTCAAGAGTAATGTTATAGTCACAGATTATTTTACAACATTTTTACAAACTGTTAATACATAGGTTAGGATAGTATATGATACAAACTGTTGATACATAGGTTACAGACTATTTTATAACATTTTTACAAATTATATGAAAATCTCATGTCTAAAGAGATACATAGGTTAGGATGATATATCACTGTTCATAACTTAATAAACATAGAACAAAGTTTAGTTACAAACTTAGTTATAACTTTTTTTCGAGAAGAAACTTAGTTGTAACTTGATTTTATATATATACACACACACATACATACTTGGTTTTAACCTAAGGTTACAACTCCCAATAAAAAAAAAAATGATAATCTCATATCTAAAGAAATACATAGGTCAAGATGGTATATTACCGTTCATCACATAATAAACATAGAATATAGTTTGGTTACAAAGATAGTTGTGACTTTTTTTTTTTTTTTTTAAAGAATCAAACTTAGTTGTAACTTGATTCTAAAATAATTAAAAAAAAAAAATTAGTTATAGTCTAAGGCTATAACTCCCAATAAAAAAATTAACATAATTACATATTTTGGAAAATCTAACCGTTGGATTACATGTTCTTTATAATTTTAACACACATGTCAAATTTTATGTCAATTGAACGTTATTTACTATTTAATTTATAAACTTATTTTTTATGAATAATTTTAACTATAAAAGCTTGAAATTTAAACATTTGATTGATTACATAGTTATTGATCTTTGATCTTTTTGAAATTTTGCAAGTACGAAGGATATAAGAAGAAAATAGAATCCAATTAATGGTGGATTTTTCACATTCAATAAAAAAAATATTGAGTAGAGTTGTAACTTCAGGCTATTAATTAAGTTTGTTGCCAAATTTTGTCCTAAAGATATTGGTTAGCTTTCTTATTAACCTAAAGGTATTTAATTTTTTTTCAAAATTTAGCAACAAACTTGGTTATAGCCTAAAAGACTACAGCTCTACTTAATATTTTTTTTATTAGATGTGAATTTTGACAAATCCATCATTGAATTATATATATATTTTTATATTTCCATGCTTGCAAAATTTTCATAAGATTAAAGATCAATAACTATGTCATCAATTAAATGTTTAAATTTCGAGTTTTTATAAACCAAAATTATGCATAAAAAATAAGTTATTTATATATCGAATAGTAAATAATATCTAATTGGTATGAAATTTGACATGTATGTTAAGAACAAAAAGAATATGCAATTCCACGGTTAGATTTTTAAAATATGTAATTAAGTTAATTTTTTTAGTGGGAGTTATAGTTTTAGATTACAACCAAGTTTATAGTCAAACTTTGTCCTAAAATTATTGATTAGTAAGTTATTACTAATTCTAATTTAAACTCAATACTAAAATTTAAAATCAACACTAAAATTACTTTTACATTCATGAGTAATAATAAGCAGCATTTTTCTTTAAATCTTTGGTTTTAATAAAAAACCATTAAGTTTATATATTTTAATGTTATTTTGTCTCATATATGCTATCTTTTAGGTGAAAGTCAAAGCGATTTTACCCAAGCGGATTTTGTGCATCTTAAGAAATTTACCCATTGGCCCTCGTAAAAATTTTTAAATTGAACATATACAGATCTTTTTTTATTTGGAAGAAAATAGCAGATCTAATAGTTTACTATTGTAGTGATTTGGGATTAAGAGATAGAGCAACAAAGAAAAGTTGAGAGAAAATAATTTAAAGTTTATCTAATTTGGTTAATTTGACGGTTTATATTTACCAAAAAAGAGTCAAATATTTTTATTAATTTCAATAGTTATATAATAGAAAATGAACAATTTGAACCATATATATCTCTGTTGGAGGCATAAAAAAGTACCATTTAGCTTAATTACAAGATTCTTGATCTCATACTCTATTCATAAATAGTATATTACAATAAAATTTATATCTATAATGAAAATTATACTAATAAGTCATGGATAATTTATCATAATGAAGATTACATACAAAAATCAACCATAATAGATTACAAAACAAGATGACATTTGTATTCCAACATTACTAATCATAGAAAATAAGCACAAGTAAGTGAAATGTAATATTAAATTATCAATGCCATTCAAAGATAATCTATCTTAAGCTTTAACTAAGTGGTTGAAGAGCTCTAAACACAAGCGCTTGAAAAGAAAAGAAAAAATCTATCTTAAGCACTAGTCATGGAATCATAACAACCACTCCTTTTCTTGATCATTACCTTGAACCCACCAGCCATTTCTGCAGTAAACAAAGGGATATAAACCGGTTCATCCACCTCAAAAACCGGCTTGATCTCGAACCGCCTCAATATGTCAGCCACCACATACTTCATCTGTATAAAAGCCATCTCTTTCCCAATGCACACCCTTGGACCAGCTTGAAAAACCGGGTACTTGTATGGACTCACATATTTCAACTCTCCACCAATATCTGCACCACCCGGTTCATCAAACCACCGGTCCGGTTTAAACTCAGACCGGTCCTTACCCCAAAGCTCTTCCATCTTCCCCATTCCATAAGGAAAATAAGTAACTCTATCCCCCTTCCTTACCTTAGTGCCGTCTGGCAAAATGTCATCGGTCGCTGCATGCTTAGAATCCCAAGCAACAGGTGGGTACAACCTCATGGACTCACATAAACAAGCATGTATAAACCTCAACTCTTTCAAAGCTTCAAAATCCAATGCTTTTTGATTCTCTAATACATGATTCACTTCCTTCACAATGAGTTCCTCTTTGTTTCGATGCTTAGTGAGCAACCAAAGCAACCATGTCAAGGCTGAAGATGTTGTGTCACGTCCAGCTATGATAAAGCTTATCACCATGTCTCTTATGACTTGCTCGTCGTGCCCCGCGAGTACTAACCGTGACAATAAATCACGGTTTTCACACGCGGTTTGCCTTTTGGTTTGTATAATCTCCGAGACAAGACCATGTACAGTTGCAATTGATTCTTTGAGTTTTTTCTCTGACCCAAGATTCAGTGCACGCTTTATCTTCCACACCAAATACAAGGGCTGTGTTGCACGCTTAGCACTTATCTCCGATGCAGTTTCAATGGCTTTTGCTAGGACTGGTAAAGGGCTAGATAGGTCCAAAGCACAAGGGTCTATGCCCAAAGCGACTTTGCAAATACTATCAAAAGCTAATCTTCTCAACACATCTTGCAAGTCCAAGACTTTGTTACTCTCAGCAGCTGATTCAAGAATTGGAATTAGTCTGTCTCGAACTTCATCTTCAAGAGTTTTGACAACAAAATCTCTTAAGGACTTCGTGCTAAACTCATGGCTAGCGAGTTTGCGTTGCGTAGACCACAATTCACCATCTGCGTTAAATATGCCAAAGCCAAGAAGATCACCGAGGAGTTCAGTGAAAGGCTTGCCTTTTGGGAAGTTTCTGAAGTGGGTTTTGAGTATATACTCAACATTGTCTGGATTTGCTGTCACTATAGTGCGTCTTGCACCGAGTCTTTTGACACTGATGGTTTTTGTGGGTGAAATTGACAAGAGATCTGTGTACCAGTCTAGAATACGGTTCTGATTCTTGTAAAAAGACAGTAGGCAACCAAGAATTGGGTATGAAGGAGGGCCATAAGTGGTGGAAGATTTGCTGTAATGGTAATGAACTTGTAAAGTGATTGACAATAAGGATGAGAGAAACAAAAACCCTAGTGGGATGAAAACAAGAAGAGAGAGAAACATGGTTTGGTTTGATTTAGATTTTTTGTTGTTATGAGTGATGGAATTTGTGTTGAAGAATAGGAGCTTGAAGAGGTATATATAAAAATATGGGACTTAGTGTTAGTTTATGTGAGAGAGAGCGAGGCCGACCATGAGGGTCGGTTAGGCTATAATTTTGCTGTATTAGGGTTTAGTTGAGGAGGAAAAGACTGCGCGCGACACATGGTTCTCGAGCTTTAAAAGGAAAAAAGAAAAGCCTGAAATGAAAAAGGGGCTGAAAAGCCTGAATGAAAAAGGGGCTGAAATTTCGTCGTCACACTTGGAATCTTTTTGGTTTTTTCTTTTGTTTTTGTTTTTTTGTGAAAAATAAATTTGGTTTTTTATTATTTTTATAAATGTAGTGAAATTTTTATTGAAAGAGCAAAAGAGATATATCTCTTTCCCAATTATTCCTCCATGACAGCGAGAGGAAAGTATACACAATTACAAAAATATGAGATATTAAATTATTTTTAGAATACAAATAAATTGATTTGAGTACAAATTTTAAAGGATTCATTTATAGAAATCACAAGGTAAATTACACTAATCTTTTTTGAGATTATTTATTATTACACTTATATCCTCTCTAGTTTAGAATAATACACTCATCTCCCCTTAAAATGCAAACTAATTATACTATCCTCCGATAGATGACTGAAAAAACATTTTAAAAAATATTTAAATTTTCTATTTTACCATTGGGTTAAACTATCATCCACACGTCCTTTAATAAGAAATTCAAAAAAAAATATTTAAAAGTTCTTTTTTTTTTTCAATTATTTGGAGCCCAGTGTAAATAGTTTGCATTTTAGAGATGACCAATTTTCTTATTTTAAACTAAAAAGAGGTGAGTGTAATAACATTAAACATCAGGAGAAGTTAGTGCAACTTTTTTCCACAAATCACATCACGTGACAGATTTATACATGGAAATTGGAAACTATTATGCAAATTTATTACCTTCAATGAGTAATTATTATTCAGTGTTAGAGCACAATAAATGCATGTTTTCCATCTCACATAGTAGTGGTTCTGACTCCAACTAATTATTTTTATGATGAGATCCACTATTTATTTAAGGAAAATGCTAACGAGTGCCCTCGTTAAGAATCCAATTAAAGAAAGTTTTTACGAGAAAAGAAAAAAAACAATTAATATTTTGACAGCTTTTTTCATTTCCCATAAAATGATGTCAAAACTTTCCTGAAATAGGTGCTCTAAGGATACTCGTTAGCATGACCCTTTATTTAAAAGGGGAGCATGCATTTGTTGAGCACAGAATAATTATACGAATTTAAATTACTTTGTATAATGCAATGAATTGCTTTTACATGTTAATCAAAATTCAAAATTGTCGTGTGGGTGTTTTAGATTTTTTTTTCTTTTTTTTAATACAGTTGGCATTCTCGACCACATAATTATTACCTAGCAAGGCTATTCAACTTGAACTCGAGGGTGTCGAATACCTTCCTAAGCATTCACAACAAGGGTGCCAAACCTACTCAAAAGCTATTTTTAGCATCTTAAACCATAAAAATCATGCTCCATTCAAATATGCCATATCTAAAAAAATTTGACATCTTGCTAAATGAGAGCTCATTGTAGCAACTTGTTATTATTTTTTAATGATTTTGTGGTGATTGGTTGTGGTGGTTGGTTTTTGTGGTGATTGTTTTTAAATATTTTAAAGAGTTGTATATATTATTATAAATGAAATGGTAAAAAAATAGAAACTTTGTTGTGGGATGAATTGTAAAGTGGGTTGTTAAAATTGATAAAATATATTTTTGAGTTGTTAAATGCTATATTTTTTGAGATCCTTGATATGAATACTCTAGTCACTTCAGAATTTTTAGTATTGAATAAAAACCAGAAAAATGAAAACAAAAACCTTCCATTATATTCATCATAGTAATTAGGGATTGTAGTATATATTCATACTTTAAAAATTTTAGAATTCTATAAAATTAAATAAAAAAAATTATAGAATTTTACCTTTTATAAGGAAATAAAAAATAAAAAGTAAAATTCTATACATATTAATTGTAAGTTGAGGATATAATTGACACTTTACATTTTTTTTTTTTTTGGTTATTTAAAAATGAAATAAAGTGAAAAGTGTTATATTAAGAAATAAAGCCTAAATTTGGTATGGATGGGGGCGTAAAACCCATATTTTTCACAATCTAATAAGAGATTACCACATTAGTTTTTTACTCTCTTTTTTTGAGGAACCATTAGTTTTTTACTTAAAACTCTATATATCTTATCACTCTTAATAATATCTTAATAAACTCTTAGTTGGGTTGAATTTTCAGATGAGTATCAGAATTGATTGGATATAGTTTTAACAATTCTTTAATATGTGATATGATGATGTGACATGTTGAGATTAGAGAGTGTGTAAAACTTGAGTTTTACATCACATCCTTATAGAATTTAATCTTTAAGAATTTTATACACATTATAAATTGTAACTCTAATGGGTAAGGGGTAGGGCAAATGGTTACTCAAACTCATGATTTCTTATCATGTAGCCTTGTGTAACTCTCCTACCCCGAGCACCAACCAATCCTAAATCATGCTACTTACCTAAAGATTAATTGGGTTAACAATACTACAAACACACCACCACTCAAATTTACAACTTGAGAGGTGTTCGATTTTAGGTGGTAGAAAAAAGTTGTGGGTTAATGTAAAAAACAGTGGGTAGAAAGCTAGAAAGTGCCCACCACTTAAAGTTGACTACTTCAATATATTGTAAAATTGGGTAATATATATGATGTATCCCTATATTTATTCTAAGAAAAATATAAGCTCAAAGAGTTTGACTTTTTGTTGACTGCATAATATTTTGTTGGTAATACATTATAATTTTACATGTCATTATTACAATTTATATTTTTTAATTGAATTTAAATTCCATTAGAATATTTCCATAATATATATATATATATATATTAAATAAGAATACAATATTTTCTTTAAATGCTAGAATCAATAGTTCCATATATAAACCAATCATAAAAACCTTTAATATTTAATACAAAAAATAAAAGAATGAAAATTTTATATTTTGTTAAACTTGCTCCTACATTGCGAGATTTACTGATTAGTTCAACATATAATTGAACCATTTTCTATCTAGAATGGGGGGTAAACATCAAGTCACTTAATAAAAGTACCTCAACAAGCTAGTGTAGGTATTTGACAGCAACAATTGATACATTTATGATTTACCAGCTAAAGATCAATGAAAGTTTTGACACAAGAACAACGACAAAAATGTTTTGTGCAATACATAGTGATCAGTCACATTACGATTGTCTTTTAAGGATGGAGTTTGTGGGGTCTGAAAAATGTAAAAAGCAATTCAGCAAAAAAAAGAAAAATGTAAAAAGCAAATATGATTTTTGAGTACTTGGTGTTACCAGCGTAGGGCAAGATTTCTGCTAACAACCAAACCTAGTACTACTATTTGATTCTGCCATAATCATTGCACGCATTTTGATTTCTCTCAGAAATTGGCTTAATTTTAGCGTGCTTGTTTAGTTTTTCAAAAGCTTCAAAAGTAGCATACATTTTAAGAGAATCAAAAAAGTATGATACATGAAACAAGCAATTTGAAGATGCTTATAAGTTGGTATAGGCGCACAATTAATATGTTCAAGTGAAGATAGGTCTTTTTTTTTTTTTGGTGTGCGGCTTCATGATGATTGTAAGATTGTTCCACGGTACCAATTGGTTTATGGTATTGGCGGATTTCGAACTCCACATAATAGGTGTTAATTTTAAGTAAAAAATAAATAAATACAACCAAAAATTTAAGTATTAGTTTTCCGAATGTCCAGAACTTGTTTAGTACGCGAGTTTAAACAACAGTTTTCAATTATTTTAAAAATACATATGGATAGAAAAGTATATAAAAAATATATATATTATTATTTAAAAACTAAAAACACATGTTTAAATTTACATACGTCACAAATATTTGATATGAATTTAAGCTTTTTATAAGCTATGAGTAGGAATTGTGTTCCGTGTGTCAGTGTATTGATGCGTACTGAAAACGTTAGGATTTGGATTGGACACAAGTCATGTCCATAATAATGGACCGAGCTGAGAACATCACTTACCTCACAATTCGACCAATTACGCATGACTTGTCAGTTTCGCCGTAAATCCAAATCGACATGTGAAGGTTTTTTATAGCACACGTTTTTCTCATCATAAAATAGAGCTAGCCCATATGGAATAATTGGACACCATTCATTAAAAAAAATTGGATTCCATTCAACTCGACCTACCTCATCCTCTCTATATAGTTTGTTTGTCCAATTACGCATGCTGGTTTAGATGACCAGCTCTTATATATGGTCCACTTTCCACACTGACATCTTGCTTTAGTTGGGATGTTTTTGTCTATGGAAACAATTATATATGTAAATCTGGTTTGCGATTTTAAAAGATGGATGGCACAAAGCAATTAAATATTACCTTGTAAGTTGTAACACATAAATTAATTTAAATTTCAACAATGAAGATACCCAACCAAAATAGAAAAAAAAGTTGAATACGAGCTATAATCCAAAGTCCTTTATTACAATTCCAGATGCTAACAGGCTCAGCAAAGCTATACCATTTTCAGTTCTCACATATCAGCAGCCGTTTTAGCTTTTTGTGCAACTTTTATACGAACTTATCTATAAAAAATCTCAAAATTAAGTAATTATTCTTTATTACTGTCCATAAGTAGTGCTTTCTTATCTCATATAATAATAAATTCCACTAATTCAAATTTATGGTGAGACACTCATCATTCATGTGAGGGGAGAAAACATTTAACATTGTCTCTAAAATGTTGAATAATTTTTCTTATTTCTCACCATTAGGGGTGTCTTTGGGTCGAGTCAAGTTGGGTTTGTACTTAATCTGTACCCGTCCTGATTAGATTGGGTGGAGCAAAATTCAACTTCTTGTTGGCTAATAAGGAATGGCAATTCAGACGGATCAAGCTCTTCACAAGTGGCAATCAAATCAATGGACACAAGCTAACTATGGGGAGAGGCGAGGTATTATATTTATGGGTGGTTTGTCAAATAACATATCTTTTTTATTAAAAAATAAGTTTATATTGGTTTTCTTACACTATATATAAAAAATAAGAGTTTTCTTAATTTTTGTTTGACAAAACGACCTCAAAAGGGTTAAACGGTATGAGTGTGAAGAAACGGTGGACTGAGTTTTTGTTAAATAAATGGTTGAGAAAGGAGAGCTACTAGACACATTTTTCTTACCAAAAAATGGAGCACCTTTTTTCTTTCTTAAACAAATGGGAGACCATTCCCATATATGCTTATATGGGACCATAACATCTTTTCCCTTAAAAATGAAAAAAAAAATACATATATATATATATATATATATATTTTTTTTTTTTTATATATATGTAGTATTTATGATTTAGTGATGTAGAGTCACTTTCCAAAATCTGAGTTTGAATCTCCTTCTTCTCGTATAAATGAAGGTGACAAAAATATTAGGGTAAATTATTCTTGTGGTCCTTAAAATTTAGTGTAAGTTCATTTTCGGTCCCTTTCAGGTTTTAATTCCTAAAATTTTAAAAAGATAATCAAGCACATATTTAAGGAACTAAAAATGCTATATTTAAAGGAGCAAGAGTGGAACCAATCCCATATTTAGGAAATCATAATAAATATTTTCGTAAGTTTCAATGATAGAAATTAATGATTTCTTCTTCTAAAATCTTAAGCAATACATAGGTAAATCTGAACTTTTTAAATTTACAAATTTATCCCAAATTCTAAAATCAAAGATATGATTTTCAAAAGAAAAATAATTATGCCAAACATATTTAAATTTCCATCCCTCTCCTTTAAATATAGCATTTTTTTTTTAAGGAGCTAAAAATGCATATTTAAGGGAGCAAGATGGAACCGATCCCATATTTAGGAAATCAAAATAAAAAATTTCGTAAGTTTCAGTGACAGAAATTATTTCTTCTTCTAAAATTTTAAGCAATACATAGATAAAACCGAACTTTTTAAATTTACAAACTTATCCCAAATTCTAAGATCAAATATATAATTTTTTGAAAGAAAAAAATTATGCCAAATACATTTAAATTCTCATATCTTGCTCCTTTACATTAGCATTTTTAAGGAGCTAAAAATGCTATATTTAAAGGAGCAAGATGGAACCAATTCCATATTTAGGAAATCAAAATAAATTTTTTTTCGTAAGTTTCAATGGTAGAAATTATTTCTTCTTCTAAAATCTTAAGCAATATATAGGTAAATCCAAACTTTTTAATTTTACAAACTTATCTCAAAATTCTATGATCAAAGATATGATTTTTCAAAAGAAAAAAATTATGCCAAACACATTTAAATTTCCATCTTGCTCCTTTACATCTATATTTAGAGGAGCAAGATGGAACTAATCCCATATTTAGGAAGTCAAAATAAAATTTTTCATAAGTTTCAGCGATAGAAATTATTTCTTCTAAAATCTTAAGCAATACATAGGTAAATCCGAACTTTTTACATTTACAAACTTATCCCAAATTCTAAGATCAAAGATACGATTTTCAAAAGGAAAAAAAATTATGCAAAACACATTTAAATTTCCATCTTGCTCCTTTAAATATAGCATTTTTAAGGAGCTAAAAATGCATATTTTAAAGAGCAAGATGGAACCAATCCCATATTTAGGAAATCAAAATAAAAATTTTCATAAATTTAAGTGACAGAAAGTATTTCTTCTTCTGAAATTTTAAGCAATACATAAGTAAATCCGAACTTTTTATATTTACGAACTTACGACTTTCAGAAAAAGAAAAGTCGTGTCAAACACATTTAATTTTGCAATACTATACAATATGGATCCGTATCTAAACCGTGTCCATGTCTATATCTGTAAGAAGAAAAGTCATGTCAAACACATTTAATTTCGCAATAAGATACAATATGAATCCGTATCCAAACCGTGTTTGTGTCTGTGTCTATATCCATATCATATTCGAGGTAGAAGCTTATCTAGCCATGCAATGTTGGTCCCATAGTCCAAATGATCTACAGCCGGAATTATGTGCCGTGTGTAAGCTAAGAGTCACGTGGGACTATTTTAATGAGAAAAAATACTGCTAGTATTCGGTTCCACCACACAAAGTCTAACAACCTCCTTACCAATCATTGACTCCTCTGTCTCACTTCGGCGCCCTACTTACGAAGCTATGGCTTATTATGACAGAGAAAGGGGAGGACCAGGACTAGTGGACAACTTAAAATTATTCAGAGTCAGAGACAAAAGAAGGTTCTAGCCATAACCAACTCAAGCAAGATAACTACTAGGGACCTCAGGATGATCCCAACCCGAAAGTCCCAAAACCTTGAGGTGACTTGGGCCATAACTCTTAATTGCAATTACCTAGCTATCATATCAATCTTTCCAACCACACAAAAACAAACAAACAAATAAATATATAAAAGTCTTTTTTTCTTCTTCTTCTTTACTTTATCTTGATACAAACTCTTTTTGTTTAATATTAATTTACAATTTACTAAGGTTGTAAATTTTAAATTGATTACTTTCGTTTAATTTAGTATTGACACTTCTTTTATTATGCACTAATTATAATTTATATAAAAAAATAAAAAAAACATTTGTGAAAATTTTATATCTCTATTATTGGTGGAATTAATAAATTAATACCAATTGCATCTCCTAGTGCGCGCGCACACACATATATATATATATTATTTTTTGAACAAAAAAGGGTCTTGTGCATATGGTCACTAACCCTGCTCACTTAAACTTGAAATTAACATGGTGTGGAGCATCTTTGGGTACATTAGACTTATCCACGCCATAACACAATACTTTTTTCGTTGAAGCGTGTGACTTGAACCAACACACCCTTGCAAGCATCACATGATGCTAGTTCGAAACTTTTTCCAACGCACCATGCTCTAACGGACGTATATTAAATCTTCATGGTAAGTGTTGTGGTTTCAATACTAATAATAACAATAAATTTCTTTTTGGTATTCTTGTGAACAAAATGCAAAAACACCGATGGAGAGAAAAAAAAAATATCTACCTTTGTAGTTGAGAAGATGTGTATTTATCTTGAGAAATATTATATCTACAACATTTTCATAATAAATTCTAAGTGGCACGTAGTTAATGACTGTTTTGGGTGGGCAAAAAAGTAATTTAAGTGGTAGATTCAAATTAGAACCAATAACAACTAACCACCTAAGATTTGTTATAAAAATATTGTGAAAGTGCTATGGATGCATTACTTCGAATTTATTAAAATTTTTATATTTTGAGAATGTTTTGGACTTAATCTTTTAACTGTAACAATTAACAAAGAGTAGTTTTAAGATCACAAATTATTCCACAACTTTTTTGTCACAACTCTAATGTGGCAGATTGTGAATGATTAACTATCACTTACACACAGACCCACCATTTTTTCTTTACCAATCACACTCTGCCACGCCACAATTATAGCAAGAAGTTGTGAAAAATTATGTAATCCTAGGCTTTTCCATTAACAAAGGATTTTTTGGTTTCATAATTATTGCTTCCAATTCATTCTTACAAAATTCTAATGATGAGGTTGAGCAGACCCACCAAATTTTTTTATTTATTTATTTTTTTTTTTTTTTAATTTAAATCATTCTTGAATCATTATAATGACAAAAGGACTGTTGAGTTTTATGACTCAATAACATTCTATACCATGACACCCATTATATCAAAATTTTCCTTTCATTCCATAAATTTCGTTTCTCAATCACTTTTCTCAAGATTTTTGTGTTACTTACAGCATGTGGGAAAAGGAATTTGAATCCAAGATAACCTTGAATTCAAATTCCTTGCCCCACTTATTATGAGCCAAAAAAGAAAAGAAAAAATGATGATAATTGATTTAAAAACGAAACAAGGAATTAAAGGGAAAATTTTGATATTTTGGGTGGCATCACATTTCCACAATGTGATAAACAGGCTAAAAGGACTCAGCTTTCGTAATGCTGACACGAGTACCACCATCACCATGCTCGTACTATTTAGTCTATTTTGCTATCTACTTCTGTAGAATTAGCAACTTGTCCGCCAGTTGGAGTCATGGGCTGCGGGCCCAAACCTAGATTACATATCTCAAACCTTGTCTTCACTTCTCAAACATCGTATAGCTAGTTTAATGCACGTTATTCTTCAATTTTAATTCTTTCTTATCTTCTTCTCAAAAAAAAAAAAAAAATCTTATCTATTGGGATTTTTTTTTTAAAAAAAATTACAAAAAAAATAGAGAAAGAAGAAGAAAAAGAAAGTCTAAAGGTCTGTTTTGGTAAGATGATTTAAATATAGTTTTTTGTTTTACAAACTATAAAATGGTGGGTCTCACATTTGAATATATTATTTGGATGATTTTCTCTAAATACAGTTTTCAGAAAATTGTATCTTATTTTCCTTGTTCAAATCAGAATTTTGAAAACAGGTGAGAAGGTGTTTTCAAGATACAGAAAACGTTTTTAATGGCATAATTGTATATAAAATGAAAACAATGGACCCCATAGATTAGTCCAAATTCTTCTATCTCTAAAATTAAGGAGCTTATCTTTATCACCAAAAAAAAAAAAAAATCTCATGCTCCAAATTTGAAACTTATCATTATCCAAAAAAAAAAAAAAAAATACATGAGTTCTATCCTCTTATCATCATTAAAAAAAAAAAAAAAAAAAAGTAATCTACAGATTTTATATGTTACTTTTTGTAAACTTTCTTTTTAAAAAAATATCAAAAATAGAAATGGTTTCCCAAATATCATTTTTTTTAGTATTTTTAAAATTGTTTTTAAAAGTGGGAGCCAGACACATAGTGTAAAAAAATTTATCTGAAAACTGGTTTCAGTTTCAATTTTAAAAAAATTGTTTTCATATTATTTTAAAAACAAAAATAAAAATCCTCCTACCAAACAAAGCCTAAAAATGCGTACTTATTCACAAGTAGTTTAAGAATTTTACGAGTTACAAAGAAAAATTTTAGACAGATAAAAAATACTCGTAACTATCACATATCTATTTCCTTTTTTTTCTTTTTCAAGGACATGTACTTAATTGCACATAATGTCAAAATTGTGCTGTTGACGAAGAAAAACAAAATCTCATCGATTACTAATTAGCTATCACATGACTATAAGTATATAACATAACATTATGTCATTTTTCATATTGGAACATGCCAATGTTTGTCAATTACTTAATCATATGTAAATGATGGGTTAGATGGTGACTTTCGGCTAGTATTATTTTGTTTTATCACCCAAAGTCTTCATTCTTTACTTGATTGTGTGTAAAATATGTGAAACTAAACACATTTCATATTGCTCAGTCGCTCTCTTCCAAGATTTTGACCATCTCAACCATTTTCTATAGAGGAAAGCAAGTTGCCATTTCAAGGGGGAAAAGGACCATGATCATGTGGTATTCTAGTGACCGACATAAATGTAAATGTGGGTTCAAGCCTACCTAACGAACACATCGCCCAAAACACCACCACACATCCACATAGGGAGAGAGAAAACAAATTTGATTAAAAGAGTTTGAAAACTTAAGCAGCTAGGAATTGAAGGTGGTGGTTTAAGATGAAATTAGAACGGGGACTAAAGGCAATTCAAGTAACATTGCAACTTACAAGGCGTAATGCATATAGTTTGTGAGCAAAGTCAAAGAAGGTATGTCTTAAAAGTTACATCTCACATTTGCATTATTTTTCTTACAATGAACCAGTCTTGTACATCTTAAAAATAAAATCGAGTATCAAATTTGAGTTAGGGGTGAGCAAAGGCCCAATCAAACCAACCCACTCGTCCAAATGTGTCCCTTAACCATTTGATGTATCAAATTATCATATCTTTATTTATCAGACTTCCTTATCAATTATCTCATTTTATAATTTCAATTCTCTCTCTCTCTCTCTCTCTCTCTCTCTCTTTTTCTCTCTCTCTCTCTACACGCTTACATGGATGCATCTCTCATCTCTCACTATCTGACGAGAAGACTCTAACACAATGAGAAAGAGAAGAGCTACTTGAATTTACGCAATACCGGTTCTACCTTTTGGCAATTGAGACAATTATCTAAGTCTCCATGTAGAGGAGGGTCCCATAATTTTGATCTTATATTACATAATTATATTGATCTAAAAATTTGAAATAAATTATATCACATACCTATTGATCTTTTGTCTTTTTGGAAAGTTTCAAAGCCTAGCTGAAGAGACATTTTTACAAATTTTCCCCTTTATGTCACTTAAAATAGTATTTCATCACCTTTAAAACATGAAATTTTTACATATGTCCATCTAGCGTCTCTTCTTTCCATATCTTTCAAAAAAAATCACTCTTGCAACCGATCATTATCAAACAACATATACTCTCTCTAAAAAAATTTCTTCGAGTGGGCCTTGAGTTTTGGAGATATGAATGTGGGCCCTGGGTTTTACCATGGTTCCCCTTGGTCGATTATAGATATTGTGGACTTGCGATTGTGTCTTTGGATATTTAAATTCGCCCCTCTTTTCTTAATTTCTTCATATTGGGGTCTTATATTTCAATGTAATTTTAACTTCCAAGAGTTGAAACAAAAACATCCTGTTTTAAATGGGAAGAGGTACTAGTTCAGCGGTCAAAAGCATCAGACTTGGTGATTGCTTGACTTAAAAATAAATAAACTTGAAAATGCTATGATCCAAGTACTTGAAAATCATTAAAATAAGGCTAAGAGTCGCACACCTTTTCTATCAATTTGTTTAATTGTCTAGATAAGATCTCTATGTATCAAATTTCTAGTAAAAACTGAACAAAAAGTACACACATGATAGTTTATACAAAAACATTTGGAATAAAAGCAAAAATACACCACCATTCAAAATGCAATGTCTGCTGATTTACCTTTAGATCAGAACTAGTTCCATCATACGCTAATCCTATGTTACATCGAATAGAAAAAACAAGCTACTTGCTCTGGATGTGAAAATATGGAGGGCAGATTTGTCTCCCCAATCTCATCCCCTGTCTCTCCTTCCTACTATGCGCTTATCAACTTGCCCCTTTCAGGCGCGCAATTAGCTCATCCTGCACATGTAATTTCATGCATCAATAAAGGCATGGTAGTATAACCATCAACCAGAGCATGCCATATGATGGGTTCACAACTGCCAATGGAACAAACACTATAAACAACCCATTCTTGCATCAAGATGAAATTTCAAGGGAGAATTCTAAGCTGGATTCAGACTAAATTGTATTAAAACTTACCTTCTTTCCTTTAGGGGAAAGACCTTTTGACTTCAGAAGGGCACGAAGCCTCTCCACTGTGAAGTTCTGTAAGTCCCTATTAGATGCTTGACTGTTTGATCCTTCTGCAAGTCCAATAGACATAAAATTTATTATAAGAATGAAATGTGACCATTAAATTAATATGGAATTCATAAAACTTGCCAATATCTAAAGCCACACTGTGTTTTTTATGGTTATAGGGGTACACATATGCAAATCCACCGTACATAGATGACCCAATAAAAGAGGCACCAGAGCTTACCTTGTCGAGAACCAACTTGACTATTGGCTCTCTTAGCTGAAGTTCTGCTGTCTGAAGGTCTTTCAGCAACCCTGAAATGATAAAATGAAGACAGGTGATCACACTAAAGATGATCGAATTTGCACACCAGTAACCAGGCATGAGTAAGTGATGCATTGTGATAATCACTAATGTCATTTAATAGCAAAAGTGATTAGTAAAGTATAAAAAAGTATCCTACACACACAACATGAGTAACTTTTATCAAGACAGAACAGATATTATTCATCTAAGAGAGGTGGTAGTAATACCTCTTTCTAGAAGCCTCACTTGAAGCTACACCCTTCACATCCTTTGAACTAGCTTCGCCCTTCTGTTTCCTAAGCATGAGTGATCTAATCAATATGTTTTGTTGGTTTGTTTTTATCTGTTGGCCCTCTGTATGTCAAGAAAGAGAGTCAGAACTTTCAAATCATGATAAAATCTATCTCAAAATGAAGTAAAATTATATTGACAGCCACTTTTTCAGAGAATCTAGATGTTGATGTGTCAAATGTGGATGAAAACAAGAGAACAATCCAGAGGACTGTAATAAATTTTCAGCATATATTATTTTCTACTTCTTTCAATTTGTTTAAATAAATAAATAAATAAAAAGGCATGAAGAATATAGAAATAATATATGAGATCAAACATCATCTTGGTAACATGTTGTCTACAATTTTCTGTAATTACGATTTTTTATTTTATTTTTATTTTTTTATGGTAACTTACTAAAGCACCCTTTGGGTCTTGATCTCACAACCTCACCCTCCACCTTGCTCTTATAATGGGAGGAGTTGCTGATTGATCTAGAGTTTATTGGCATGGAGCTATAGATATAAGCAACTCTAGTTAAAGCATCCGTTTCTTATTTCTTTTATCTCTAATATTGGTAGAACGAAATCTCCTCAAAATACCATTAATGATTTCTTATTTCAAACTTCTAAAATTTCATCACACCAATGTAATGTGACGTATAGAAAACATGGAGGAAGAAGAGACCTGGGGGTGCTGTGTCATGGTCACAAATATATACTCTCATCCCTCCCTGCACAAAACGTAAAGACAAGTTCAATGCTCCTGAAGTGAGAATCTAATGGATTTAAGAAGAAAATTGTAACAATGACCAAAATATGTGCAGATAAGAACCATACCAGAACAACAAGAAGTTATAAATAAAAAGACATGAATAATTGCAGAAACTGAAAGTACCATCATAATGCATTAACATTCAAATTTATTTATCTTATAATTAAGCGTGGGAAGTACTAAAAAACACATGATTTTACTTGAGAAACAAGCTAGTTCAAGTTCTACTTCTGAACTAACCATCAACTCAGAAACAGGACCTAGAGAGAGAAAATAATTATAAGATGATCAGTTCTAGTGGCAAAAAGTAGACTTTAAAGACTCTTCATTAAAAGGCTTTCTACTAATTTACACATTTGACGATTGGGCAAAACCAAGGCCAGATTCTTCTCCCAGCACCTCAATCATAACCTTATTTAAAATATACTCCTAATATTTAATTCCATAAAAAAGAATACCAAATAAGCAACATCAGGTCCATGCATAACTACACCCCAGAATCCCTTAAAGATCAGCAAACTCTTTAGGCAAGTGGCAACCCCTCCAAAGCCCCGAATGCAGCCTCTCTCTCTCTCTCTCTTTTTGATAGGTAAAGAGAAAATTTATTAATAAAGAGAAAAAAGAAAAGAAAAGTACAAGTTGTTCATGATGATGAACAACAAGAAAAAAAAGAACAAACAACACAGCAAAACAAGAAATCAGGAAACTAAGCTAAGGGAAGACATAAACTCAGAGAGAGAAGAACAATCAGTAAAACCCCAACAACAAGACCACTCCCAAAGACTACGTTGGCATAAAACTTTTAACTCGTCCAAAGTCTTCTCATTATCCTCAAAGGAACGACGATTTCGTTCCAACCACACAATCCACATTAAGCCTCTCTCTCTCTCTTTTTTAGCCCAGTCTCAAAATGAACTTAGTTGAAGGTTACCTTAATCAGTCTTCAGAACCTAGGTGGGGAGTGCATTGAGAACTGGGCAAAAGTTTGCAGATTCCTGAAGCAACTCCCCTTTAGTGCTATTGGAAATAGCTCAAGTGACATGTATTGATTATACAGTGTCCACTTTATAGATGTGAGAAGCTGGTCCTTAAGTCATACAACTTGTGAGCTTCACCGTTGGAATTATCAAGGGACAAGACTCTATTAGCATAGTTTACTTATTTTCATGAATGCATGGTGCTGCCACTTCTTCCCTTATTCTATTTCCCCTCTTCCTTCTAACACTGAAATTCTAGATTTTGTCATATAAAAGATTCTATAAAATTACTTCCCAACCTCTTATGATATTTGTTGCAAAATTTAATTGAAACTATAATTATGTTTTCACAACTGGGTGCTGCAGGCCCCATCTTTTTTAAGCTAGAACAACCAAAAATAAATAAAATTCTTACAAGTACCAAATCCAAAAAAAATCCAGATAAAGAATGCATAGAAGTCTTAGGACCTGACCAATTCCCCAACTTCTTGAAAGCCTGCTCATATAGTCACACTGGTAAAGCAACTATGCAGCAAAAGAACCGTGATTGACTGCACAAGATGCATCTTAGCAAAACATGCTTAGGGAAAAAAAATCATATTTACACCTTTCTTGATGGAGGTTCAATCGTGCAAGAATTGCATTCTTCAATAACAAGCCCAATAAAAGAAACAAAATCAACTAATTGGCCTTAAGGCCTCAAGAAACCATAAAAAGAACAAGTGGAGAAAATAACCCTTTCTATTCTCTAATTCACCAAGAAGACTATATTCAATCTCTAACATCTCCATTACTCAAAAACTATATCCCATAGATAAAACACTTTTCAAAATCTTCAGTGAAGTTATACCAACAACAATGGCAGCAGAGTTCAATGCTTATTCTATAAAGTACATGCCCAATTCAATTCACAACCAGATCTTACTTGAACCAATCCCCATTAATTCACAAACATAGCCCGAATGCTCGCTCATTCTCGCAGACCCATAACTACCCAGTTTTCACAATTTGCACAACACACATTGAAATAACTTGCATTGTTTTCAACCTTCAAGTGTCCCAAAAGATAATCACTTCACCAAATCAAATGCTAAACAAAACAAAACTAAAAAAAAAAAAAAAAAACCCATTATCCCATAGCTATACAAGTAACTAATTTCACACACAAACTAACCAACAAAGTACCCAAACAGATTTTTTTCTTAACAAGCAACAAAATTAAATCAAAACTAAACCCTAAACCCTCTATGTAGTAAATGACTCTTTTTTCTTTTTTTTTAAAATTTCTGGTGGCTCCATGGTACAAACATTACAAAAATTCTAAACTTTTCTCAGTTATACTTTCTTGGCAACCAAACAGAAATTTAGAACAAAATTTATAAAAAAAAAATTGAAGGGTTTAGAAGGTTTAGAGAGAGTGTTCACCGGATTGGAGGAGATGACGGTGGAGGAGAAGAGGCCACGGGAGGGAAGGCCGGCGAGGAATTTGGAAGCACCAGGAGCCGTTGGATTCGAATCGGACGGCTGTGAGGTCGAGCCCTCCATAGGCGCCTGAAAAATGATATTTAAGCCAAAAAAGAAAAGAAAAAAAAATCTAATAGCAGAGAGAGAGAGAGAGGGAGTGAGTCCAAGTTTGTCCAAAGTGCTTATTATGGGACAAAATATTTGAGCACCCATCTTCTCCACTTCACTATTTATACGGGAGTGGACTTTTTTTTCTTTTTTCTTTTTTTTTAATTTCCTCTTTAATAAAAAAAAAAATTGATGTTCACAAAATTTTTATAATAAATTTAAAATTTTCTAATAACATTTTACTTATTAAGTTAAATTATAATATATTTATTAGAGATTTATTACCAACTCTCAATCTTTTTCTTTTCCATTTGAATTGTTTAACTTTAATCTATTTTTAATTTATACATTTTATCTATTATTCCATTCAATGTCGTTTTAGTATATAACTTAATCATGGAGACTGAATAGAGGTGGACAAAATGACTACATTGAAAATGAATGGAAATTAAAATATAATAATAAAAAAATAAAAAACTAAATTGAAAAAATGTCAAAGTTATGGAGTATAATGATAATTTTAGTATAAATCTTATCTTGGGCAAGTTTAAATAGTCTAAACTGAAAACGTGTTAAAGTCATAAACTTTAGTTTTAATTAATCATCCTATTTTATAAGTGTGGGGCCCAGTAAGCTGTGGTCCTGGCCCATCCATTCGTTGGGGCCCAAGGCCCGAGCCGAGGAAGATTATAGCCCAGGCTCGATAGTATAGGTGTGAAATGGCCTTGGGACACAGCCGAGGACGATTCAGTCCTCGGCATGTCCAAAGTCTTACCAAAAGGAAAGGGTAAAAACGGTACAATAACAGCTGGAATAGAATCTAAAATATCTAAGTCAATAGAAAAGGGTACGCTGGAAAGTGCAACAACCAGGGAAAGCTGCCCTTACTGCCATTCAATACTGTGCACCTGACAGAGCCATACTCCCCAGCTTTTACAACTGCCTCCAACGACTTTGAGTATGGGCTGATAGGACAAGTATCAGTCCTGAAAAGTCAACCCTACACGTGGACGAAGGATAAGGAACACGGGCTAGTATAAAAGGAGAAATAAGCAACCCTTAGAAGGGGCTGGGGAAAAATGGCCAAAACCAGAGCCTCCCAGCCCACCTTTAGGAGGAAGACTCCCAGAGCGTGCACGACTTATCTATGTATGTACACGTTTTCTTTATGCATGAACACCCCGGAAAACCGCCGTCTCGTGATCAAGACCTAGCCTTTCAAACCCACGCTCTATAAATGATATTGTGAGGGCCTATTTACGTGCGAACCCAGTATCGTTCTTGGGTCGCTCCAAATCGTGTCCTTACAATTAGCGCCGTCTGTGGGAAGGGCTTGTGCGTTGGCTCAGGCGTTTGGTCGAAACAATCCCCTTGTCACTTCTAAACAGTCGTTTATGTTGTATGGTGTTAGCTTAAAGTTCCACCAGGGGCTACGTTTCTTTAGTAGGGGCTGCGTTGGGTAGCATCAATAGCATGGATGGTTCTAGGGGCTTGGCCGAGGAGCTGATTCCTCGTGATCCAAGGACTCACGCCATAACCGAGAAGTTAATGCCCCTACTTCTAAAAATTGGGTTTTGGACAGAACCAAGGTATTGCATGGTCCTCGGACTCAAACCTATGGGGAAACCAACTACTTCTAAAAATTGGGTTTTGGACAGAACCAAGGTATTGCATGGTCCTCGGACTCAAACCTATGGGGAAACCAACTACTTCTAAAAATTGGGTTTTGGACAGAACCAAGGTATTGCATGGTCCTCGGACTCAAACCTATGGGGAAACCAACTACTTCTAAAAATTGGGTTTTGGACAGAACCAAGGTATTACATGGTCCTCGGACTCAAACCTATGGGGAAACCAACTACTTTTAAAAATTGGGTTTTGGACAGAACCAAGGTATTGCATGGTCCTCGGACTCAAACCTATGGGGAAACCAACTACTTCTAAAAATTGGGTTTTGGACAGAACCAAGGTATTGCATGGTCCTCGGACTCAAACCTATGAGGAAACCAACTACTTCTAAAAATTGGGTTTTGGATAGAACCAAGGTATTGCATGGTCCTCGGACTCAAACCTATGGGGAAACCAACTACTTCTAAAAATTGGGTTTTGGACAGAACCAAGGTATTGCATGGTCCTCGGACTCAAACCTATGAGGAAACCAACTACTTCTAAAAATTGGGTTTTGGACAGAACCAAGGTATTGCATGGTCCTCGGACTCAAACCTATAGGGAAACCAACTACTTCTCAAAAATTGGGTTTTGGACAGAACCAAGGTATTGCATGGTCCTCGGACTCAAACCTATGGGGAAACCAACTACTTCTCAAAAATTAGGTTTTGGACAGAACCAAGGTATTGCATGGTCCTCGGACTCAAACCTATGGGGAAACCAACTACTTCTCAAAAATTGGGTTTTGGACAGAACCAAGGTATTGCATGGTCCTCGGACTCAAATCTATGGGGAAACCAACTACTTAAGAAGAATTCTAAGACGCTCAGTCCTCGGACCAAATACCGGAAAAGGTCAAGGCTATGAAAGTTACTAAGGGGATGGTGAAATGCCTTGTTACTCAGCAACCAACAGGGGTTGCACATTTTTGGGTTACATATCCTCGGATAATTGCTTTCTACACGGCATCAAACATTCGGCCACCACCTCGTTCAAATTTGGGGGGTATACAACCCGATTTCAGGTTAGTCTTACTGTGCACGATAGCTCCAACAAAGTTTATATTGGTATCTTTTATCTTAGTAAGGCACTTTTGGCCCTAAGTATCGCTTTCTCAGGTCGGCATTATTGTGCCGAACAATTTCATTAAGTTTGTTATAGACGTCTTTTTCTCAGTAAAAATTTCTGCCCTAAATGTCGCTCATTGAAGTCGGCATTATTATGCCAGATAGTTCCAATAAGCATAGAGCAAGATCTTTTTATTAATTGGGATTTCGGTCACCAAGCATCGTTTATAGCATAAAAAAGGTCTTATTTACAGGATAGTACGTCTATTCACAGCATAGCTATTTCAAAAGAAGAAACAGAGTATACGAAATCAGGAAATAACGACCTTTATTAATGTAAAGAGGTGTTACAGCGTACAATAAAGGGCTTAAATAAAGCCTATGTAGAAAATGAGTTAAAAAAAAAAAAAAAAAACAACAACAACAACAATACGACAAATAGATGGTCAGACGTCTTCTTAAACTCGTCTCTGAAGTCCTTCCAAACTCTGCCCCAGTAGCGCCCATATTGAGAGGAGGACCTTCTTCAGAAGAAGAAGGAGGAGATGAGGAGAAAGAAGGAGGAGAAGAAGAGGAAGAAGGAAAAGCGCCAGGATGGATCTGGCGGTGGAAAGAAGAAGAAAGAGAGGCAAAAGGAGGCACCAGTGAAGGAAGAGAGGAAGAAGCAGAGATACTTTGTCCCTGCGTCAGTCCTGACTCCTAACACGCTGGTGCCATGTTAGCTATGCTCATGAGAGAGCGGCTGGTACTGATGATGGGTGACCCCAGCTCAGCCGCGCCGAAAGTTTGACGTGACGAGCCCCTGCTTCGGATTTTGGCTGAAAGGAAGGTAAGAAAGATCTTGAGTCTCCGCCATCCCTGTCCTGACCGAACCATTTTGAACTTCATAAGAATATGGTGTTTCTGGGAGGGGTATGGTTCCTTCATTACTTATTCCTATCCCGAACGTATCACAATTTAAGGTGTAATTGGCGAGTAAAGTAAACTCTGAAGGAGGCTAAGGGTTTCAGATTTCAGAAGGATGGAAAGGGTCTCTGTATAAGAGAAATAGCCTCCTGCCTTTCTTTTTATATGAAGAACGAAACGGAGGGTCTTTAATCTGCCCGAATCTCCAAGGAAAGCGGTAAACGAGAATATACCCGTTCCACTTCCCCGCACCATCGGTAACCATCGAAATTAAATGGTCTCGTAAAGGGAAGCCATTAAAGGCGCGTTTCGAGTAACCCAACGACAGGAACACATTGTAAATTAATTCAAAGGAAGGTCCCATAACCTGGTATGTTTCCTGGGTAAATGAAGGGACGCCAACATTAATGAAAGGCAGAGCTAAACGAGCCGTGATGAAGGCTTGGCATTTCCAAAACCCTTCTCTCCAACCAAAAGGTTGGACAACAGGATTTTGAGGGGCTATTGTGGGGCCCAGTAAGCTGTGGTCCTGGCCCATCCATTTGTTGGGGCCCAAGGCCCGAACCAAGGAAGATTATAGCCCAGACTCGGTAGTGTAGGTGTGAAATGGCCTTGGGACACAGCCGAGGACGATTCAGTCCTCGACATGTCCAAAGTCTTACCAAAAGGAAAGGGTAAAAACGGTACAATAACAGCTGGAACAGAATCTAAAATATCTAAGTCAATAGAAAAGGGTACGCTGGAAAGTGCAACAACCAGGAAAAGCTGCCCTTACTGCCATTCAATACTGTGCACCTGACAGAGCCATAATCCCCAGCTTTTACAACTACCTCCAACGACTTTGAGTATGAGCTGATGGGACAAGTATCAGTCCTGAAAAGCCAACCCTATACGTGGACGAAGGATAAGGAACACGGGCTAGTATAAAAGGAGAAATAAGCAACCCTTAGAAGGGGCTGGGGAAAAATGGCCAAAACCAGAGCCTTCCAGCCCACCTTTAGGAGGAAGACTCCCAGAGCGTGCACGACTTATCTATGTATGTACACGTTTTCTTTATGCATGAACACCCCGGAAAACCGCCGTCTCGTGATCAAGGCCTAGCCTTTCAAACCCACGCTCTATAAATGATATTGTGAGGGCCTATTTACGTGCGAACCCAATATCGTTCTTGGGTCGCTCCAAATCGTGTCCTTACAATAAGATAATTGATTAATTATCTAAGAAACCTAATTATGTATTGAAATTTCCTAATGTACTCATGTACATTCTTCTTCTTTTTTTTAGGGAAACGCATGTACATTCTTGTTTTTAAGTTTAGACCAATTGGATGTTGATAGGTAATTATGTGGTGAGGCTCTTTTTTATTTTGGAGATTTTCCACTCACATGTTGACCATTTATTGCAAAAAATAACACTCTTCCATGGTTCCACTCAAATCGTAAAGGTGTATAGAGTGAGTTCTTGAAAATAAAAGAAATGAATACATCAAACCAAATCAACATGAACTTAATATAAACACAATACTATTGGTGGTAATGATTCCTTTTCAACATTTGACTTAAAAATTGTCAATGTAGAAGAGAAATGTACAATTTCAAACCAATTTTTAGGAAAAAGATGTGTGTGATATGTTTAAATAGATATGGCGTGTACTGATTTTTAGGAAAAAAAAAAATATTAAATGTGTGTAAGATATATCTAAATAAAGATAGTTGTAGTTGCACGATTTTCCTGGCCCGAATCTTATTGATCTGGCCTTGGCCCAAGGCGCAACCCACAATAAATATTTGTAGAGGATGGGTCAAAGAACTTTGCCTCAGTGAGCTTGTTCGGTCTTGTACATGGATAATGTAGTTGCAGAAGATAAAAACACAAGAAAAGATCTCAACGTATGATTCTATTTTTCGTTCTTAATACCCTTTTTCCCCCCCCCCCTTTGGGAGATTTCACTACATTATATAGTTCCTCTCCTCTCATCTCAACCTTACACTTGTCGATTATCTAAGCACCTACTTGAGCACCTGTCCCATCAGACGCCCCCATCTTTCCCTTTGTGAGTTGCAGAGGCCAAGGTGGTACTGTTCAGGGGTCTTTTCCTCATTAATGCGGCCAAGAGGATGGTTGGGGCGCAATTAATGTGGTGGTGACAGCCTTCCATGAGATATTTTGGATTTTATTCATTTTATATGTTGGGAGGACGGACTGAAATGGATGGTAGAGTGCCTCGTGTGGACTTCGTGATGTCCGAGGAGGAGTTACTCCTCGGACAGGTTTCCGTGGCGTTATTGGGGTTAAGTGATGCTTCATATGTGGTTTCTCTTCGGCAAGGACGCTCCTCGGACGGGCCTGGATTTGGAATAGCCCATTATTTTTGGGCCGGGCCCCACAATAGCCCCTCAAAACTCCGGTTTTTATCTCCTTCCGAGGAGAAAAGCGGGGTTTTGATGTTAGTGTGAGGGTGGAAATAAGGAGAACTTGGGGCGCGCGTGCGGACCGTTACTTTTGACGCGCTACAATTTACGAGGCGTGGTCATTAATTTCCGGAGGCGTTATGTTCCCTCCATCCAACGGTGTGGCGTGGATCGAACGGCCATCGTTTCTTCCCGTATTTTTAGGCAGGAATGATCTTTTCTCTCTCCTCCCGGCTATAGAAGACGTCAGAGGGGTTCAGTTCTTTTATCTGCATTTCATAAACCTCAGAGGCTTCCAGAGAACTCCATCGAACCCCAGAGACATACGAATACTCGTGCCCGTTACGCCTCTGTAGCCGTCTTTCGTGAATCGTTCCTTCCAGGAGAGATTTCCAGGCGTCGCACCGAGCGTTTTGCGAAGGTACCAGTACATTTCGTTCATTTCACCGTTTCAATTCCCTCCTCGGACTCTGCTTTTATTCTCAGTCCTTCCTTTCGTTTCCCCAGTTCAGTTCAGATGGGTAGATTTGAGAAATTAGTAAATACTCCAGCCGCTATGGAGGCCTTTAGGGCTAAATACCGCATTCCCCCGGGGGTTGGGTTGCAGTACTGTCCTCTTGAAGGAGTATTGACAGAGAGAGGCATGGGAGAAGTTGTTATCCCTATGATTGCTTTTATAGAGGGAGGGATGACACTTCCCATGCGTAGGATTACAAGGGACTACCTGTTCAACCATAGGTTGACGCCGTATCAGTGTGCCCCGAATATGTTCAAGATACTAGGCTGTGTAGATGTCTTAAACGAGCGGATGAATCTAGGCCTTACTTGGCACGATGTGGCTTATTTGTACGAATGTCACCGCCTCGGGGATGATGGGTATTATCTTAAATCCCGGAACGAGGATGTTAGGTTGATCTCTTGTCTCCCAATATCCAATAAAACCGTGAAGAATGACTTCCTTATTGCTTCTGGGGAATGGACCGACGGTATTCATTGTCCAACTCGGGCAGGAACCCCAGGTGCGACGTTTTTAGGATCGGTCCTTTTTGGGAAAGGATTTAGTGTTGAGGGTTTGCCTTTCTTGCTTTCTTTGTAATTGGAAAATTTCAGGAATTGACCCCACTTTTCTTGGTTGTTTGCAGATAAAATTCACGTCGCTCCTCGGCTAAACTTTGTGAACGTGCCAGCGTTGAACTACCTTCTTAGGTCGGAGATTTACGTTTCCGAGGACAGACAGTTGCGCACGGCCCATCTGGTTCTGGGCTATCAACCTCTGAGCACCTCTTTCCAGGCTATCGGCCACGCTATAAGGGCTGGCAGCCCGAGGTTGGCTAGGATTGACGTTTCCAAGGACGGGTTCCTAGCTAGACACGATCTGCCACCAGTTGCGTTGCCTGGTGTTAGAAATCCCTACTTAGCAGAGCAGCTACCTCCGCCAAACGAGCCTGGTGTTGCCGTTCAGGTTGAAGAGGAAACTGAATCATCTCGTCTTTCCCTTGAGGAAGAGATAGACGAGTTTTACTTTGAGGAGGAAGTTCAGCAGACCGCTTTGGTGGAACTTTCCGGTCCTGAAGGAGAGCGGGACCGTCATTCTGCAGTTGGCGCTCCTTCCATTGTTATCTGCTCGGACGATACCTCGGACGAAGAGACAGCCCATGGCAGGAAAGGGAAAGTCTCTGAAGGAGCTGATGGCCTCCCGAGGGAAAGGCCAGTCATCGAAGGGACCATCTCCATCAAAAGTCAAAACCCTTCCTCCTGTTGCCCCTCAGGGCATTTCGGAACCGGGCCTTAAGGCTATTCCGGACCTGAAGAAGAAAAGGCCGGTTGATACCCCTGAGGAGGGTGAGGTGGCTGCTCAGCCGACCAAGCAGCAAAAGACTGCCCGTGCACCAAGGAGCAGAAGGGGCAGCTCCGCGGAGAGTCGGGACGAGGAGAGCCTTGCGGAGGTACGAGCTGCCCCGCGCGTATGGAGCCCCAAGTTGGAGCTGGATGGGGTGGCCATCCCCCATAATACTTCGGTCCGAGAGTACAACCGAGGCCGGGCAGGGTATCTGGCCGAGGCTATAGAGCAGCCCCTACTCCTTCCTCGGGATATGGAGGCTTATAGGCGGCTCTCTCAGCCCGAGATCTTCCTATCCCTTAAAAGGGACCTCGCGATGGTAAGTAACCCTTCTACTGCTTCATTAAAAGGGACTTCCTCTTCTTTCCCCCTTTTTTTTTTTTTAAAGCATTCTTGTTTCGTTCGTAGATCACTCAGCAGGTATTTGTGGCTGAGGAATTTTGCCGAGGTAATCGTAGTCGGGCTGACGCTGAGACCCAGGCTCGGACGGAGATGGAGAAAGCCTTAGGGTCTCTTAAGCACGATCACATTAAACTCACGGACGAGTTCAAGGAGTCGGAGAGACTGCGCAAAAGTGCAGAGGCTGGTTTGAAAAGTGCCGAGACCCAGGCGGAGGACCAGCGCAAAGAGCTGTACTCGACACAGATTAACCTCGCCACAGAGAGGCAGGCAGTGCAGGATCTCAAGACTGCCCTGCAAAAAGTCGAGGATGAGCTAAGGCGAGTCAAAGAGGAGGCCCAGCTGATCCGAGAGGCTGCAGAAGTTGAGAAGAATGCTGCTCGCCAGCTCGGGGCCGCAGAAACGGAGGCGAGGCTCTCCGAGGAGATCCCCGAGGTGTGCAGGGATTACTGCAGTATTTCATGGGCTCATGCTCTCGATGCTGCAGGAGTTCCTGCGGATTCGGCACTAAGACTGCCCGAGAACATCTTCTATCCTCCGGAGATCCGAGAGAATCCTGATGACGTCCAAGTGGCCTCAGAGCAGGGCCCGGCGGCGCCTGATGCCGTCCTTGTGACTGATACGGCGAAGGATCCCGCCGCCGACTCTACCATCGAGGTGCCTTCCCCTCAGCCCGAGCAGAAAGAAGATCCTCCTGTTAAGGCTTAGCCCTTTAGGCTTTTGATTTCTGTACCCTTTTTTTTTTGAATGCGAGTCGTCCTATTTTTCCATTCTTCTGTAAGGACGTCTCTTTCTAATGTACTCAGAATATTAATATAAGGTGTTCGCTTTGCTTACTATGGATGTGTGTCAGTAGCGCTCTAGTATTTGCAACGATGTAGATATAGGCAAATAGCCAACATAAAAATGGGTTTTTGGGCTGCGCATTTGAGGATTGCGATGGTGCCAGACTGCGCGCACGTATTAAAACGATTTCCCTTAAGTAATAATCTCCCCATCTATCATACGTAATAACTTCCCCTAAGTCTGTGGTCCGAGGAGCCATGCAGGACTTAGGTTCTGTTTAAAACTATGAATATTGTCATGAGTAATAATTTCCCCTAAGTCTGTGGTCCGAGGAGCCATGCAGGACTTAGGTTCTGTTTAAAACTATGAATAGTTGCCTTAAGTATTAATTTCCCCTAAGTCTGTGGTCTGAGGATCCATGCAGGACTTAGGTTCTGTTTAAAACTTATAAAGATTGTCATGAGTAATAATTTCCCCTAAGTCTGTGGTCTGAGGAGCCATGCAGGATTTAGGTTCTGTTTAAAACTATGAATATTGTCATGAGTAATAATTTCCCCTAAGTCTGTGGTCCGAGGAGCCATGCAGGACTTAGGTTCTGTTTAAAACTATGAATATTGTCATGAGTAATAATTTCCCCTAAGTCTGTGGTCCGAGGAGCCATGCAGGACTTAGGTTCTGTTTAAAACTATGAATAGTTGCCTTAAGTATTAATTTCCCCTAAGTCTGTGGTCTGAGGATCCATGCAGGACTTAGGTTCTGTTTAAAACTTATAAAGATTGTCATGAGTAATAATTTCCCCTAAGTCTGTGGTCCGAGGAGCCATGCAGGACTTAGGTTCTGTTTAAAACTATGAATAGTTGCCTTAAGTATTAATTTCCCCTAAGTCTGTGGTCTGAGGATCCATGCAGGACTTAGGTTCTGTTTAAAACTTATAAAGATTGTCATGAGTAATAATTTCCCCTAAGTCTGTGGTCCGAGGAGCCATGCAGGACTTAGGTTCTGTTTAAAACTATGAATATTGTCATGAGTAATAATTTCCCCTAAGTCTGTGGTCCGAGGAGCCATGCAGGACTTAGGTTCTGTTTAAAACTATGAATATTGTCATGAGTAATAATTTCCCCTAAGTCTGTGGTCCGAGGAGCCATGCAGGACTTAGGTTCTGTTTAAAACTATGAATAGTGTCATGGGGCCCGCAAGCAACAGATAGTCATGAAAGAAAACATATGCTAAGCCATTCGTATTAATAATAATATCTTCTGAGGTTATTTACATTCCAGGGTCGAGGTACAGGCTTTTCATCCAAATCTTCTAGGTAGTATGCGCCTATTCCGGCCACGGATGTGACACGGTATGGTCCCTCCCAATTGGGCCCCAACTTGCCCCAGGAGGGGTTCTTCGCGCTGCCAAGAATCTTCCTCATCACGAGGTCACCTGGACCCAGAGGCCGTAGCTTGACGTTAGCATCGTACCCTTGTCTTAGCTTCTGGTGATAATAGGCCATATGAATCATCGCTTTTTCTCTTCTTTCTTCGGCTAGGTCTAGACTCCGTTCCAATAAACCATCGTTATCGTTTGGGGTAAACGATCTAGACCTCAGTGTGGGAAAGTTGTTCTCGATCGGGAGCACGGCCTCAGCCCCATAAGTCATCGAGAAGGGGGTCTCACCGGTCGATCGTCGCGGCGTCGTCCGATAAGTCCATAAGACGTGGGGGAGTTCTTCTACCCATCTCCCCTTTGCCTCGTCCAATCTCTTCTTCAGTCCGCTCACTATGACCTTGTTCACGGCCTCGACCTGCCCATTTCCCTGAGGGTAGGCGGGGGTGGAATATCGGTTAGTGATTCCGAACTCGCGGCAATACTCCCTAAAGTTCTTACTGTCGAACTGCAGACCATTGTCGGAAATGAGTGTCCGCGGAGTTCCGAAGCGGGTGATAATGTTCCTCCAGATGAATTTCTGGGCGTCCACGTCCCTAATGTTGGCTAATGGTTCCGCTTCCACCCATTTAGTGAAATAATCAGTTCCGACTATTATGTATCGCTTGTTCCCCGCAGCTTTGGGGAAAGGTCCGACTATATCAAGGCCCCATTGCGCGAACGGCCATGGGCTAGAGAGGGGGTTGAGAACCCCTCCGGGTTGGTGGATATTCGGGGCAAATCTTTGGCACTGGTCGCACTTCTTAGCGTACTCTTGGGCCTCCCTTTGCATGTTCGGCCACCAGTACCCTTGGGTGAGTGCCCTGTGCGCCAGCGACCTTCCTCCGGTGTGGCTTCCACAAATCCCCTCGTGCAACTCCTCAAGTAAAGATTCGGACTCTTCTGGATGCACGCAGAGTAGGTACGGTCCAGAGTAAGAGCGTCGATATAGTTTGTGGTCCTCTGATAGCCAGAACCGAGGAGCATTCCTGCGTATCTTCTCGGCTTCCAGTTTTTCCTCCGGTAAGAGGTCGTTTTGGAGGAAGCTCTTTATGGGGTCCATCCAGCTAGGACTTTTTCTGATCTGATGGACCTGAGCCGGGTTTCTGCCAACGGGACCTGCCTGTGCCAGATCTTCAACAAGGATCATTCGCGGCAGATTATGCGCCGAGGACGTGGCGAGAGTGGCCAGCGAATCGGCATGGGTGTTCGCGCTCCTGGAAATGTGCGTCAGACTGAAGGATTCAAAACTCGTCTGTAGCTGTTTGACTCGTCCCAGATAGTCTTGCATCCTAGTATCTCGAGCTTCCAGCTCACCCATCACTTGTCCGACAACCAGTCTGGAGTCCGAGAACGCTTCTATCATTCTTCCACCCAATCTTTGAACCATCGTCATCCCTTGAAGTAAGGCTTCGTATTCGGCTTCATTGTTCGTAGCCGAGAATCCGAGCCTCAACGATTTTTCAAGGGCGGCCCCATCCGGGGGTATTAAAACTATCCCAACTCCTGACCCCCTCTGGTTAGCCGCGCCATCTACATAGACCTTCCAATGCGTGCTTCTCCCTGTTGAAATCGCACCAACCGACTTTCCATCCATGTCTTTCTTCTCGGTTATTGCTTCTATAGAGGGCTCAGCAAACTCCGCTACCAAGTCTGCGAGGACCTGTCCTTTGATAGAGGATCTGGGCATATATTTAATATCAAAGGCCCCCAGAAGCGCACTCCACATGGCGATCCTTCCGGTGTAGTCAGCGCTTCGAAGCACTGCTCAGAGGGGAAGCTGAGTTAGAATGATGACCGTGTGCGCCTGAAAGTAATGAGGAAGTTTTCGGGTTGCGTGCACTATCGCCAGAATTGCCTTTTCTAAAGGTAGGTATCGCACCTCGGCCTCATGTAGTGATTTGCTCACATAGTACACCGGTCGCTGCACCCCATTATCATCCCGTATCAGTACCAGGCTTACAGCGTGGGGGGCTACGGCGATGTAGGCAAATAGCACCTCATCTGCCTCAGGGCTGGACATAATGGGTGGTCGGGATAGGTAGTCTTTAAGCTGTTGGAAAGCCTGAACGCAATCCTCCGACCATTCGAACTCTTTCCACTTGTTTATCAGGAGATAGAAAGGCCGACATCGATCCGCCGATCGCGATATGAACCGGTTCAACGCCGCGATCATGCCAGTGAGCTTCTGTACTTCCTTCGGATTCCGAGGAGCCTGTAGGCTGTTAATGGCTTTGATTTGGTCGGGACTTACTTCTATTCCCCTGTGGGTGACCATATACCCCAGGAACTTCCCCGATCCGACCCCGAATGAGCATTTGGAGGCATTCAGCCGCAACCGGTGCTCCCTTAATATAGCGAAGATGGTTCCGAGGTCCTTCACGTGCTCGGACACCCTTTTACTCTTCACAACCATATCGTCTATATAAACCTCAATGATCTTGCCCAGTTGTGGTTCAAACATCCGAGTCATCATCCTTTGGTAGGTTGAGCCTGCGTTCTTTAGCCCAAACGGCATCACCTTATAATGATAATTTCCGATGGGCGTCATGAAAGCCGTTTTCTCTTGGTCCTCTAGCGCAAGAGGTATCTGATGATAGCCCTGGAAGGCGTCCAGGAAACTCATTCGAGGGTGCCCCACGGTTGCGTCCACCAATCGATCGATTCGGGGTAGGGGGAATGGGTCCTTTGGGCACGCCTTGTTCAGGTCCGTGAAGTCCACGCAGACCCTCCACTTTCCTGTCTTCTTCTTCACCACCACAGTGTTTGCCAACCATTCCGGGTAAAAAACCTCTTTAATAGCCCCTGCTCTTTTTAGTTTTGCCACTTCGTCTTTTACGGCACCAGCATGTTCCTTTGAAGGGCGTCGGGGTGGCTGCTTCTTCGGAGTGGAAGAGGGGTTGACGTTCAGGTGGTGACAAATAAGGCTAGGATCAACGCCCGGGGCGTCGTAGGCGTCCCATGCGAACACGTCGACATTTTCTCTGAGAAATTTGACCAGTTCCTCCTTTTCTTGAGAGGGCAATTCAGAGCCGACCAGAAAGAACTTCTCCGGGTCGTCGTTGATAGCGATTTTATCCAAACTTTCACACCTTATCCCCTCGGCTGACCCATTGTCTTGTTCTGCCGAGGCGGCTGATTGCTATAAACTTTCAGGGGCCGAGGACTCGGCATGGGTCCGATGTGAGACGGCGGCGACCATACACTGCCTGGATACGGCCTGATCTCCTCGGATCTCCTCTACTTGTCCTCTGGATGGGTATTTTACTTTTTGGTGAAGTGTGGAGGCCACGGCCTCTAGGGCATGGATCCACGGCCTTGCAACTATTGCGGTGTAAGGTGAATAAGCGTCGACCACAATAAAATTTACCTCCACTATCTCCGCCCCAGTCTGCACGGGTAGTCGGATTTGCCCTTTTGGCGTAACAGTCCTTCCCTCGAAACTGAGAAGGGGAGAGTCGTAAGTCGTCAAATCTTCCGGCTTCAGGTTCAGCCCCTTGTATAGATCGGGGTACATTATCTCCACTGCACTTCCCGAGTCCACCAACACCCTTTTCACGTCGAAGCCTCCAATCCTCAGCGTGACCACCAAGGCATCATCGTGAGGTTGAATAGTTCCTCTCTTATCCTCGTCCGAGAATCCCAGTACCAAAGGACTTCGCTTTTTTGACCTTTTGGGTTCCCTTTGCCTGCCCTCGGAGACGAGCCGATCCACAGCTAACACCCTGGGGATGGGTGGCCCCGTTCTTCCTGGTGTAGCGAGAATGACATGTATCGTCCCGGTGGGGGGTCTTAAGGACACGTCCCTTCGAGGCTCTTGTGTTGCTTGGCCGGGATGGCCACTCGACGGGTGCAGCAGGTGGCGCAATTTTCCTTCTCGGACCAACTGATCCAGGTGATTCCATAGGTTCCTGCATTCCTCAGTAGTATGCCCGTTGTCCTGATGATAGTGGCAGTACAGGTTCTGGTTACGTTTGGAAGAGTCTCCAGCCATCTTCCCTGGCCATCTGAAATAGGGCTCATTCCTTACTTTCTCCAGTACCTGCTGTACTGGTTCTCGGAATACGGCATTTACTGTTTGCGAGATGCTCTGCCCAGCCTGTCGCGAAAAATCTCTCCTTGGCTGACCAGGGTTGTGTCGTTCTGACCTGAAATCAGTCGCTTTGGGGGGGGTAACCTTCTCCTTTCCCCTCCCCTGCAGCTGATCTTCCTCCACCCTTTTGTATTTATCGATCCTATCCCTCAACTAATCAATATTGGCAACCGGCTTGCCAGTGAGGGACTTCCGTAAGCCATGGTCGGCGGGGAGCCCGCTTTTGAATGTGCTGATAGCAACAGCATCATGGTTGTCATCCAGGTCGTTATACACTTCCCAGTATCTATCCGAATATGCTTTCAGAGTCTCTCCCTCGTGCATGGATAAGGACAACAACGAACCGAGGGGCCTGGGGACTCTGGTGTTGGTGATATAGCGGGAGCAGAAATCCTGAGTGAGCTGCTTGTATGAGTTTACGGAATTTGTCTTCAGGCCGTTGAACCATCTCATCGGCATTGATCCCAAGCTGGACGGGAAGATTTTACACATAAGGGCTTCATTTTGCGAGTAGATCGCCATCTTTTGGTTAAATTGGCTCACATGTTCTACCGGGTCCGTTCGACCGTTATAGATGGCGAAAGCCGGTTGGTTGAACCGTCGAGGCAGCTTAGCCCCTTCAATTCTGTGCGTGAAGGGGGACCTTGAAACCCGGTCCAACGCCTTCTTCATGGCATCATTTCCCGAACCCTTGCTGGATGTGCTCTCGTATTTCCGCACAGGGGGTGGTTCCTTTTCGTAGGAAAAAGTTTCACTTGGGGGGGTCCTTGATCTCCGGCGGTAACTCGCATCCTCCGCATTAGAAGACCCGTCTGAGTCTGAAGGAGATCGCTTTCGCTGTACCCGTCGTAGCTCCCTCTTCAGATCGTCTATCTCTCGCTGCATGGCCTGGTGACTATTTCGCCTTTGGGAGACGTGACTACCTTTCTGAACGTGACTCTGGCTTGTCCGGGTAGTATGCATACTTCCCTCATGATTTCCCCCGTGGCCTGGGTTGACGGGGTTATTTTGCCTCTGGGACTCGGCGGGCTGTGCCTGTTGGGGGTTAGCCTGCTGAGGATTCTCCGGGTGCGGACCTAGTTCTGCCATGCTTGACCGTTGTGCTAGCTGATGCCCTAGTTCTTCCCACAGACGGCGCCAATTGTAGTTGCACGATTTTCCTGGCCCGAATCTTATTGATCTGGCCTTGGCCCAAGGCGCAACCCACAATAAATATTTGTAGAGGGTGGGTCAAAGAACTTTGCCTCAGTGAGCTTGTTCGGTCTTGTACATGGATAATGTAGTTGCAGAAGATAAAAACACAAGAAAAGATCTCAACGTATGATTCTATTTTTCGTTCTTAATACCCTTTCCCCCCCCCCCCTTTGGGAGATTTCACTACATTATATAGTTCCTCTCCTCTCATCTCAACCTTACACTTGTCGATTATCTAAGCACCTACTTGAGCACCTGTCCCATCAGACGCCCCCATCTTTCCCTTTGTGAGTTGCAGAGGCCAAGGTGGTACTGTTCAGGGGTCTTTTCCTCATTAATGCGGCCAAGAGGATGGTTGGGGCGCAATTAATGTGGTGGTGACAGCCTTCCATGAGATATTTTGGATTTTATTCATTTTATATGTTGGGAGGACGGACTGAAATGGATGGTAGAGTGCCTCGTGTGGACTTCGTGATGTCCGAGGAGGAGTTACTCCTCGGACAGGTTTCCGTGGCGTTATTGGGGTTAAGTGATGCTTCATATGTGGTTTCTCTTCGGCAAGGACGCTCCTCGGACGGGCCTGGATTTGGAATAGCCCATTATTTTTGGGCCGGGCCCCACAATAGTGTATGCTAATTTTTTGGAAAAAAGATGCGTCATCAAAATTTATTATAATTGATTATATAGAAGTGATAACTAAAAAGTACAAAATTTCCCCTCCTCTTTGAAACCCTAACATGTGAGAAAGAGAGAGTAAAAAAAAAGTAGTTTTGTTTTATTTTTATTAAAAAAAAGAATAAGAAGTTGTATTATATTTGACTAATGTGAGAGAGAAGGGGAGGAAAAAAAAAACTATTTGAAACTATCTAAAAAAACATTGTTATATTTTCTTATAAAAAAAGGTTTTTATTTTTAAATTTGAATTTGACAAAGAAATGAGGGACAAATGTGGTTAGAACATTTTTTTTTTTATTTTTTAAGAAGAGTCTAACCCTATTATTTAAGTTTTCTAAATGGGTGAATTTGAAAGTATTTTGAGTATCTAAATTAAGGATCACAAACAAGAAAAATCTCTTAAATAGTAGTATAGAATCAATAGATAATCAAATATAGTTGTGGATTTCAGTTAGCTCAACTGGTAAAATTTCTGATGGTTAAATAAGAGATCTGAGGTTCAATCTCTGCCTACACCAAAAACCGATTGGTGTCTTGGTCTGATAATAAATAACTATTATTGAGAGCAGACGCCGTTAATTTTTAGAATTCATTTCATTCGTTAAACTTATGTGGCGTTTGGTACGGGGGAATCCACATTACTCCCAACATCCAAATGACTGGGAATGTGATGTCTTGCAATTTGGATGCCTAGGAATGTAACTATTACTATGTTTGATTTAATTGAGAATCTAATAAGATTTCTAGGAATGTGAGATTATAATATTTAGTTTATTTCTAGGAATCTTAACTGAATTATTTAATTTTCTCATTCTATCCTTAGATTTGTAAATCCAATATAAGTCCTTTAAAAAAAAAAAATTCCTCTAAATAAATAATGGAAACAAAATATAAACTATAAATTATGATAAATTCATTAAAACTGTAGTCTAACATTTCAAAATGACAAGTACAATACAAAAATAACTATTTAAATTCTCAAATGCTTTATTCTTAACAATAATTTTTAAAAGAGCTTAATACATAACAAAACAACCTAACAACGTTTAGGTCTATAAGATCATAGAAGTAGCAATAAAAATAAAAATAGTTCATCAACAATGAAACAAATGCGATCTATTACATATATAATGTATTCACCCTTGCATTTGTGAGCACTTGAATAACATAGTCATACCTAAACAAAACAACACAAGATTTGAGATAGGAATAGATATATTAACAAATTTCCATGAAATTAGATCCATTAATAATTTGTTGAGCAACACACACACAACAATAAAAGTGAATACTTGGCGAGAGAGTCCCCTTTCAAACTTTTTTTTTTTTTTTTTTTTCACACATGAAACATAAATAGAACTTTGTTAATGAATATATCAACAGAGTTGTCTATCCTATTTATGTTGTTTTGGTGGGAAGAGATAATATTGTTTTGGCGGGAAGAAATAAAGACAAAGGAAAAGATATCGATGATTTATTATATATTTTATCTCAATTGCTTAAATGATAAGGAAAAATGGTTAAAATTGTCAATTTATAAAAAATACAATTTTTTTTAAGTTTGAGAATCTGGATACTCACTAGTTTTAAAGGGAATCCACATTCCTACTGAAAGGGGGTTAAATGGAGAATCTAGATTCCCCTGACATTTGATTCCCTAGTGTGATTTGCAACTAAACATGAGAATCTTTAAACATTCTTAAAAATCTTAAAATATTATCCCGTACCAAATGCCACATTAATGTGGCTTGATAGATAAGCTTTTAGCTTCTTCTTCTTTTTTTTCTTCTTTTTTTTTTTAAATTTTTTTTCTATGGTACTTTTAGCTTTTAGATTTTCACACTCAAGATATCTTCTTGATTGTTACACATTATGATTTTGTTTTAATTAATATTTTGTCCATCTAATGTCAAAATGACAACTTTACCCTTACATTATAAGTTACCCATTTATCCTTAATTTTAAGTTAAACGATAGTTACAAAATAAGGTGTTTACAAAGACATATTTATATTCTATTATCACTACAAGCACATAGATATATGTATCTAAAAGGATTCAAACATGTTGAACCTAATATATCACAAATTCACAACAACAAAATTATGATCAAATAAATATTTATAATTTTAATGCCACTATTTTGTAATGGATGCAAACACTTTCCCTATTGCGGTCCAAGGGAGCACCGTAACCAAACTCTAGGAGTTTATTGGTCGAAGTTACGAATGTACCCCTTGGGCATTTTGATTGGACATTGGAGAGCATGGTCAATGCCTAATTGATGCGATAAGGTGGGATTAACACCCCAAAAAAAAAAAAAAAAAAAAAGGATTTGGATTTTGGGCCAAGTGCGCTGGCCCAATGGGCTTTATGTGGTGTGATGGGCTTGGGCCTTGAGGACTTTTTCTTTACTCCTTCCATGTCATGTGTAGTGCTATCATGGGTAGAGTTATAAGCAAATTTTACTTTAAACCTCCTATGGGTAGTCTAAATTAAACCTTATAGTTTTAAAAGTATCAAATTAAACCCTGAACTTTTAAACGGCAACCAATTAAAACTTAGTTAAAAAAAATTAGCAATTATGACAAGGATATCTCTTTACTTCCCTACTCATAGCTTCAATTTTATGGGGACTTGACCAAGTATAGCACCCACTCAAAGGGATAGAGCCCTTACTTCCTTTGCATTGGAAGGTTGCCACTCACCACTTGGACTTTCGTCCATAAGATTGAGCAGATTTCTATTAGGTTATTTCAAGTTTTAATATGTTATTTGTCACCTTTCAAAACTAAAGAGTTTAATTTAGATTACCTCTAAGGCTCTAAACTATAGAGTTTAAAGTGAAATTTACCCAACAATTTTTTTTTTTTTGAGAATGTACCCAACAATCTTTAATTCGGCATAATAAAAAAAAAAATTAATGGTTTGACATTAATAAGCACAACCCATGTTATATGTCATTGCAATGGTCGAAGTGTTGCTTGTATGGGTGGATGCTTACCATTATTAAGTATCATATTTCGGGATTTTTTGAAAAATAAATTATATATTAACCAACACCTTATGTTGTGTTGTTCCTAAGAACATAATTTAATAAATAAATTACAAGCATGAGCAAACGACAAATTGATTGGATATTGAAAAGAGTGGTTTCTTACCTTTAAGGCAACAACTACATTTGAAAAAAAAAAAAAAAAATTGCAACTAGATTAGTTAAGATAGTGAAAGCTAGAGCAAAAGACAAGCATGAGCCGTCTTGATTTTAACAAGTAAGTAATCTACTATTTTTTGGAAACTTGTAATTGTTTGGTTATAACAATACATACAGATTATATTTTTTATTGTTGAATTATATTTTCTTCTTATTTATTTTTAAGAATTCTAGAGCATCTAAACTTAAAAGTGTTAACAATAATGACAAAACTCTATAATAGGAATGATACTAAGAATATATGGATTTTACTAAGTTAGTCAAACTTATGTGTAACAAATCACAAAAAAGTAATCTTGCCAATTATATATTAAGTTGTTAGAGTGACAACAATCACATTTGATTAATATGTTAGTCTATAAATTTTTCTAGTAAGAGAAAATCTCGCAAAAGTTGAATTAACATATTTGAGTTTGAATATAATAAAAATAATATTAGCAGTAAATTCAAATAAAAATTATATAAGCACAATTCAGGCAAAAAAAAAAAAAAAAATTCATCACCTCAAAAAAAAGAGGTCTATAATATAGGGAAGGGCAGACACGAGTCACAAATAATAGAAGAGAAGAGAAGAGTGCGCAAAACACGTAGCGGTGCACGTTAGAGTAGCACACCAGTGGCCAACAGTGAAAACCGGATAAGACTTGTCTTTGTTTGTTTGTTTTATAAACAATCATTAAAAAAAGCGAGAAAAGACAAATCGGATAAGCATAGCGAACAAAGCGTGACACAGTTGACCTTGCCACCTCATTTTCAAGCCATGTACCTAATCCAAATCTCCCAACTCCCAACGTGTACACAGAAACTCACATCGTGCAAAAGAACTTCATTCAAAGTAAACAACTTCAAAGGCCCAGATTAATAGCTGTGTTTGATACATGTCGGTTTGTTCTTATATTTCGTAGTTTATTTATGTTATAAAGATCCTACGCTTGTCGGGTCTGAGTGCTAAGAGACAGAGAGAGAGAGAGAGACAATAATTGAGACTTTGAGTTCTACAGAAGAGAGAGTTTGAGAGTGAGAGAAAGAAAGAAAGAAAGAGAGAGATTTGGATGATGGGAACGATGGAAGGGAGTCCAAGGAGTGGGTTGTCAAGTCCAGAAGCTAAGTTGGGGATGAGAGTGGAGGATTTGTGGGACATAATGGAGCCACAGCTAAGTCCTACTGAGAAACTTAATGCTTGCTTTGAGAGCATCCCTGTTTCTGCTTTCCCTCCAGCTCCTTCTAATCAAGGTATTCTATATGTTTATCGGTATATGGATGTAAAATAGAGTATGATTTTGGATAGAATAAAATGAAGGAAAATAATACATATGACCGACCCTGATTAGTTTGTTTAAAATTTTGGGACTATGGCTTGTTTGTTGTTGTTGTTGTTGGTGTGTAGTTGTTAATATTGAACATCTTGCTAGTTGTTTATGTTGAAAATCGTGTATGAGTTTGATGGTGAATGAGAATCTCACATGCGATTAATGTTTGATATAATGATTTTAGGCAGAGTTTGATGATCAGCTTAGAAAATTTTAATACCCCAGTTGATAAAAATAGGGTTTTTTTTTGGGTGGGATTTTAATTTCTCTAGGTTTCTGTTAATGATGAAATACAAAAGAATTGAAAGAGAGGGATTGATAAAGCTAGTAAAGAAGGGTAACTGTAACTTTGATAGTTCTGTGATTAGATTTTTAAAGTTTATGGGGAAGGAAAGCGAAGAAATTTCTGAACTTTAATGTTTTATTCTTATTTAGGGAGGAAAAAATAATTGGAAAAAAAGAAAGAAAAATGAAAAAAAACTAGACTAAAGAAAATCTTTTTGTTTGAATTTGATGAGATGTGGTTTTGGGTCTTATGGAAAAAGTTTTTACATTTATTGAGCTTTTCTGGATAGTCAAACAGATCAATGTAACTAGATGAAGTAGAAGTTATAGTGTGCTTTTTTATTGTTTATCATGGTGTGTTGGCTTGATATGCATTCTTGGCCCATAACTTGTGAGGGCTACTGCGCTTCCAAAGTTCTTTGGACAATTGGTCCCCACTTGGCTAGTATCAACAGTTTCCATGTTTATATTTGCATTGCAAGTCAATGTTAAATTATGAATGCCTTTGCATATGATGCATATAACATGCATTAATTTAATGTAGTGTTCTCTTTGTATCCATTATTTTGTACCTTTTTTTGTTTCTTGTGCTAAGTATATGATAATTTTTGTGTCTAGCTATTGAGATAAAATCAGACGCCAGTTTAGGTGAAGCTGTTCAAATACTGGCCCAACACAAAATTCTTAGTGCGCCAGTGGTGGATGTTGATGCCCCTGAGGATGCTAGCTGGATTGATAGATACATTGGCATTGTTGAGTTTGCGGGAATTGTTTTTTGGCTTCTGTGTCAGGTTAGCACTTAGCATGCCAACCAACCTATATGATTATTTTTTTGGCCAAAATTGCTTGGCTTTTACAACAACTAAATGGACTGACTTTAACATTAATGTATAATTCTGAGTTGGCTATCTTCACAGTTTCAAAAATGAAAATATGACAATTTATGTTCTTGACAGTCTGAACCACCGTCTCCTAGGAGTCCATCCAGTGCAACTGCTCTTGCAGCAGCAACTAATGGAGTGAATGCTGAATTTGAGTTCCTAGGCCCTGAATCTGCTGCATCAACTAATGGAAATTTTTTTGAAGCTCTGACTTCTTCTGACTTTTATAAGAACACAAAGGTTTCAATTCTTATGACTTAAACTTGCTTTGGCCATCCCAACTTGTTTTTCCTTTTTTGCATGTTGCGCATAAAATCCCAGAACTCTTATTAACTACTTAGCATACAGGTTCGAGACATCTCTGGGTCATTCCGCTGGGCCCCATTTCTTGCTTTGCAAACATCCAACTCATTTCTGACTATGCTCTTGCTGCTTTCAAAGTACAAAATGAAAAGTGTTCCTGTGGTTGATTTGGGTGAAGGTAAAATTGAAAACATCATCACACAATCTGCTGTCATTCATATGCTAGCAGAATGTGCTGGACTTCAGTGGTTTGAAAGTTGGGGAACCAAGAGATTATCTGAGCTTGGACTTCCAGTGATGACACCAAGTCGTCTTATCAAGGTGTGTTTCTCTTCTCAGTTTATGTTTGTAATACTAAGTTTGTTATGTTCATTCTCACTGCATAATGCTTAACCTTTGCTTGTAAAGCCATAATTATACAATTTTTTTATGCATTAAGAGATCAATCTTAAAACATTACATCTATATTTGGAATAGGAAGTTACATTTATTTTAAGGTATTTGTTGATACATTTAAACTTTAAGTTATATAAATTGTGAGGATTTTAAAAGCAGATCAATGTAACTAGATGAGATAGAAATTGCTGTGTGCTTTGTTAGTGTTTATTATGGTGTGTTAGCTCAATATGCATTCTTGTCCCATAACCTGCACTCGTCATAAAATAAATAAATTGTGAGGATTTTCAATTTTATTTTTTTCCTGACTTGGTCTACAAAAATGCCCCATGGTGAAAAAGGTTTTGATTGCTTGCCTTCATTTGCTAAGAAAATGTCTTTTATGTTTTATCAATGATATTTGAGCTATTAGAAATATTCATGATCAGGAAACTTGATACACATGTTCACATCTTAATAAATTCTCTTATAAGATTAATTTTTAATGTAGGTCCATGAGGATGAACCGGTGCTCCAGGCATTTAAGCTGATGAGGAAAAAGAGGATTGGAGGGATTCCTGTTATTGAAAAGGGTAGTAGCAGGGCAGTGGGTAATATAAGCTTAAGAGATGTTCAGTTCTTGCTAATTGCTCCAGAAATCTACCATGATTATAGGTTTGTAGCCGAGTTAATTTCCAAAATTGTACGTCTTTTGTTACTGTTATGTCTTATGTTTGATCCTTGAAGTTCTAAAGGAAATAATTGGTGATGGCAGTAAGATGGGTTACTTGGATAACTCCCTGCCCTCTTGCAATCCCTAGAATTAATGACATTACAATAAAATTGATTGCCAAAGAGCTCATAAACAATAAAACTTAATCATGTTCATGGTCATTGTGGAACCCTCAAAACCAGCCAACCTCCATGATCCTTTGATATATGCGGCATGATTTAGTTCATCCATTTGCGTACATGATTGGCTTATAAATTTGACTAATTGTCTATTTTGTGCATCGTAAATCTTATTCCAATCGAAAGTCCATTTTTAAATCAACATTAATATGAAGTTGTTGATTAAAAAAATTAGGCTAGGAAAGTATGCAATTTCATCAAAAAAATTTAGGCTCTTAGTTTTATGGTCCATACAGTTTTCAATCAATATGACTCTTGTTGCACTCATTTGACATGTATGACAGATCTATCACGGCAAAGAATTTCCTGACAGCCGTTAGAAGCTACTTAGAGAAAAATCATGAGAACTGCCCATTAGTGACTGGCATGATCACATGCAAAAGGGACCACACAATGAAAGAATTGATTCAGCTGCTTGATTCTGAGAAGATTCACCGGATATATGTTGTCGATAATGATGGGAATCTGGAGGGAGTTATCACACTGAGAGACATTATCTCAAAGCTAGTACATGAGCCCCGTGGCTACTTTGGCGATTTCTTTGATGGTGTTCTGCCACTGCCCCAAAACAGCAGGGTTTAACACCAAGAATAGCATCGATTGACACCTTTTTTGCTAGTTTTGTTTTCTTGGAATGATCTCTCCTTGTCCTTTGGTTTCTTGTAGATGAGTTGATTATGTTGATTGTAACATAGGCAAGCACTTGTAATTAATTTTACCCCAGTGTAACTGAGTTAACTTTTCTGTATATTTTCCCCCAGTGTTACAATCTAATAAAGAGATCCCTTCTTCATCTACATTTGTCCATTTAATCTCAATACTCAGTTAGACAGTGGATATGTTTTATATTAAAAAGATTATTCCACAGTGCTTTGATGGTTGTCATCAATAGGCTGATCCCAATGATAAACCAAGCATTCAATCACTTGGTTGATATATTTATGTATTTAAGATTATGGGTTAATTGTGCTTTGTCCCCATAGTTAAACTATGGGGTTAACTTCAACCTCCCCACCAGACCATAAAATTGAGCAATCAATTTCCTCATATTGATAATATGCAAAATACCTTGTGCGATGAAACAATTTTTTCCAATCCAAAATTTTAATATAGAAAATTCATAAGATCATAATTCATCATTTGGACATTGCTTGATTTCAGAATTTTTCTTTTGACAGAAATTGTTGACCACATGGAGTATTTTGCCTATCATCAATCAATTAGTGACTCATTTCTTAGTTTTATAGTTTAGTGTTGGATTAAATTTAGGACAAAGTTTAGTTACAAAATTGGTTGTAGTCTTAGGTTATAACCTTACTCAATATCTTTTTAGTGGAGATGAATTTTGATAAATCCACCATTAGATTACATATTCTTCTTATATCCTCCATACTTGCAAAATTTCAAGAATATTAAAGATTAATAGCTATGTCATTAATAAAATTTTTAAATTGCAAGTTTTTGTAATTTAAAATTATGCATAAAATATAAATTTATAGATTATATAGTAAATAATATCCGATTGATACAAATTTGACATGTGTATTAAGAGTGTAAAGAACATGCAATTCAACAGTTAAAATTTTAAAATATATAGTAATATTTATTTTACTGAGTGAGTTTATAACCTTAAGCTACAACTACTTTTATAGTTAAATTTTGTCCTTAAATTTAAATCCGTAGTTCAGACAGTAGAATCAACTCTTAAGATTATTATTGAGGATGATCTCTTCTTTTTGAGCTAGATGGGATTGGAGAGCACACGCCCACCCACAAGTCAAACAAAATATATATATATATATATATATATATATATATATATATATATATACACCTCACTGCTCGCACTGCTACGAAGTGGGAGCATTTCGTTTATCAAAAAAGAAAAGAAAAGAAAAATAGGAGCATTTCTACATATTTAGATTTTTTTTTTTTTTTTTTTGGGGGTAAGTAGAGGTGAAAAACACAGAGTCAGGACAAATATTACACCTAAGCACTCCTGCCACTACAAAGAGACAGAGAAAATAAAGATAACAACTTTATTTATTTTTAGTTTATACTCATTCGAATTAGACTAAAATGAATGAAAGTAGGCTGAATTGAACCAAATAGACATATGTGGACCTAATTAGACCGAAATGAACCAAATTGAACTGAAGTGGGAGTTTATTATCTCTATCTCTTGAAGTTGATTAAAATGACATATGGTTCTCTAAGTAGGAGCAAAACTAAACCCTTCAACATGGTCTTAAATACTACATTAATATGATTTTTTTTCCGGGTGAGTATGACGTAAATTAAATAAATGGTGTCCCCGTCCAAGTTGTTTTTATTATATGTATTTTCTATTTTAAGTTACTTTAAGGTTCAAGAATATATAAAGTCATGATAGAAAAAGTGATGTTCTTATCATGATTAGTAAATTACAATTAATTTTGAGAATTTGTGAAGGCATAAGTATTATTGGCCTATTGGGTGTGCTTGTATACTCCACAAATAAAAACTTGTGATTGTATACTCCACAAATAAAAACTTGATACGTTGCACTTATTTAATTAAATTTTACTCTTTTGCATTTCTTATTTCAGTTGCTCAAAATAAATACGATTAAAAAAACAAAAAACCCAAAACATCTCACTACCGATCCTTCACCACCAAAGTTCGCCGGCGGCACTAACAAAAGATCGCCGGGGACATCAACGCTGGCCATCCACCACCACCACCAACATTCATTTGGATTCCTATTCTTGCGTCTGATCTCCAAAGCTCTTAAGCTTTCAGCTCCTATTTTTTTTTTATCTAAATCTGCAAATTCAGGCCACAAAGTGAAAAAGGGTCTCTCTGGAAATTTGGCTCTTTATGGTTTGTTGGGTGGGCTAAAATGTTGGTTGGTCATTTTTCTGGTGGAGATCTTATGTAAACATTAGTGGGTTTTTGGTCTTTTGACTTGGTAAAACTTGTATGGGATTTGAAGAAGACAAGGAGGCGGTGGATATGGGTTACAGATTCAAAGAAGACAATAAGCTGGTTGTGTGGTCTGCTGGCAGAGGATAACTGCGTTGATGACGCCAAAGACCTCTTGTTAGTTCCGCCGGTGAGGATTGGTCGTGGTGAACCGGTGGCGGTAGCAATGGGGATCTGTTGTTGGGTCTTGGATGTTTTTTTTTCTTTTTAATATTTATTTTGAGCAACTGAAATAAAGAAATGCAAAAAATAACTAATTCAATTAAATATGTTAAATATATTGACACGTGACAAGTTTTTATTTGTAGAATTGGTACAGAAAAAAATATAGAATAGTACAGAAAAAATGAGACAAAAGATTTGGACTATATATATATATATATAAAATGGTGAAAAGAAAATAATGATATAAATACTGATATGATTCTATAAGAGTATAATAACAATAAATTATATTTCTTAACTTTTAGATATTATATAAATTGATCACAGCCTTAAGGAGTCTGCGTTGAGAAGTGTATATTTCACAAACTCCAAGACTAATTCTACATCTGAGGCATTTAAAGCCCATAATCTCAATACCATAACGAGTATAAAGTTTTAACATGAGCAATTGTCGTTGAGCAGCAATTTTGAAAATTTTAGATGCATGGACAAAGCTTTAATTGTACATGTTTTTGTAGGAAATCTAATGGTGCACACTCATGCATGTAATGACACCCACTAAGTAGATGGTGTTGCTTCATAGTTGCAGTATCATTTCGCTAGAGAGATGTAGCTTTTGGCCCTTTTGGGTAAGGTTATAATTCTAGTATAAGACAAATTTGTTCACTAGTAGATATCCCATTCCCAAGGGATGCATAATTGCCTGTAAATATAAGTTTAACCACAATTATATCTCTCCCCAGCCAGAAACAAGACTTAACGTCTGTGATCACCACTCTGATGAGAATGCCATCCACGTTTGAGACCAACACATGTAGCCCCAAACGTAAACCCTTCAAAAACAATTCATTTTGCAGGTGAAGTCCAATCCTGACAAGATTAAAATTTCTAACACCATCAAATATCCCAAAAAAATCATCTCTTATTGATATTGTGGCACGCTGCACACCATCATTTTCAGATGTTTCTTCTAGTGTCTACTGATTCTTCCCGTGTCTACCAAGCCATCCACACCCACTTAAAATTATGTATTTAGTCCTATGAGCTTCTTTATTCATCAACAACCTTTGAGGAATCTTCTCAACATGTAAAAGGGCTTCGTGTTCCACTTATTAGTACATATTAGCTTAATAAATCTGCCTTAATAAGTGCATAAATTTAAGACAAACGATTCTTCCACAAACTCCAACACTAGTTCTGCATCTGAGGCATTCAAAGCTCATAATCTCAACACAATAACTAGTAACAAGTTTGAACATGAGCAATTGGTGTTGAACGGCAACTTTGAAAATTCTAGATGGATGGACAGAGCTTTGTATATGTTTCTGTTGGAAATCTATAACACTAGAAGATGGATACATTTGTCTTAACTGGTACAGTGTGCACGTTTAAGAGAGAGAAGATTAAACATGATGTTTATTATTATTGAAAAACAATGACCTACACAATTCACAAATGATCCAACTCTTATCGTATCCTTCTTGCTTCAGCACTGATCAATTCATCCATTTAATATCATATTTGATAAATTGTTAATTACTATCAACGTTCAAATATCTCGTATTTCTGAAAGAATATATGGAATCAATGCGCATTTTGATTATAATAACCTGGCTCCAATCATACACCAGATATCCTATTCAATTAAACAGAAGAAGAAGAGCTAATCTACAGTACTAAATATTTGTGAAATCTACAGTACTAAATATTTGTGAAATCCCACTTTACACAATAATGACTGGTTTTTTAACCAGCACATACACTCAGCAATGGAACTGCAATAACAAAATTGATATAAAAACACAAACATGCCAGAACAGCAAGTATACAGTCAAGTCAAGTAGCCCATGGGCGCCCAATAAAGTGTGGACAGATATTTCAGAGCAATGGTGATTCACTTACAAACGCTAAAATCTATAGCACATACATGTACATAAATTATTACAGTATACAGCATGAAAGATAGTTAAAAATCATAAAAACCCAAGTTTATAACATTAACAACAACAAGAATCAACATCATATAATTAAGCTCTATTAAACAGCAACAGGGTTTTTCAAAAAAAAAAAACAGCAACAGGTCTTTTCAATATACCCTAGGAGGGGGATTAAATGATACAAGAGTGCGTGGTGATCCCTCAAACAAATGGAACAAATAATTCTCTAAATTATCTGCTGTGTAGTATTTCTCAACGTGCCTTCCACTCTCTACTTGATTCCCATACCTTCCCATAAATAAGCGGTAAGCGGGGATCACCGATTCTAATATAGATATCCTAAGCTCTTTCCGAAGTTGAGCATCGGGGACAATCCAAGCAGTTTGAACGTTATAGATTTCCTCAAAACATGCATTGAAATTCTTCAATCTCTCCTGCAAAGCCACCGTCGAGGCTTTATTACTCCAGCTCCAACGGATCCCTCTATCATTCAAACAATCCAACACCTTGGTCCATGAAGCCCTAAGATAACTCATAGCATATTGCCTTATCTGCCCACGTCGCGTACGAACCCAATTATCACCTAATAGCCCACCAAGATCCGAATCTTTCACCTTCTGCTTCATATACAAAATATTATTCATCAGAAAAATACACCGCAATGCACCATCCGCATAGAGCTTCGAATTCTTCTCGAGATTGGACTCTAAAATGTTTACCACCAGCAACAATTGGCCAGCTACCGGCTTCATTTTCAAGCTATTGCTATCATGATTTCGTAAAGCATCTAATTGATCATCATCTTCACCAATTTTGAACAAGTTCTGAGTATCACTATGATCCCCAATCCATTTCATATAATTCATCACGGTCTCCGTCAGTGGGTGAATGTCACCACTCTCCATCAGTTTCCAGGTCCCATACAACCAGTCCCGGTATTCACTATCGTAAAGTGGCTTTGTAACATACGACTCCCAACACTAAAAAAGAAAAAAAGAAAAAAAAAAGGAGTCAGATTTTTTTTGATCCCACGTGCTCCCCCACCTACCCCCACCACCCATTCTCACTCTCTCTTTCCTGTCTTGGCCGGCTCATTCCTTTGCCTTTTTTTTTTTTTTCAAACACTTCTCTCACTCCCTCACACTCTCCCACCAGTACCACTCCACACCACCATCTCCACCATCATTTTTCAGGCAAGATCACTAGAAAAACTTCTCAGGAACCTTTGCATCTTCACATTTTTTATTTGAGGTAAAAATTCCTAATTTTTTGGAGGGTTTTATACTTTTGCTTGATGTTTTTTTTATCTAACTTTGATAATAATATTCATGTGATTTAATAGTTTTAGAATTGATATTCATGTGTTTATATGTATGAGTTTTGTCTTGATGGATTTATTTGATGAGTGGGTTTATAGCTTTTACAATGGTGACTATCTAAGGCTTATTTATGGTGTAAATAGGGGCTTTGAGTTATATCATGTGATAGATGGTAAGTACAGTTTTTATTGATTATTTGGAGCTTGTTAAAGATTCAAATTGTTTGTCTTGGAAGATATTATGACTTTGGTGTCATGGGTCTCTGATGATGTTATATAAATCTTGTGGAAACTACTTGGAAACTACTTATAAAGTGTTGAGGTTTTGATGTTAGAGATAATACCTTAAATGACTTATGAGTATAACTTGGAGTCTATGCCTTGTGAATTAATTTGTTGAGAAACTTTGGAAGTGGAATACATTATTTGTGAGGTTAAATACTAAGCTTGCCTAACTAAATGCTTATTTGGCAATTCCTAATTTGTAGCTATATACAATTTCAAGTTTTATGCTTATTGTGATAGTTTTGCTTGATATTGTTTAAGTTCTAGCTAACTTGGAGTCTATGCCTTGTGAATTAATTTGTTGAGAAATTTTGGAAGTGGAATACATTATTTGTGAGGTTAAGTACTAAGCTTGCCTAACTAAATGCTTATTTGGCAATTCCTAATTTGTAGCTAAATACAATTTCAAGTTTTATGCTTATTGTGATAGTTTTGCTTGATATTGTTTAAGTTCTAGCTAATCTCTTTTGGAACTTGGAGAATTAGGTTTTTTGCGTGTTGCAAGGTAAGTAACTTTTTAATGGGATTTTTTTTGGAAAATAACCGTGTTGTATAAACGTTGTTTTTGGGTCAAACACATTTTGAAAAATTATTTGTGGAACTATGTTTTTTTAAAAAGTGTTGTGTTGTGACCCTACTATATATGATTATATATGAAAAGTGCATCATATTTGGTAATAAATATGGGGAAATGCATTAATTGTTGACATGGAAAATATAAGCATCTTTGATTTAATCTTTGATAAGGAATTCATGGATCTTATGGTATATTGGAAAATTTAAAGGTGCTTATCATGTCTTGTATTATTTGGGAAATTGATAGAAAATCTTGTTGTTAAGGAATGAATTTTGGAAACCTTACAAACTTTGTGGAAGTTTTGGTTATTTAAGGTTTTCTGAAACTACCTGGATATAAACTATGTGTTTCAAAGTACATATAACTTATGAGCTTTATATGGTTTTAACCCTATGCATGTGTGATTTCCTGATGATCACCCGATTTGATTTTCGTAGTCTTTGTGACGACGGTGTTAGATCCAGGTTTGTGCCCTTTCATTTTGGATGACGTGTTCTTCCCTGCTGCCCATGAGGAACAGAGGTTCTTTGATTGTGTGTGGGTGAGGCTGTTGCCCACGAGGCCAAAAGAGCACATGCAAAAGAGGTCAAATTTGACGCGTTCTCCCTGTTGCTCATGGGGGGAGAGAAAAAACTTTGAGAGTATGGGTGAGGTTGTTGCCCATGGGACCAAGATACTACATACCAGAGAGGACAATATCATGCCAATTGAGAATGGGTGGATTTCCTGAGTGGTCTATGTGGTAGTGTGTTATCTTTGTGATAAATTACCTTATGTTAGATTTTATGGCTTTGGAATTATATTGTTAGTGCTCACAGATTATAGTATATAATTTCATGATATTTATTTTGAGAAACTTTGTGTTCATTATTTAATCATTCTTGTCATATTATTATTAAAAACGATCTTGCAGTTTTCAGTTAGAAATTTCCCAAATTAAAACATACTTTGTAAACTGTTCATCATCATGAAACTTACATTTCCCCCACCCTCATTAATTATACTACTTATTGGGCTCTGTCTCATCCCATTCTTTTACAAACTTTTTCATAGTAGGCAACGATCATTTTGAGACATGTATTTGTGGTTAGACTAACTACTGATGGAGGCTGGACTTTTGTGATGGTGATCTTTAGATGATGTACTTCCTAGAGTAGGTTTGACTCATTCTTTTATATCTAATAGTGGTTATGACTTTATTTCCACTGATAGGACAAGTAAATGATGTGTAATTATATTTATTCAGACCTCTATTCTTTTGTAGTCAATGGTCTTTGTAGTTATTGCATAAAGCTCTGACTTACTTTGGGAGTATCTTTAAGGGAATTATTATGAAAATTCTTGATGCTGGTACTTGATATGAATTATATGGATTGAATTGTCAAAAAGGAAAAAAAATCTACAAGTAACTTTGAGATGTTTTTCTCATACTTTGGACCCTTTTGGGTTTGTGGCGTGACAATTATGGTATAAGAGCTTAAGTTATGATTCTGTAGACTTTGAAAATAGGAATTAATTTTGATTTAAGTCAGAGCATTAGGGGTTTGATGAATTCTTTATTTTGTACATTTGTTTCAGCTTCCACATGCTATCCCTTTATTCTTATCTAGTTTGTCTATGCTAACCTTCTATATTGCCTTGTGATTTACTTGTTTTGTTTCTTGAGTATAGGTATAAGTATTTTTGTACACTATGCCTCCTAAAAAGAAAGCACGTAAAGTAAGGCATGTAGATGAGGTTGCAACTCCAAAACATAGCCCTAGGCAACGCCAAGAGCGTGAGAGATCTGTCACTCCTGATGGTGGTGAGATTGATGAGGTGCCAGACGGGATCTATGTTAGGATTGCTACAGCGGTCCAGGGTGGTGATCGTAGGAAGAAGGGTTGTTCTTTTGGGGAGTTCCATAAGCAAGACCCTCCAATTTTTAATAGGGAGCTTGACCCAATGGTAGCAGACAATTGGCTGCTAAAGATGGAAGAGTTATTGAGAGCCCTGTACTATTTGATTTTGAGTTATCAGTTTCTACCCTTGTTAGTGATACTTTAATGATTAATCTTGTGCTTAAGTCTTGTGTTCTTTGTATGGAGGGTAGAGAGTTATTGGCTGACTTGGTGTTACTAGATATGCATGATTTTGATGTCATTTTGGGCATGGATTGGTTTGCTTCTTACCATGCTAGTGTGCATTGTTTTGAGAAAGAGGTGGTGTTTAGGCCTCCAAGTGAACTAGAATTTCTATTTAAAGCTTCATTTTTGTCTTTTGTGCCTTATATGATATCATGCATTCAAGCAAACCATTTGCTTAGAAAGGGATGCCAAGGATTCCTTGCTAGTGTAGTGGATTTACAAAGCAAAGAATTGGAGATAGGATACATTCCCATTATGCAGGAATTTTCGGATGTTTTCCCTAAAGATCTACCTTGTTTGCCCCCAGATCGTGAGGTTGAGTTCTCTATTGACTTCCTTCCTGATACTGCACCTATTTCTAAGGCACCATATTGAATGGCACCCACAGAGTTGAAGGAACTTAAGGAGCAATTGGAAGAATTGCTAGATAAAGGGTATATTAGCCCTAGTTTTATTTGTTAAGAAAAATGATGGGCCTATGAGGTTGTGAATTGATTACTGTAAGCTAAATAGAGTTACCATTAAGAATAAATATCCTTTGCATCGTATTGATAACTTATTTGACCAATTGCAAGAAGCACAAGTCTTTTCTGAAATTGATCTTCATTCTGGTTATCAGTAGTTGCAGATTAAGTATGAGGACATACCAAAGACGGCCTTTCGGACTAGCTATGGTTATTATGAATTTTTTGTGGTGCCATTTGGATTAATTAATTCCCCTGCTGCTGTTATGGATTTGATAAATAGGGTATTTCATAAGTATTTAGATCACTTTGTCTTTATGTTCATTGATGATATTTTGATTTATTCTAAGAGTCAAGAAGAGCATGAAGAACACTTGAGGATTGTTTTATAGATTCTAAAAGAAAGGAAGTTGTATCCTAAACTAAAGCAGTGTGAGTTCTGGTTCAATCAAGCAGTGTTCTTAGGTCATGTGATCTCTAAGGATGGAATTACGGTGGATCCTAATAAGATAGAAGTTGTGGTTAGTTGGGATAGGCATACAAATGTGAGTGAGGTTAGAAGTTTCTTGGGCATTGCTAGTTACTATAGAAGATTTGTAGATGGATTTTCCCGCATTGCAGTTCCTTTGACACAATTAACTCAGAAAAATGTTAAATTTGAGTGCAAGGAAGAGTGTGAGAAGAGCTTCCAAGAGCTAAAGCAGAGATTAGTCACAACTCTAGTGTTAACTATCCCTTTAGGTACATGGGATTTTGTCATTTATAGTGATGCTTCTCATAAGGGACTTGGTTGTGTGTTGATGCAAAATGGGAAGGTTGTGGCGTATGCCTCTCATCAATTGAAAAATTATGAGAAAAATTACCCCACCCATGACTTGGAGTTGGCTGCAGTTGTTTTTGTTTTGAAAATTTGGAGACATTATTTGTATGGAGAAAGATGTGGGATTTTCACTAATCATAAAAGTTTAAAGTATTTCTTTACCCAGAAAGAGTTAAATATGAGGCAATGGAGATGGCTAGAACTAGTTAAGGATTATGATTGCTTTGTTAACTATCATCCTGGTAAGGCTAATGTTGTGGATGATGCTCTTAGTAGAAAACCTTCAAGTTTTTCAACTACTTTGCTAACTACTCAAAAGGAAATTATTCTTGATCTAGAAAGGATGGAGATTGAGGTTGTTATGGGCCATTCTGAGGCCAACCTGGCTAGTTTGAGTGTTCAACCAACTTTGGTAGAAATAATTAAATCGTCACAGGCCAATGACTCACATTTAAAGAAAATCATGGATGAGGTGCGTGGTTGAAAGAAACCTGAATTTTCTATCTCTGAGGATGGTGTTTTGAGATTTGGAGTAGACTTTGTTTGCCAAATGATCCATTGATTAAAAAGGAGATTCTAGAGGAAGCGCACTATTCCCCATATACAATACATCCGAGTAGTACAAAGATGTACCATGATCTTTGTGAAAACTTTTGATGGAATAATATGAAAAAAAAGATTACCCACTTTGTAGAGCAATGCTTGACTTGTCAGCAGGTTAAGGTGTTGCACCAACAACCCTCAGGTTTGTTGCAACCACTTCCTATTCCCCAATGGAAGTGGGAGAAAATTACTATGGATTTTGTTTCAGGATTGCCGAGATCTCCTAAGGGTCATGATGCTATTTGGGTGATTGTTGATAGAATGTAAAAATCAGCTCATTTTCTCCCTATTCGAATGAACTACTCCCTTGATCAATTAGCTCAGCTCTATGTTGATGAGATTGTGAGACTTCATGGAGTACCCGCTTTTATTGTTTTAGACAGAGACTCAAGGTTTACTTCTCATTTTTGGGGTGGTGTGCAAAATGCCTTGGGTACTAGATTGGATTTCAGTACAACTTTCCACCATCAGACAGATGGGCAGTCTGAAAGAACTATTCAAACTCTAGAAGATATGTTAAGAGCATGTGTTTTGGATTTTAAGGGGAGTTGGGCTAGTCACTTACGTTTGGTGGAATTTGCTTATAATAATAGTTAACATTCAAGTATTAGAGCTGCACCTTATGAGACTTTGTATGGGAGAAAGTGTAGATCCCCAATTTGTTGGGATGAGGTTGGAGAACAAAAAATCTTGGGGCCAGAAATTATTCAGAGGACTTGTGAAAAGGTAAATCTGATTCATGATAGACTACGAGCAGCCCAAAGTAGATAGAAGAGCTATTATGACATTAAAAGTAAGGCTTTGGAACTTGAAATTGGAGATAAAGTTTTCCTACAGGTTGCACCTATGAAAGGAGTAATGAGATTTGGCAAAAAGGGTAAGTTAAGCCCTAGGTTTATAGGGCCTTTTGAGATCTTGGAGAGGGTGGGCGAAGTCACATATAGAATTGCCCTACCACCAGCCCTGTTAGGGATTCATAATGTTTTCCATGAGTTTATGTTAAGGAAATACATTCCTGACTCCTCACATGTATTAAGCTATGAGCCTCTTTAGATTATAGATGATTTGTCATATGAAGAAATTTCAGTAGAGATTTTGAATTGTAAGGAGCAAGTGTTACGCAATAGAGCAATATCTTGGGTAAAGGTGCTTTGGAAGAATCATTCGGAGAAAGAGGCATCTTGGGAGTGTGAAGATGATATGTTGTCAAGATACCCAAACCTTTTTCAGAATCAAGGTACGTAAAATTTTGAGAATGAAATTTTTGTAAGTGAGGAAGAATGCACATTCCAACACTTCAAAAAAAGAAAAAAAGAAAGGGTCTGATTTTTTTTGGATCCCACGTGCTCCCACCTAGCTCACTATCCCCCACCACACATTCTCACTATCTCTTTCCTCTCTTGGCCAGCTCATTCCTTTGCTCTCTCTCTTTCTTTCTCTCTTCAAACACTCCTCTCACTCCCTCACACTCTCCCACCGGTACCACTCCACACCACCATCTCCACCATCATTTTTCAGGCAAGATCATCAGAAAAACTTCTTAGGAACCTTTGCATCTTCACATCTTTTATTTGAGGTGAAAATTCCTAATTTTTTGGTGGGTTTTATACTTTTTCTTAAGGTTCTTTTATCTAAGCTTTGATAAAAATATTCATGTGGTTTATGAGTTTTGGAAGTGATATTCATGTGTTTATATGTATGGGTTTTGTCTTGGTGGATTTATTTGATAAGTGAGTTTATGATTTTTACAATGGTGGCTATCTAAGGCTTATTTATGGTGGAAATTTAGGGGTTTTGAGTTATATCATGTGATAGATGTTAAATATAATTTTTATTGACTATTTAGAGTTAGTTAAAGATTCAAATTGTTTGTCTTGGTGGATATTATGACTTTGGTGTCATAGGTCTCCTGATGATGTTATATAAATCTTGTGGAAACTACTTATAAAGTGTTGAGGTTTTAATGTTAGAGATAACACCTTGAATGACTTCTGAGTATAAATTGGAACTTATGCCTTGTGAATTAATTTGTTGAGAAACTTTGGAAGTAGAATACATTATTTTTGAGGTTAAATACTAGGCTTGCCTAACTAAATGCTTATTTGGCAATTCCTAATTTGTAGCTAGATACAATTTCAAGTTTTATACTTATTGTGATAGGTTTGCTTGATATTGTTTAGGTTCTAACTAATCTCCTTTGGAGCTTGGAGAATTAGGTTTTTTGCGGGTTGCATGGTAAGTAGCTTTTTAATAGGATTTTTATTTTATCTTTTAAATAACCATGTTGCATAAACGTTGTTTTTGAGTCAAACATATTTTGGAAAATTATTTGTGGAACTATATTTTCTTAAAAAGTTTTGTATTGTGACCCTACTATATATGATTATATATGAGAAGTGCATCATATTTGGTAATGCATATGGAGAAATGCATGAATTGTTGACATAGAAAATATGAGCATCTTTGATTTAATTTTTTATAAGGAATTCATGGATCTTATGGTATATTGGAAAATTTAAAGGTGCTTATCATGTCTTGTATTATTTGGAAAATTGATAGAAAATCTTGTTGTCAAGGAATGAATTTTGGAAACCTTACAAACTTTGTGGAAGTTGGTTATTTAAGGTTTTCTGAAACTACCTGAATATAAACTATGTGTTTCAAAGTACATATAACTTGTGAGCTTTATGTGGTTTTAATCCTATGCCATGTGTGATTTCCCGGTGATCACTCAATTTGATTTCCGTAATCTTTGTGACAACGGTGTTAGATTCAGGTCAGCGCCTTTTCATTTTGGATGACGTGTTCTTCTCTGTTGCCCGGGGGGGGGGGGGGGGGAAGAGGTTCTTTGAATATGTGTGGGTAAGGTTGCTGCCCATGGAACCAAAAGACCACATGCAAAAGAGGTCCTATTTGACACGTTCTCTCTGCTGCCCATGGGGGAGAGACAAAACCTTGAGGAAATAGGTGAGGTTGCTACTCATGGGGCCAAGAGACTATATACCAGAGATGACAATATCATGCCAATTGTGAATGGGTAGATCCCTTGACCGATCTATGTGATAGTGTGTTATCTTTGTGATAAATTACCTTATGCTAGATTTTATGGCTTTGGAATTATATTGTTAGTGCTCACAAATTATAGTATATAGTTTCATGGTATTTATTTTGAAAAACTTCGTGTTCATTATTTAATCATTCTTGTCATATTATTATTGAAAACGGTTCTGCAATTTTCAGTTAGAAATTTCTCAAATTAAAACATGTTTTGTAAACTGTTCATCATCATGAAACTTACATTTCCCTCACCCCATTAATTATGCTATTTACTGGGCTCTGTCTCATCTCATTCTTTTACAAACTTTTTCATAGTAAGCAACAATCATTTTGAGACATGTTTTTGTGGCTAGCAGTAGTTAGTAACTACTTATGGAGGCTGGACTTTTGTGATGGTGATCTTTAGATGATGTATATCCTAGAGTAGACTTGACTTATTCTTTTATATCTAACAGTAGTTATGACTTTATTTCCACTTATGAGACAAGTAAATGGTGTAATTATATTTATTCAGACCTCCATTCTTTTGTGGTCAATGGTCCTTATAGTTATTGTATAGTACTTTAATTTACTTTTGGAGTATCTTTAATAGAATTATTATGATAATTCTTGATACTAGTACTCGATATGAATTATTTTGATTGAATTCTCAAAAAGGAAAAAAATCTAAAGGTACCTCCATGATGCTTTGCCTGTGTTTTGGATGCTTTAGGAATTGGGGCTTGACAGTCTTGCTGGCCACGTCATGAAGCCCGGTGAGAATCTTATGGATCACAGAATCGTCGTCCAGTTGCTCCATCGCCTCGGCCATCTCATCATAATTGTCTAGTAGCCTAAAGAGATTCTCAAGCGATCTTCCTCCAAGCGCAAGGGCTCGATTGAACGTCCGCAAGGTACCGTTGAAGTTCATCTCTTCGTATTCATCAGTGCATCTGAACATCAGATCAACGACGCTATTGCTTTGGAGAATATCGACAGCTTCAATACATTTATACATCTTGATCCCTCCTAAGGTCCGCTCATTCAAAGAAATTCCATTAATAGTCTCTGACTTGTTGGGTGGGAAATGTAACGATGGTATGGAAAACTGCATAGGAGTTGATGATCTATAACTGTCCGTGTCCGACCTGTCGGGTGGAAAGCAGTGATAATATGAGGGTATGGAAAGCTGATGATTAGGAGTTGATGATCCATAACTGTCAGTGTCCGACATGTCTGGTGGGAAGAAGTGATAATATGAGGGTATGGAAAGCTGATTTTGGGGTTTGATTCAAAGAGAGAAACTGAAAGAGAAAGGAAGGTTTGGAAGAGAGAAATATAAAGAGGAATGAGCTGTGGGGAGGGCTGACCCGGTCCTCGCTACCATTGTTGATACTAGTCCTCGTGGTTTAGTCTTATTTGGAAATAGTCAGAACTCAGAATAGAGAAAAAATTGGTTTTTGGGTTTTGAGGAAGCTTAAGCAGAAAGGAAGTGTGATCTTCCAGAAAATGAGGAAGTAACGCCCATTAACTTTCTTATATGGTGTGTATTAGAAGTATATCTTTTTTATTAATTTTTTTTTTATGGGATTGGGTTGGGCACAGATTTAGTCAAACATTGAGATGGAAATTTCTGTGGTGCTTTTTAGTGTTTATGTTTTTGGGTTTTGACTTTTGAGGAAGCTTAAGCAGAAAGGAAGTGTGACCTTTCAGAAAATGAGGAAGTAACGCCCGGGAACTTTCTTATATGGTGTGTATTAAAAGTATCTCTTTATTATTATTATTATTTTTTATGGGATTGGGTTGGGCACAGATTTAGTCAAACATTGAGATGGAAATTTCTGTGGTGCTTTTTAGTGTTTATGTTTTTGGGTTTTGACTTTTGAGGAAGCTTAAGCAGAAAGGAAGTGTGACCTTTCAGAAAATGAGGAAGTAACACCCGGGAACTTTCTTATATGGTGTGTATTAAAAGTATCTCTTTTTTATTATTATTATTATTTTTTATGGGATTGGGTTGGGCACAGGTTTAGTCAAACATTGAGATAGAAATTTCTGTGGTGCTTTTTAGTGTTTATCATGGTGTGTGGGCTTCATTTGCATTCTTGGCCCATTATTTGTGAGGGCTACCTTGCCTCCAAAGCTTTTTGTAGACAATTGGATGTCAATGTTATCAGTATGCATTTTTGAATGTTTTCGTTGTATCCATTATTTTGTATCTTTTTTTGTTTCTAGTACTAAATGAGTGTTTGGATAGCGCGTTTGCGCGTCTACATTTCCCTCTTTCTGCGTTTTCCTTTTTTTTTTTTTTTTTTTCCAGCCGCAATTGTTGACCAAGTCTTCCGTGAATAGTGCATCCGTGCACTTTTTACAGACCTACAAATTTTACTTTTCAGTAACTTTTTCATTAAAAATGGGTCACACAATACTATTCACATATTTAAAAATCATTTTGTTACAGTGTTTTCAGTTTTCAGTTTCAGCAAAATAAGTTCTATCCAAACGGACCCTAAAAATACATCATAATTTTTGTGTCTTGATAATAGTAATAGCCCAACACAAAATTCTTAATGTGCTCGTGATGGATGTTGATGCACCTGAGGATCTCAGTTGCATTGTTGAGTTTGCGGGGATTGATTTGCCAAAGTTTTGAACGAGCTCATAAACAATGATTTATGTTCATGGTCATTGTGGAACTTCCAACACTCACAGACCTTCATATAGGCTTGGTTTAGTGCATTTGAGGATGTTGATGCACTTGAGGATGTCAGTTGTATTGATAGATTTTCTTGAGGATAATCTCTAACAAGTTTCATTATGCTTTCGTTGGTTGTGGAAGAAAGAGCACACTTTTGATTTAGCAGTAACGCAACCTAAAAATGTATGATCAGTAGTTACTCCTCAAACAATTTATTTTGACTTTCCAATTATCTTATGAATTTCATGATCAGTACAAATTCTATTCCTTTGAGAGGGTTATGAAGTTAGCACACTCTAATTTGCAAATGAATAAGAGTGGTTTGTATTGCAAAATTAGTTCTCGAGTTTCACTCGAAATTAATAATATGCATTCTAAGGCTAAGCAGTAATCAAGGTATGCATTAGAGACTATCAAACTAGAGAATGTAATTTCAACAGAAACTTGCATCAAACATAGTTCTCTCCCTTACCAATTGTACACCCTAACTCATAATCATTATAAAAGACAATACATATCCTCAAGGGGGTAACACATATCGTGAAAATGAAAGTATGCCATTTTTTTTGGTCCAAGGTTCCAAATTGATAGAAACTAAAAAAGTGGGCTTGTCTAGCTATAGGAGTTTAATGGTCAAATTCAATGGACATCTTGATACAAAAAGGCAAAACTCAGCTTTAACTTGAGAATTCCTCCAAATTGGGTTTGAGCCTCCAACCCATGATGTGTTAGTTTATAAGACTATTCTCGTGTATTAAATCACATGCATTAAAACACTTAAACAAATTACATGATCATTAAATTGGTCATGTGACTATAAATATACGTGAATTGTCTTTTAAGTTGCCATTTAAGTGGTTGGAAGGAAATTCTGTCCTTTTAACTTTGAATAAAATTCTAATGGGTTGTTTGTCTGGGACTACAAACAATTGAGTTCCATACCATTCCCTTGTGTTTTGTTAATTATTAGGAGCATGTAATCCACGACCTCATAATGCCTTGTTGGCGGTTCTCATTTGATTGCTTTAAAATTTGAATTTTTTTAATAGATATTATCAAATTTAAAACTTATAAATAATTGTTTTTACTATCACCATACTTTTTAGATGGTATTCAAACCAACAACAAGAGACTATACCGTTAATCTATTTGAAACCCAAAAATATGATTATTAACAGATTTGGGGTAGCTAAGATTATGTTTCTTCTCTTAAAAAAATTATCTTTCTTCCAAGGACCAAAATAGGGTCTTCTGCTTAAGCCCAATTGAACCATGCAACAAACCCCATATGAGAGGGTGGAAGATTAGAAGTTCAAACTACCACAAAATAGGACTACGGCGAACTTTCTCACATAAAGCACGTGTCAATCAAAAGGGAACACACTTTCTATTGAAAATTGTGATGAGAATCAGATACTCTCATAATGACATATTGAGAAGAAATCTAAGAGAGTACAAGGTGCCACATTATTTAAGATTGGACCAATCAAATAAAGAATGATAACTAACTTTAAATGACCTGACACCATGTACACCTTTAGATTTTTAAAAACTAAAACATGATCATGAAATAGACCATGTTCATTTAAAAGAAAAATGGACACAATCCTTTTCCTCACAAAAATAACTAGCTTCAGCTGTTAATGGCAACCAATTTTATGTGATGTTATCATGAAATTTATAAAGAAATAATCAGTCTATTTCTATACTTTTGAACAAACAACTCTTCACAAAATGTGACTAAATATTTAGGCTTCTAAAGAAGAATGAACTGTACCACTTCCATTCTTGCTCAAGACAAAGTAGCAACTAGTCATAGAAACTTGGCAACCAACTGGAGAAAGAAATTGAAGGTGAACTTGATTGAAACTCGTTACTACTTGATAGCCTTTCCACTTCATTCCTCTCACTAGAAAGCTTACTAGTTCGCTGTCTTGAGTCAAAATCTTCCCAGAGCTGCTTTATGGACTTTAACTGAACTTTTGAATAATGTAGCTCTAAAGACTTGAATCTTCCAATTCGAATGAGGATTCCACGCAAATCTTGAGCAACATCAACCTGCATAATAATAATAAGTGGAAACATAAAATAATCTATAATGTGTAAGACAAGGGGTTGAGAAACAGATAGCTACAAATGAGAAGACAAGGTTCTGCAGGAAGATCTGACCTTGCGGTTGGATATGGCATCTGTTACGCGAGGCTGTACCATTGAATCTAATCTATCCTCTAAGACCTCAAGTTGCTTCCTAACATTAGCAAATTCAGCAACCTAAAATGAAGGAGTTGAAGGAGAAAAAGTCAAATGGTGAAACTTCATGAATATCAAACCCACTACTTGATGTAACACTAAGAAAAAAATGTTACCTCCCCAACAGCAGACAAGCAATGCCTCATATTAGCCAAGGTTTCTGCAGCCCGAGGAAGATCACCACTGGCAAAAACATCTTCCACAGTAGAACTTAGTTGAGTTAACCCGGTAGCATCCTGTTCTTACATGCAAATAAGTATACCTAATTAAACAAACAATCTTCATTTGCTACACTTTATCAACTCCTATGACTAACACATACAAGAAACCAGGATTATTCTACCTGCAAAGTCTCATACACGGCTTCCATTCTCTGTTTGACGGTATCAACTTTAGCAAGGGCAGCTATAGATTCTGCCGAGCTTCCCTCTGCCTGAAGATGACAACAAAATGGTTGTAAGAGAGAGAGAGAGAGAGAGAGCATCTTGCCATGTAATATCCATCTAAATTTGGATAAATTTGATACCTTGCTGGCAGATGCTATCCACCAGAAAGGATCAGTAGCACAATGTAAATAAATGTAGAAAAAAAATTACAAAAACAAACTTAAGCCAAAATAAATATATTATATAAGAGAAAGTCACTGTTAAGCGCATGTTGTATCCATGTGCTATGATGAAACTACTCAAAGCCAGGCAAAGAACCCAAAAACTTGATGATGATATTATTCACAATCTCCTCTTAAGAATTTAGAGATTCTGCAAGCTGTCACTTGCCCTTCTCATGATATTGCTATGTCGAAGAATTCAATTAACGTTTTTTGGTATGTCCAGAAATTAAATGCCAAGATGGCACAATTTCAAAAAGATCTAGAAATGGGATATTTCAATTTCTAATTTCTAATCCCATGTTCATTTTCCTTGAGTTTTCCTATAATTAGAAGATTGCCTAAACTGAGCCCCAATTCTATTACCCTCACTATACATAGCACATGCATATTCTCAACTCCCAAATAATAAAAACCCCAGTGCCTCAATGCCTCCCCTTTTGGTCACATTTCCTCATCGGTCAAACTAAACTAACAGCATTCTAACACAAATCTATAACACCCACCTTCAGATTTGTTAAGGAGAAATGAGATCAAATGGTTGTATAGGCAATGATACACTCATCTACCGAAGCTCTAATCTCCTTAAATTTGCCACATTTCCCCAATAACCAAACAATACCTGATAAAATATACACAAGAAGTTCTAATTGGCATAATTCGGTGACCAATTATACACTCTAATCCACCGAACATTGCAAATCTAATAATGCAAACTCTAGTCTCCGTATATTTGGCACATTTCCTCAGTGAGTAAACATTACCACAATAACATTTTAAAAAGCCGTGGCAGTGAAAAATTATACAAAACAATATCTAACAATGCAAAACTCTAATCTCATTAAATTTGCCACATTTCTCAGTAACCAAACAATACCGCAACAAAAATATATAATTTTTTTGATTTATAACTGTAATTGGCACAAACTGAACAATGATACAGTCCGATCCACCAAGCAACGCAAATCTAACAATGCATTCTCTAATTCTCCTTAGATTTGGCACATTTTCTCAGTAATCAAACAATACCACAACAAAAATCAAACAATTGCGATTGGCACTACAAAATCCAGTGAACAATGAATAGAAAAGTCACGCAAATCTCACAATGCAAAACTCTCTAACTTGTTCAGAAAACCGAACCGAATATTCATTCGTGTGTGTATATATATATATATATATATAATAAAAAAAAATTCAAGAAATGCACCTTCTTGAGCATCTGAAGGATTCCGGCGGCGACGGAGCGGAGCGAAGCGGCGTGGCGTCGTTGCGCAATCGGACGACGTCGCGGTTGGCATGCGGCACGCGGAGGAGAGCGGAGGCGCTCTGGTCCTCAAGCGAGGCGGCGATCTCCTCCGAGACCATCTGGAGCTTCATCTCCAGATCGACCAGGTGGTTGTCGAGCGAGTCCTGTTGGTGGCGACTCTGAGTCGCCGAGTGAGCTTCATCTCACATTTTATTTATTTATTTATTTTAAATTTTTTTTTATTTTTTTAACCCGAGCTTAAATTCCGTTAGATTTAACTCAAAACATAGGACAAAAAGTTAAGTATTACATAATTATTACTTTGGGAAGTCAATCGTGTATGAATGTCATTTTTGAGAGAATTAAGTTATAGGTGTTCCTTAACACTTGTTAATTGGATCCTAATTTTGTAATTGAATTAGAAAAGTGTATCTATGATTTCATACAAATGGTTTATAGGATTTTTAAAAGTACAACTTATTAAATTTATAAGTAAATGGTAAAAGAATTTTAAAAAATTTAGTATAAATATACAACACCTTATTAAAGTTAACATGCCTAACCCATCCAATTTACTGAGTTAAAAGTATTCAAATTTTCAACCAATCTGTCGTTTTTGAAAAGTTAGAATTGAAAATTTTCTAACTCGTTAATGGTGATTTGGTTGAAAATTCTCCTCAATGTTGTGTGGTTTTTTTATTTTTTATTTATTTTTTCATAATAATTGGATGACCTGATGTCTCCTTAATTCAATGCAGATAAAGATAGATTTTATTTATTTATTTGAGAAGATTAAAGAATTACATGGCTTATCATGTATTAAAGGCCACTTGGAAATCCGAATCATCAAGGAATATGAATTCGATTACAACTAGGTCCACAATTTGCTTTTATACATACATATATATATATGTTAGAAATAAATTCTGATTGAAATGTGCAAAGTTTAGGCAATGAAAGGGTTATTTGAGATGTGTAAAGTCTATAAGGGAGATGTATATTTATAATTGTACTCATTATTGAAACATTATCCCATGAACACTATAAGCATTCTAAGATCTTATATATATGTGGGATTACTTTACTGTTATTGTACACATTTAAGAGATATCAAAAAGATTGTGGATGACCACTTGAATACAAGAGTTTATCAATATATATTTCTTATTTTCTTCTTACTTTGTTTTATTTATTTCTATTATTTCACAACACGTTATCAGCACGAGTTTCTATCCAATTTCAAAAGGAAGTTGTAATCCTATTGTTCTTGAAACATCAAAGGTTATTTGTGTTGTCCTCTTAACTTACTGTAAGTTTTCTTTTCTTCCTAAGAATTAGTGTTTATCCTATCTCTTTGTTATTACATTTTATGCTTATAATTTTAGTGATTATTTTAATTGATTAAAAAAAAAATTTATGGGTCTCACTCTCTCTCTATATATATATATTGTAAAATGATTAGTGATAAACCAACTCAATTATAGCTATAGCTATATGTAACGTATATTGATAAATTTTGAATGTGTATGTATTGTTTCATTACAATCAACTTTTGAATATGTATGTGTAGTATTGTTTCATTAAAATTGTGCATAAAAAAATTAGTTATTTAATTTCTTTTGTAATTATATATTTGATATAGATGACAAACCTTACAAAGTTTAAATTTCTTATGTAATTATGTAATTACTTTCTTTTGTAATTATATATTTTAGGCAATCGTTTCTTATCATGGATCCTTGATACTAAGATTTCATCTAGAAGCAATGAATCTTGATGAGATCTATGTTGATGTAATAAATCCTGAAGATATTATTATGGATGGCAACAGAGTATCCCAGAAGGATTGTTCAAAAGCAATAATTTTTATTTGTTGTTATATACATAAAAACTGAGTACTTTACTATAAAAGACCCCTTAGGAGAATTACAAGTTCTAGAAGAACTTGATCATCCTAAAATCTCAGTATGACTAAAGTTGTAATAAACTAAAGGTGCAAGTGAATTAATTTGGCACTTTAAAATTAGCCCACAATTAAAATTATATAATAGAAGACACATATATCATGTTTCGAACATGCTCTTGCAGTAGCAATATTGAATGCATATGTTCATAAAGTGTTATGAACTAATGTTTTATCTTTTAATGGCTTAACAAAATAATGAGTTGTTGCTGAAAACCGCCAAAGGGTCATGAAAATAAGTGTTATAGGTGTGGAATGGAAGATCATTGGTCACGTATCTGTCGTACTCCTAAACATTTGGTAGATCTGTACAAAGCCTCCATAAAAGAAAAGGGAAAGGGAATTAAAACAAACTTTGTTGATCATAATGATCTTGAAGATCCCATGAATTATCTTGACCTTTCAAATGGAGTGGATATGACTCATCTGATGTCTCTGATTTCTTTGATGATGTTGATGGAAAATTTGATAATTTGATTGGTGATGGAAATGTCCATACCAATTAATTATTTTTCTTTTATTATATTATGGTATTGTAATAAGTATTTTTATTCTGATATGTTTTATTTACATTTAAAGTAATAAAGTTTAATTTATGTTTTGCATATATGAAGATGCATGGGTCCTACTGGTAAAATCAATTCCAAGATGACTAGGGAAGATTTTTGTCTAGCAGACAGTGCAACAACTTATACGATCCTTAAAGATAAAAAAATATTTTCAAAATTTAAAATTGTGCAAAGCCAATGTCAATACCATATCAGATTCATCGAACTTAATTAAAGGCTCTTGAAGAGCGATTATCATGTTGCCAAAGGGCACAAAACTTTGTATTGATGATGCTTTATATTCTTCTTAATTAAGTAGAAATTTACTTATCTTTAAGGATATACGTAATAATGGTTATCATATTGAAACCAATAACAAAGTCAGTGAAGAATTTCTTTATATTACTTCAATAGTATCAAGCCAGAAGCTCATATTAGAAAAATTGTCTATTTTCTCTTCTAGGTTATATTATATTACATGAGAGCAGTTGAAACAAATGTTGCAATACACCAGAAGTGTTCGGACCCAAAGGTTTTTATGCTTTGGCATGATCGTCTTGGACATCCAGGAACAATAATGATGCATCGAATTATTGAAAACTCTCACGGACATCCCTTAAAGAACCAGAAGATTCTTTTACCTAGTGATTATCCATGTAGTGCATGTTCTCAAGGTAAATTAATTACCAAACCATCACATTCAAAGATTGTTGTTGAATGTCCTTCTTTCTTAGAAAGAATTCAGGGTGATATATGTGGACCAATACACCCACCTTTAATTGATGCATCAACCAGATAGTCACATGTATGTCTACTTTCTACTAGAAATGTTGCATTTGCTAGGCTTCTTGCTCAAATAATTAAGTTGCGAGCACAATTTCTTGATTATTCAATTAGGAAAATTCGTTTAGATAATGCTGGTAAATTCACATCTCAAGCTTTTGATGACTATTGCATGTCAATTTAAATTGATGTTGAACATCTTGTTGCCCATACACATACTTAAAATGGTTTAGTAGAATCACTTATCAAGAGACTTCAAATTATTGCTCGACCTTTGCTTATGAAATCCAAATTACCAATTTCTTGAATAATGTGCGTGTATCTTGTTATTAGTTTCCTCCAATATTTTAACAATTTTCCTTTCAAAATATTATAATATTTTGTGATCTATCTTATAGACAAAATAAAAAGACAAATATTTTTCTTTACATTCTTGATTGGGTGTTAATACTATTTTTTTTATGGACTTATTTCAATTGTTGCAAAAGTAATTAAATTTAAGTAAGAATATCATATTTCAGATTAATTGTTTCTCATACAAATCTTAGAAAAATGACATTAAAATTCCATTATAATTAAATAACTAATGCACCACTTAACATAATTAATATAATAAAATAAAAGTGTTTATCCTATTAGTAATCACAAATAAAAATAGTTCATTATATAAAATTTATAAAAATAATCATATAATCCCTCTAATATGCATAACTAATGCACAATTATGATTAATTAATAGACACATTATTCCATTGGCTAATCCAAAAGCTAATACTTTAATATAAATTCAACCTTTGTTGAGGTAGAAGACTAATTAAATAAAATCTCAAGGAATGCGCCACATGATAGATTCTCATGTGCTCTTGCATAAGATATATATATATATATATATATATATATATATATATATATATATATATATATATATATATAGAATTGATTAATTGGCCCAATCGGTAAACTAACAATCTGCATCTTTTAATTGAATTGGATGTCAATGTTATAGTATCGATGCTTGCATGCATGATGCATATAATATGCATTAATGTAGTGTTTTCTTTGGGATAATACAAAAAAAAATGTAGTATTTTTTTTTCCTGATGCAGCTACTATAGGGTTGTTGCACCATATAATTACCACCCCACTTGAGATGTAAAAGTTAATTGGGTAAAATGTTTTTAACCTTTTAAACTTTTTTATCTTATCAACTTTATAACTCACATGGGTGGTAATTGCATGATAATCTCAATCTTTATAGGAAGAAAGGGAGTCAATTTTGTATCATAGGTCGTTTGGGTTTGGCCAAGGGAATAAAATATTTCGATACCAGTGTATTGTTTTAGAATTTCCGCTATTTATATAATTCTATACATATATATATATATATATATATATATATATATATATATTTGTATTATATATGTAAGTATGAATTTATTAATTTTTATGTTTATCAACATAGAAATTTAAAATCCACATATTTATGAGCCTAAATATAACTTTTTTTTATGACTACCCTAAATGTAACTTAAGTATTTTAATAAAATATATTAGCTTAAATAACACTTTTTTTTTTTTTATTGTACCAGCCAAAACACTGGAAACGTGCTATTACTGCATGTACAACCTGGTATTTCATCGAGTACATTTTAAAAGAGTACCAATACTGGTTTAATGTCCGGTACAATTGGTACTAGTACGGTATTGACTTCCCTGATAGGAAGTCTCTAGGAACATGAGTAGTGTTGAATAGTCAAAGATAAATTATTTTGTTTGTTTTTGGTTTTAAAGGTGAATATAAAATATAAAAGTGGGTTTCAAACCGCACACAAGAGATTTTATCCGTCAATTTAATTGAAACCCATAAATTTGATCATAAGCTGATTTGGGATAACTAAAAGATTATGTTTTTTTTTTTGAGGACCAAAATAGGATTTTTAGCCAGGAGCCTAATTGTATGATGTGACAAACAATGTATGAGAGGGAAAAAAACCTAATGTATTGGATATACGATTCCTCCTTCCCACATGAAGGTAGACCCCATAAGATGTGAGAAGGAGGACTTATGCATCTTATGCATCATATATATATATATATATATATATATATAAATATATACCTCCTCATATGAGTGGTATGAGTGGTCCATGAGACTGGTAATTGCTAATGGATATAGTTTCACAATCGGAAGACTAAAACCTGTACATGCAGTAATGGAATACCAAACGCAACAAGGAGGCCGTCTTGGATCAACTGATCAAGTCATATGGGCCTTGAAATATAGCTAATGGCTACGAAAGATTATGAATAGATGAAATGTCGAATTAAGTTACAACGTACAACTGACATTTATGTCCAATCCCTCACATAAGAATCATATAGATCCAATAGTTTCAGGAACAGGCATGGCACTTTTTGGGTCACAATTGTCTAAAAGCATGTGGGAGATCAGTAGTTACAAGACAGAACCCGTCTATCTTCCACTTGGTGATTTGCCACTTTACTTTCAAGTTGTGGAACTACATTTACAAGTTACTCGAAATAACTTGAACTAAATTGGCATTTAAATAAAGGTAGAAATGTGGCTTGTGATTCCTACAGTACCTTCCATGAATGACTAGTATACGGCAAAAATCCCACATATTTGTCATAATTTCCAGCCCAAACTAGCAAAAAGGACCTAGCTACGGGATCAGATCAAACAATTGATATATACAATTCACTGCTAAAGTATGCTAGGAGCAGCTTCTGTTGGGACACCTAATAGGTTTCATAATTTAAATGGCAGAGAATGTACAATTCATTCAGAACTCAATCTTTGTTGACACACAGCAGAATCTCTCACATTGACTCGATGAATTTTACATAAAATAAAGGATTGAATTACCTCCTCTTTGTTGATTGCTATGTAGTTGATTAAATCAGACTGTTTTGTATGCGTGTGTATCGCGTACACACTTTTTGACTGATAAGTTACACATAGGCAATGCTTCCATCTAGTGCTAGACCGACGCGTGACCATTTTAGCACATTGTAGTGTTTGTGTCAAGCCAATCCCATTACACTCACAGAAGTGACGGATCTTTTTTTTTTTTTTTTGCGACGCAGAAGTGACGGGTCTTTAGACTTAAACTAACCACACTCTTCACAATGATCTTACAAGGGGAATTTTTTTTTTTGGAGATTGAAGAACATGAGTGTGCACACACACAACTCAACAAAAAATTATACCTCACTACTCGCACAGCAAGAGCAGGTCTACATATTTATATTTTTTTTGTTTCTTTTGTAAGTAGAGGTGAAACACACACACAAACTCAAGAAAAATATTACACCTCACACACACTAGCTTTGGCCATCCCAACTTGTTTTTCCTTTTTTGCTTCTTGTGCATAAAATCCCAGAATGCTTGTTAACTATTTAGCATACAGGTTCGAGACATCTCGGGGTCATTCTGCTGGGCCCCATTTCTTGCTTTGCAAACATCCTACTCATTTCTTACTATGCTCTTGCTGCTTTCAAAGTATAAAAAGAAAAGTGTTCCTGTGGTTGATTTGGGTGAAGGCAAAATAGAAAACATCATCACACAATCTGCTGTCATTCATATGCTAGCAGAATGTGCTGGACTTCAGTGGTTTGAAAGTTGGGGTACCAAGAGATTATCTGAGCTTGGACTTCCTGTAATGACACCAAATCGTATTATCAAATTGTATTTCTCTACTCAGTTTATGTTTGTGATACTAAGTTTGCTATGTTCATTCTCACTGCATAATGTTCAACCTTTGCCTGTAAAGCCATAATTATACAATTTTTTATGCATTAAGAGATCAATCTTAAAACATTACATCTATGTTTGGAATAGGAAGTTACATTTATTTTAAGGTATTTGTTGATACATTTAAACTTTAAGTTATATAAATTGTGAGGATTTTAAAAACAGATCAATGTAACTAGATGAGATAGAAATTGCTGTGTGCTTTGTTAGTGTTTATTACTGTTTGTTAGCTCAATATGCATTCATGGGACAGTGTGTTAGCTCAATATGCATTCTTGTCCCATAACCTGCACTTGTCACAAAATAAATAAATTGTGAGGATTTTCAATTTATTTTTGTCCTGATTGGTCTACAAAAATGCCCCATGGTGAAAAAGGGTTTGATTGCTTGCCTTCATTTGCTAAGAAAATGTCTTTTATGTTTTATCAATGATATTTGAGCTATTAGAAATATTCATGGTCAAGAAACTTGATAATTATTGGGATGAAGATTAGCCTAGACGCATGTTCACATCTTAATAAATTCTCTTATAAGATTAATTTTTAATGTAGGTCCATGAGGATGAACCGGTGCTCCTGGCATTTAAGCTGATGAGGAAAAAGAGGGTTGGAGGGATTCCTGTTATTGAAAAGGGTAGTAGCAGGGCAGTGGGTAATATAAGCTTAAGAGATGTTCAGTTCTTGCTAACTGCTCCAGAAATCTACCATGATTATAGGTTTGTAGCCGAGCTAATTTCCAAAATTGTGCGTCTTTTGTTACTGTTGTGTCTTATGTTTGATCCTTGAAGTTCTAAAGGAAATAATTAGTGATGGCAGTAAGATGGGTTACTTGGACAACTCTACCTGTCCTCTTGCAATCCCTAGAATTAATGACATTACAACAAAATTGATTGCCAAAGTTTTGAAGGAGCTCATAAACAATAAAACTTAGTCATGTTCATGATCATTGTGGAACCCTCAAAACCAGCCAACCTCCATGATCCTTTGATATATGCAGCATGATTTAGTTCATTTGTTTGCGTACATGATTGGCTTATAAATTTGACTAATTGTCTATTTTGTGCATCATAAATCTTATTCTAATTGAAAGTCCATGTTTAAATCAACATTAATATGAAGTTGTTGATAAAAAAAATTAGGCTAGGAAAGTATGCAATATTTTCAGCAAAAAAATTTAGGCTCTTAGTTCTATGGTCCATATAGTGTTCAATCAATATGACTCTTGTGGCACTCATTTGACATGTATAACAGATCTATCACGGCAAAGAACTTCCTGACATCCGTTAGAAGCTACTTAGAGAAAAATCATGAGAACTGCCCATTAGTGATTGGCATGATCACATGCAAAAGGGACCACACAATGAAAGAATTGATTCAGCTTCTTGATTCTGAGAAGATTCATTGGATATATGTTGTCTATAATGATGGGAATCTGGAGGGAGTTATCACACTGAGAGACATTATCTCAAAGCTAGTACATGAGCCTCGTGGCTACTTTGGCGATTTCTTTGATGGTGTTCTGCCACTGCCCCAAAATAGCAGGGTTTAACATCAGGAATAACATCAATTGACATTTTTTTTTGCTAGTTTTGTTTTCTTGTAATGATCTCTCCTTGTCCTTTGTTTTCTTGGAGATGGGTTGATTATGGTGATTGTAACATAGGCAAGCATTTGTAATTAATTTTACCCCAGTGTGACTGAGTTAACTTTTCTGTATATTTTCCCCCAGTGTCACAATCTAATAAAGAGATCCCTTCTTCATCTACATTTGTCCATTTAATCTCAATACTCTGTTAGACAATGGATATGTTTTATATTAAAAAGATTATTCCACAGTGCTTTGATGGTTGTCATCAATAGGCTGATCCCAATGATAAACCAAGCATTCAATCACTTGGTTGATATATTTATGTATTTAAGATTATGGGTTAATTGTGCTTTGAACCTCCCCACCAGACTATAAAATTGAGCAATCAATTTCCTCATATTGATAATATGCAAAATTCCTTGTGCCATGAAACAATTTTTTTTCCAATCCAAAATTTTAATAGAAAATTCATAAGATCATAATTCACCATTTGGACATTGCTTGATTTCAGAATTTTTCGTTTGACAGAAATTGTTAACAACATGGAGTATTTTGCCCATCATCAATGAATTAGTGACTCATTTTTTAGTTTTATAGTTTAGTGTTGGATTAAATTTAAACCCATAATTCAGGTGGCAAAGTGGAATCAACTCTTAAGATTATTATTGAGGATGATCTCTTGATAATAGCTTAATAAATCTGCCTTAATAAGTGCATAAATTTAAGAAGACAAACGATTCTTCCACAAACTCCAAGACTAGTTTTGCATCTGAGGCATTTAAAGATCATAATCTCAACACAATAACTAGTAAAAAGTTTTAACATGAGCAATTGGTGTTGAACAGCAACTTTGAAAATTCTAGATGGATGGACAAAGCTTTGTATATGTTTCTGTTGGAAATCTAAAACACTATTACGCTAGAAGATGGATACATTTGTCTTAACTGGTACGGTGTACACGTTTAGGAAGAGAGAAAAATTAAACATGACGTTTATCATGTGAATGAAAATTGTAGAATCAACATGATGTTTATTATTATTGAAAAAAATGACCCACATATCGTAGTGTACAACATTTTACAAGTGATCCTTGTCTTTACCTGCGAACTTAACCTAATGGCCTTCCTTTCATTCAGGGAGAGCCCTTAACTTGTGCCAGATAACTTCCATGTGGATGCAGTCATTGAGTTTTGTTGGAAGTGACAAAACCCTTCTAATCTACTCCCTCACATCTTGTCAGTGCTACTTTACACAATTCACAAATGATCCAACTCTTATTGTATCCTTCTTGCTTCAGCACTCATCAATTCATCCATTTAATATCATATTAGATAAATTGTTAATTACTATCAATGTTCAAATATCTCATATTTCTGAAAGAATATATGGAATTAATGAGCATTTTGATTATTATAACCTGGCTCCAATCATACACCAGATATCCTATTCAATTAAACAGAAGAAGAAGAGCTAATCTACAGTACTAAATATTTGTGAAATCCCACTTTACACAATAATGACTGGTTTTTTAACCAGCACATCCACTAAGCAATAGAACTGCAAACTGCAATAACAAAATTGATATAAAAACACAAACATTCCTGAACAGAAAGTATACAGTCAAGTAGCCCATGGGTGCCCAATAAAGTGTGGACACAAAGATATTTCAGAGTAAAGGTGATTCACTTACAAAAACTAGAATCTGTAGCACATACATGTACATAAATTATTACAGTATACATCATGAAAGATACCTAACATTCATAAAAACCCAAGTTTATAACATTAAAAACAACAAAAATCAACATCATATAATTAAGCTACATTAAACAGGCAGTCTTTTCCAACTAGCCCTTCATGAGAGTCCTCCTTTATCCTATGTACTTTTTCCTCCTCCTGCGGTGCAGTACTCGCGGTACTCCCTCAAACAAATCCAACAAATAATTCTCTAAATCATCTGCTCTGTATTTCCAAGCGTGACTTCCTCTCTCTACTTGATTCCCAAACCTTCCTATAAATGAGCGGTAAGCCGGGATCACCTTTTCTGATATAAATATCCTGAGCTCTTCCTGGAGTTGAGCATCAGGGACCTTCCAAGCAGTTTGAACCCTATAGAAGCAGTTTGAGTCAAAGCTACCCTCGTGGCATTACTCGAGCTAACACCAATCCCTTCATCCTTCAAACAATCCAACACCTTGGTCCATGAAGCCCTAAGATAACTCATAGCATATTGCGCTATCTGCACATGTTGCTTACGAACCCAATTATCACCTAATAGCCCACCGAGATCCAAATCTTTCATCTTCTCATTCATATACAGAATATTATTCATCAGAAAAATATACTGCAATTCCCCATCCCCATAGAGCTTCGATTCCTTCTCGAGATTGGACTCTAGAAAGTTTATTAACACCAACAATTGGCTAGCTAGCGGATTCATTTTCAAGCTATTGCTATCATGATTTCGTAAAGCATCTAATTGATCATCATCTTCACCAATTTCCAACAAGTTCTGAGTATCACTATAATCCACAATCAATTTCACACAATTCATCATGGTCTGCGTCAGTGGGTGAATGTCACCACTCTGCATCGGTTTCTTCAAGGTCGCATTCTGCTTCTTGTTCTCAAGATCGATAAGTGTTCTCCCGGTGAGCATCCCTCTTGCCTGATTGGACTCAGGACCGTCGGCCAATTGCTCCGCCGCCTCGTCCATCTCATCATACGCGTCTAGTATCATAAAGAGATTCTCAGGCGATCTTCCTCCAAGCGCAACGGCTCGACTGAAATTCAACAAGGTTCTGTTGAAGCCAATCTCTTCTTCATCATCAGTAAGGCTGATCATATCAACGACGCGATTGCTTTGGAGAATATCGATAGCTTGAATACATTTATCCATCTTCTCGATCCCTCCTAAGATCCGCCTATCCAAAGAAATTCCATTAATTACTAAACTACTATTTATAGTCTCTGACTTGTTGGGTGGGAAATGTAACGATGGTATGGAAAACTGCATAGGAGTTGATGATCCATAACTGTCAGTGTCCGACCTGTCGGGTGGAAAGCAGTGATAATATGAGGGTATGGAAAGCTGATGATTAGGAGTTGATGATCCATAACTGTCAGTGTCCGACATGTCTGGTGGGAAGAAGTGATAATATGAGGGTATGGAAGGATTTCGAAATATTATTTCATAATTATCTGGACTGTCTATTTCAGACATGGCGGGTGGGAAGATTGACATTATGGAATATGAGGGTATGGAACGACTTCGAACAATTATTTCATAGTTTTCAGGACTGTCTATCGGAGATGTGGCTGGTAAGAAGATTGACATTATGGAATCGGAATTAGAACGAGAGAATTCTGGACTACTATCATCAGTCTCAGACTTGTTGGATGGGAAGAGTGATGAAATGTTAAGAGGGGAATCTGGATTTGTTTCATTCCATTCCCAACTGCCACTGCCAGCTTCCGACTTGGCTGATGAAAAAAATGACCCAGCTACAAGTGACACATTTCTTTCTCTATACACTTGGCGAGCCATTCTAGTCTCGATTTCTCTGAGCTCAACCACAGCCTTTGGATCGATCAAATTCTCCTCGTTGCCTTCATCGGCCCTCACTGGCGTGTTCAAATTCTGCACGATGTGCTGAACAGTGTTGATGCCAGTCATGGTGGTCGTAGACATAATTTTGGGGTTTGAGTCAGAGAGAAATTGAAAGAGAAAGGAAGGTTTGGAAGAAAGAAATAGAAAGAGGAATGAGCCGTGGGGAGGACCGACGCCACCACTGTTGATGCTAGTCCTCGCGGTCATAGTGATAATTTTATATAATATAGTAATAGTTTTAGTCTTATTTGGAAATGCTCAGAACTCCGAATAGAGAGAAAATTGGTGATTTGGGTTTTGAGGAAGCTTATTAGAAAGGAAGTGTGACCTTCGGGGAAATAAGGAAGTAATGCCCAGCAACTTTCTTATATAGTGTGTATTAAAAGGATTTCTTTATTATTATTATTATATATTTTTTTAATGGGATTGGGTTGGGCACGGTTTTAGTCAAAAATTGAGATAGAAATTTCTGTGGTCTTTCTTAGTGTTTTTTTATGGTGTATGCGCTTCATTTAAAATTTTGGCTCATTATTTGTAAGGGAAGCCCTGCTAGTATGGATGCATTTGCACATGATGTAAGTCATTTAACCTTTTTTTTTTTTTTTTTTTTTTGGGTGGTAAAAGTAAGTCATGTAACTTTTCAAATATAATATGCATCATTGTATTATTTTCGTTGTATCCATTATTTTGTAACTTTTTTTGTTTATTGTACTAAAAGTACGTCATAAGTTTTGTGTCGAGTAGAATTGATAGATGGAATACCAAATGCAATAAGGAGGCTACCATATAGCTAATGGCTAGTAAAGAAAAATGTATGGATAAGATCATAAGATACCGAAATAAGTTGCAATTACTGTCATTTAAGTCCAATCCCTCAAATAAGATCCATGAGTTTCACAATGATCTTACAAGATGAGATTCTTTTTGAGCTAGGCGAGATTGGAGAAAAAACACACACACATAGCTCACTACTTGCACCACCAAGCAGGAGCAGTTCTTATGTAAGTAGAGGTGAAATGCGCACACAAACTCAAGAAGAATATTACACCTCACTTCTCATGCTACAAAGTAGGAGCAGGTCTTCACATCTAGAGGTGGAAAAGAATAGGAAACTAGATCAAGTTGAGGTGGGAAATATTGATCACTTGTTCTCCTCACCAAATGCTCTGCTCTCCATGTAACTAGTATTGACCGATGCTGAATGAATAGATAAGATACCGAAGTTACAATTACTGGCATTGAAGTCCAATCCCTCAGATAAGATCCATTAGTTTCAGGACCAGATATGGCACTTTTTGTGTAACACTTGTCTAAAAGCATTTGGGGTTATTTGCTCCAATCACCCAGGAACAATGTCAGGTGGGAAGTGGTTACAGGAAAAAACTCTTCCATCTTCCACTTGGTGATTACCAAATTAAGATCTACCCAAAAAACAAAGGCATTACTTGCAAGTTGTGGAACTATATTCACAAAGCTACCTCTAAATAACAGAAACATAATAGGCATTTAAACCACAACCAAAGGTGGAAATGTGGCTCAGTCCTACAGTACCATCCTTCAACTGATAGTGCATACTAAAACATAACAATAAGAATCCATGAATAACTAGTAAACGACAACAATCCCACATATTTTTTGAAATTTTCCCGCACAAACTAGCAAAAAGGTCATAGCTAGTAGATCAGATCAAAAGGTTGATATATACCATCCACTGCTAAAATGTGTTTGGAGCAGCTTCTGCTGTTACACCTAAGAGGTTTCATAATTTAAATAGCAGAGCAAGTACGATTCATTCAGAACCCAAACCACTTTGTTAGCACAGCTGAGTATCTCACAGTGACTCAAGCCATTCCCATTACACACATGCACAATTGATGGGTCTTAAACAAACAACTACACTCTTCACAATGATCTCACAAGACAAGATTCTTTTTGAGCTAGAGGAGATTGGAGAACACACACACACACACACACATAGCTCACTACTTGCACCACTAAGCAGGAGCAGTTCTGCATATTTAGATTTTTTGTTTCTATGTAAGTAGAGGTGAAACACACACACCCACACACCCCACACACACAAACTCAAGAAAAATATTACACCTCACTACTCACACTACAAAGAGGAGCAGGTCTGCACATTTAGTAATTTTTTTCTTCTGTAATTATAGGTTGAAAAAATAGGAAACTAGATCAAGTTGAGGTGGGAAATATTGATTACTTGTTCTCCTCAACAAATGCTCTGTTCTCCATGTAACTTATATTGACTGCCTTCATTTCCCTCCTTTGACTAAATTTCCCATCTACAAACTAGTTTATGAAACTATGTAGGTTTGTTACTTCTAATGATTTCTCTTATAGACAGATGAGAATATTTGACAAGTGGATTCCATTACAATGAAGTTATCTCCTAATACGTATTTTGTTGAGTCTTCTGAAAATACTGCCCGACATCTAATCTATTATGAATCATCTCAAATATTCTGGAATAGAACATAGAAACACTTTTCACGATAGAAGCAACCAATTAATACCCCTTTTCATAATCACCAGTGCCATCCAAACGCCATAGAAAGCAACTTCAAAAGCCAGTTCGATCTTGATCAACAAATTCAAGGGTAACCCCGTGTTGATGTACAGTCCTGATTGGTGAACACAACATAATACGGTGCACCCTCATGCATGTAATGACACCCACTAGGTAGATGGAGTAGCTTCATAGGTGTGGTATTGTTTCGGTAAAGAGATGTAGCTTTTGGGCAAAGTTTTAACTCTAGGATAAAACATATTTGTTCACTAACAGATAAGCCATTCCCAAGGGATGCATAATTGCCTATAATACAAGTTTGGACACAATTATATCTCTGCAGATGTAAGACTTAACGCCTGTGATCACCACTCTGACGAGAATGCCATCCACATTTGGGACCGACACATGCAGCCCCAAACATAAACCCTTCCAAAAAATTCTTGTTGCAGATGAAGTCCAATTCTGACAAGATTAAAATTTCTATTACCATATCCCTAAAAAATCATCTCCTATTGACTTAATCATAGTGGCATACTGCACACCCACATAAAATTATGTAGTTAGTCCTATGAGCTTCCTTATTCATCAACACCCGTTGAGAAATCTTCTCAACATGCAAAAGGGCTTCATGCTCCTCTTATTAGTACTTTTGAGCCTTAAATAAGCTTACTAAGTATGCCTTAAGCAGTGCAAAAATTTAAGATAAATTATTCTTCCACAAAATCCAAGACTGATTCTGCATCTGAGGCATTTAAAGCTCATAATCTCAACACAATAACTAGTAAAAAGTTTTAACATGAGCAATTGGTGTTGATCAGCAACTTTGAAAATTTTAGACAGATGGACAAACCTTTGTATCTGTTTCTGTTGGAAATCTATTACACTAGAATAAGATGGATAGATTTGCCCACAAACTCAACCTAATGGCCTTCCTTTCATTCAGGGAGAGCCCTTAACTTGTGTCGGATAACTTCCATATCGATGCTATCATTAACTTCTGCTGCATGTGACAAAACCCTCCTTATCTACTCCCTCACATCTTGTCAGTGCTACCTTACACAATTCACAAATCATCCAACTCTTATTCTAGCCTTCTTGCTTCAGCACTCAATTAATATCATATTCAATAAATTGTTAATTAGTATCAATGTTCAAATATCTCATATTTTTGGAAATAATAAGAAATTATTGTGCATTTTGATTATTATCACCTGGCTCCAACCATACGCCAGATGTCCCATTCAATTACATTGAAGAGGAAGAGGTAATCTACATTCTACAGTACTAAATTTTTGTGAAATCACATTTTACACATACTAACTAATATGACAGATTGTAAGTGGTAGGTACTCAATTGATGTGAAAAATATTGTCAAGTTTTTTTTTTTTAAGTATGTAGACTTTTTTCCTCCAATGTGACTGAGACAACTTTTTTATTTTTATTTTTGATTTTGCTGTATCCATGAGCTTCATGCAGAGTGTTCTTCATCAGCATTTGTACATTTTAATCTCAATATTCCATGCTCATTTTCTATATATACTAAAAAGATTATTCTTCAATGCTTTCAAGGTTGTCATCAATAGGATAATCCCAATAATTAACCAAGCATTCAATACTTAGTTGATATATTTATGTATTTAATATTTTTGGTTAATTGTGCTCTGCCCCCCAAAACTATGGGGCCAACTTCAAGGCCCCACTACACTATTATAAAGAAATCAACCTCCTGATTGATTATGATATGCCATTAAGAGCATCCGTAGCAGACGTTGTAAAAATTATGTCATTTTACCACACCAAAAGTCTACTTTATTATTTTACCACATCATTTTACAATATCTCATTTATCGGATGTTCTATATTTTTACCACTTCATTTAAATATTATTTATTTATTCTTTTTAATTCTTATTTTATTCTTTCTTTATTATTTGTTCAAGAGTAACATTTTATTCTTTCTTTCAAATCTCAATGTACCGTACAGTTGTTGAGAGTGAAAGAGAAATAAAAAATTAATAAACCCAATATACCACATCTTACCGTACAGTTGCATATTTATGATTGTACTGTAGCAAGTTGCAAAAAATATAGCATTTACAACATTTGATAAATGGGGTCAAACTTGGTTTGATGTGGGATATGTGCCAAATATTTAGCATTTGGCACATATCCCACATCTGCTGTGGGTGCTCTAACAATTTTTGCCAATTCAAAATTAAACAGAAAATTCACAAGCTCGTGATGGGAGAAATTCACTATTTGGACATTGCTTGATTACAGAATTTTTTGTTAACAGTATGATGTATTTTGTGGGGATTAAATGTGAACCTATCATTTAGGGGGACAGAGAGAAATTAACTCTAAGATTATTCTTGAGGATGATCTCTAAAAAGTTCCATGATGCTTCAGTTGGTTGTGGATGAAAACATGCACCTTTGGAAGAAAACACTAGCAGATACACTCAGCAATAGAATTGCAAGAACAAAATTGATATAAAAATATAAACATGCTGGAATAGCTACTAGCTAGTATACAATCAAGTAACCCATAGGGTGTCCAACTAAGTATATATGGACTCAAAGTTACTTCGTAAAAAATGGTGATTTACCTACAAAAACTAAAATCTATAGCACATATTATAAACCCTTGTTTATAACATTAACAACAACAAAAATGGACATCATACAATCAAGCTACATTTAACAGGCACACTCCTTTCCAACTAGTCCTTCATTAGAGCAAGAGTCCTCCTTTATCCTATGTACTTTTTCTGCAGTACTCGTGGTGATCCCTCGAACAAATCCTACAAATAACTATCTAAATCTTCTGCTGTGTACTTTATGTATTTCCCAGCATGCCTTCCACTCTCTACTAGATTCCGAAACCTTCCCATAAATGATCGGTAAGCTGGGATTACCTTTTCGGATATAGATATCCTAAGCTCTTCTCGGAGTTGATCATCAGGTACCTTCCATGCAGTTTGAACCCTGTAGGTTTCCTCAAAACACAAATTGAAATTCTTAAATCTCTCCTTTAAAGCCACCCTTAAGGGATAACTCGAGTTCCCAATCCCTTCATTCTTCAAACAATACAATGGGTAGGTCAATGAAGCCCTTAGATAATTCATCACGTATTGCCTTATGGCCCTTATCTGACCAAAACGCTCACAAACCCAATCATCACCAAATAGACTCATAAGATCATCCGAACCCTTCACCTCCTCCACTATATACAGAATATTATTCATCAGAAAGATAAAATGCAATGCACGATCCTTATAGAGCTTCGATTTCTCCTCAAGATTAGACAGTAAAGATGTTATTAGCACCAACACCCGCCTAGCCACCGGAGTCAATTTCAAGTGATCATCACTATCATCATCTTCACCAATTTCCAACAAGTTCATACAATCACTATAATCCAGAATCAACTGCACATAATTCATTACGTACTGTGTTAGCGGGTGAATCCCACCGCTTTGCATACCTTTCACCGAGGACTCATTCTGCATTGCGTTCTCAAGCTGCGGAAATGTCTGGCTGGCTGCATCACCAAGCTCCGCGAGCACCTCTCTGGCCTCATTGATCATGACATCGTCAGTAATCAACCCCTCCAATTGCGCCAATGCCTTGGCTATCACATCATACATTTCGAGTATCCTAAAGAGGTTCTCAGGCAATCTTCTCCCACTCGCAACGGCTTTACCAAAATCCAATAGCCGCATCACACAACCTTTCACGGTTTCATTGAAGCGAATCTCTTTGGTTTCATCAGCGCCACTGAAAATCTGATCAGACAGACTCTTCTCGCCGCTGAGAATCAACCTAACCAAAATCTTCACAGCTTGAATCCATTTCTCCATCTTCTTATCCAGTAAATTCCACTTGATTTTCTGCACCTCTTTGACGCTCAACTTCTTAATCTCTAAGATCACGACGCGCTCATCCAAAGAAATTAGTGAACTACTATTGTCAGTCTCTGAATTCTTGGTTGGGAAATACAATGCTGGTATGGAAAGCTGATGATTGGGAGTTGATGATCCATAACTGTCAGTGTCCGACATGTCTGGTGGGAAGAAGTGATAATACGAGGGTATGGAAGATTGCGAACAATTATTTCATAGTTTTCGGGACTGTCTATTGGAGATGTGGTTGGTAAGAAGATTGACATTATGGAATCGGAATTGGAACGAGAGAATTTTGGACTACCATCATCAGTCTCAGACATGGTGGATGGGAAGATTGATGAAATGTTAATAGGGGAATTTGGATTTGTTTCATTCCATTCCCAACTGCCACTGCCAGCTTCCGACTTGGCTGATGGAAAAAATGACCCTGCTACTAATGACATACTTCTTTCTCTATACACTTGGCGAACCATTCTAGTCTCGATTTCTCTGAGCTCATCCTTAACCAATAAATACCACCTTTTCATAATCACTGGTGCCATCCAAACGCCATAGAAAGCAACTTCAAAAGTCAGTTTGATCTCGATCAACAAATTCGAAGGCAACCCAATGGTACATGTTGATGTATGGTCCTGATGGGTGATCACAACATAATAC